>JAGFMF010011464.1:7039864-7177975 GCA_019455555.1 Galemys pyrenaicus | reverse complement strand
AGAGGTCTGCTGCACCATGTGGGTCCCCTCCCTGGCCAGCAGCAGGGATCGAACTCGTGCTGCAGTGGTTGTGGTCTGCTTCATAGTGCGTTGCTTAACCCACTGCGCCACCAGGGAGGCCCCCACTGTTCCCTTTTGGACAGCTTGAAAGTGGCATGGGTGGCTCCTGCGGGCTCCTCTCCTCAGTTTGCTTACCCTGTCCCCCAGCGGGGCACCCCGGGAGGCAGCCTGTATCAACTGACTCCCCAGTGCTCAGGATTTAGCCAATGGGGAAAAGTCATAAAGAAACTTGAGGGGGAAAAGAATTAAATTCCGGCTTTGTTTTTCGCTCAAGCTCCCTTTCTATAGAGTTACCTCAGTGACCACACGTCTCCAGACAGAAAGTGTCTGTCCCTGGCAGGGGCTCTGTCCTCCGGCCACACCACGATGCCCCATCTCCAGGTTCTGATGTCAGTATCCTCCTATTGTCCCTTCAGCACAGTGACTGCACCTGCTGTTTCTACAGACTTCTAGCTCATTCTTTGTTGCACTGGTGTTTTGGGGGGGGAGGGGACCTTGATTAAAAGAAGTAGCTGAATGACAGCAAGCTTCAGCACTGTCCCTCTGACTCATGCTTGGCCTCTCCACAGTATCCATCACCCTCTTCACAGTCATTGCAGGGAAGGGAGCGGCCAAGCCCCCTGTCTCCCTAGAGGGGCCTGTCTCTCCTTTGAGGTTGGCTGTTTGGCTACTGTGCAAGCTTACTCTCTAATGGGACTTTGAAAGGTGGTGGGTTTGAAGGTAGTCTGCTTATTTTTTGTTAGTTTGTTTTATTTGTTTGAAGGATGGGAGTGATACTCCTTCCAACTCTCTGGATGGAACACATAGTTCCTCCTTCTAAAAAAAAGCTTTATATTTTGACAGAACTTCAAATTTTCAGGAAAGTTGTAATTAAGTGATGCAGAAATTTATACTCTAATTTGCCCATTTGTAACATTTTACCACATATATTTTATTAGTCTCTATTCTAAATCATTCCAGAACAGTCTGAATGCTTCATGTACCTTTACCTATTGCTACTTTGAGGCAGATTTTTTTTTTTTTGAGGATAATTACAGTTAACAACTTCAGGATATTTAGTATTGACACAATATTTTATCTAATCTGTAGTACATATCCCAACTGTGTCCATTGCTCGAGCTGTGCCAGCCCTGTGGGCAGGAGCTTCTCTCATCCTGCCTTAGTTTCCCTTCCTGTACACAGGGCGACAGTAGATTCTACTTGCTAGTGTTGCAAGGCAATGAGACAAGTACTTAGTGCCTGAGAACTCACACAGTTTATGACTGAAATGGGGAAGGGAAGGTGAGTCTCTGAGGAGTAGAGCAAACAGCACCTCTGAGTGGAGCTGCCCCTTAACACAGGAATAGTCAATGGACTTTGAAAAGAAGGGAGGAGGAAACAACCTAAATGCCCAAAAACAGATGAGTGGATCGGGAAGCTGTGGTACATATACACGAAGGAATATTACTCAGCAATAAAAAATGAAAAACTAGATGCATTCATAGGAACATGGATGGAACTGGAAGGGATGATGCTCAGCGAAGTAAGTCAGAAGGCAAAAGAAAAATACCAGATCGTTCCTCCCTTAGGAGGAACATAAGGGAACCAAATAAGGATCAAGGAAAGGAATAAGAACAATAATAATATAACAACAAGAAAGAAACAAAAACCAAAAATGAAAAGAAAAGGACAAACTGGGGACACTTGGTGGGGAGTGAAGAGGGGAAGGGTGGAGGGCAGACGGGAGCACGGGGGACTGAGGTGATGGTGCACTGGTGTTACGGTGATGGGAATACATGGGAATACAATTGATGTCAAATATATGTAAATTTTTAAAAAATTATATAAAAAAAGAATTTGTATAAAAAAAATAAATGATCCATTACTTTCTAATTGGAAAAAAAAAAAAGAAAAGAAGGGAGGAGATTGCTTACAGTTTGGAAGCGGTTCTCATTTTCCTAAAGATGCTGGTAACTTGGTTAACCAGGTGACCTTGGCTCAGGGTCCGGAGCAGCAGCCACTTCCATGTCTGAAGTGTTTCTTAGGCCAACTTCTTTTTTCTCCTCTCACCTTTTGGGCTTCAAATCCAGGCCAGTAGTTCCAGAGGACCTAAGTGAATCACTGCCTTGACTTCTAACACTATGTCTTAGCTTTGCCAAAAGCAGTTCACTTTATTAAAACTACTTTCCTAAGTATGCTGCACATGCATAAAATTAAGCACCACCAAGTCAAGATACTACACATTTATTTCCATCACTCTTACACATGTCCTCATGTCCCCTTGTAACCCTTCCCTCCTCTACCCCGTCCCTGTGTGATTTCTGATCCGTTTTCTGTCACTGTTAGTTCACAATTTCTAGAATTTTATACCAATGGGATTATATGATAAAGGGAATAATACTTTTTGGGGCCTTGTTTCTTTCACTCATGTTGTGATTCTGAGATCTACCCATATTGTTTTGTGTGTCAGTGTTTTCTTTGTACTGATGACTAGTATCCTACGATATGGATATACCACAATTTGTTTATTCACTTGGGTTATTTATATGCTTTGGATCTTACCAGTAACCAACCAGCAGCCAGATCAATGAAGTTACTGTGAATATTTATGATCAAGTCATTATAAAAAGATAAGCTTAAATTTTTCCTGAACAAATACCTAGGACTGAAATGACTTGTTCACATGGTAGGTGCGTATTTAACTTTTTTAAAAAAAAATTATTTATTTATGCATACAAGAAATGGGGTACAGGCCAGAGGTACAAGGATTAAGAGGATTCATGCACCAGAGACAGAGCGGAGAGCTGAGCAGGCGAATCTACTGAAACACACCACTGAGGGGAGCGGCGGGCAAGACAGGAGAGGTCTGCTGCGCCATGCGGGTCTCCTCCCTGGCCAGGGATCAAACTTGATGCTGCAGTGGTTGTGGATGCTTCATAGTGTGGTGCTTAACCCCTTGTGCCACCAGGGAGGTCCTGTGTGCTTAACTTTCTAAGATACTGCCAACCTGTCTTCCAAAGAGATGTACCATTTTATACTCTCAATAGCAGTTTATGGGCGTGCTGCTGGTGCCACATCTTCACTGAGACTATTATTCTTTCAGAGTTTATTCATTCATATGGATGTGTAGTTGGATTTTACTGCGGTTTAATTTGCACTTTCCTGATTAACAGTAATGGTAAGCATCTATTTATGTGTTTCTTAGCCATTTCACAGATTCTTTTGTGACTTGTCTGAACATCCTTTATTTTATGCCAAGATCAACAAAAGAGACTTAAATAAATGTTCAGAGCCAAGACAAGGGAGAGTGGGTAATAGATACAGCCTTGACAGATAATAAGGACTATGCAGACTCTTTTAACACCTATTTTACTTTAGTCTTCTATTTCAAGAGGAAAAATCTTTAGGTTCAAAGGAGGAATAACAGTCCCACAAATAGAAGAAGTAGCAATTTGTTTACAAGACAAATTGGAGAACAAGGAGGAGACTTAGTGGCCTACCAATAGCCATTTCCCTCTTCGTTTTCTAGAACGTCCATATTTTAGCAAAACCAGCTGGTTAGCATTGATCAACCTCCCTGTTTCCCAAGAGCTAAGGGGGGTCTGGATGCTGGACTTTGGAGCTGCAACTGGAAAAGACCTGGGTAAGTCAGGATGTGTTGGTGACTTAGCTGGGTCCTTGGTTGTTGAAAACAGAGATGGCTATTTCCCAGTCTCCCTGTCAGGTAGGTGTGGTTGTGATTAAGTTACAACTAATTAGATAAAAGCAAAAGTGATGGGCCCTCCCTGGTGGCGCAGTGGGTTAAGCAACGCACTACGCACTACGAAACAAACCGCAGCCACTGCAGCATGAGTTCAATCCCTGCCTCCAGCTGGGGAGGTGACCCACATGGCGCAGCAGACCTCTCCTGCTGTGCCCGCTGCTCCCCTCAGCAGTGTGTTTCGGTTGATCTGCCTGTGCTGTTCCCCACTCTGTCTGGTGGATTCTCTCACCTTCCGGCACCTCTGGCCTGTACCCCCGTACTTGTATGCGTAAATAAATAAATCTTTAAAAAAAAAAAAAAAGCAAAAGTGATGTATGAACTTACTGGGTTGTTCACTGCCTGCCTTTCCCTTCACTTCCCACTGGCCCACATGAAGTGAGAGCAGGAGCAGGCCCGGCCATCTTAAATATGACAAGAAGTTGCCTGTTAAGAACACCAGAGCAGTAGGAGGAAAGGACTCCGACACCCAAGCCATTGTGGAGTCACCATAACAACCAGCGGTGCCTACCCAGCCTTTTTGTGAAAGAGAAACAAACTTCTGTTTTGCTTAAGCCTCCATTTTTTAGCTCCATTTTGGCTCCTTTGACACCTGCTTTCTTATTATTGTATTTGGGAGCACAACCAGGTATGCTAATTTATTTCCGTGGAATTCAAAGGAAAGTTGATTTTTCTGGTTGAAGTGGAGAAGGGAGGAAACTGGTATTTATTACAAGTGCTTAGCACTTTGCTGCTAGTTTCATTTGTTCTTCACAAGAACCTTACCAAGAGAATTTGCTGAAATATGCTGGGTAGTTAAATGGTATCTTGATCTTCACAAGAGGAAAGAAGGGATAGTCCATGAACCCCAAACCAGTGGGTTTAATGATGATCTTGGGTCATTCATAAAGGGACATTGGGAGTCATCTAAAGAGGCAGCAGGGACCATTTTAGTACACATGCACTAAAACAGATAAACAAGGTTTGTTAAACTTATCTTGCTTTCACCCTTCTGAGATGTGTTGCTATGCTAGTATTTGTAACAAGGCTATTGATAAGAACACACATGACATTCATGCATACTTGTTCTGGGTATAAGTACAACTAGGAGGATTAGTAATGGGTTGAATATTCATAACCAAAGGGTATTGAGTAAGGCATCAACATTAGCTTAGAAGGAAATTCAAGAAGTAATCCGTAATCTAGCTAGATATTTTTATCAGTGATTTGGATGCTTAGCTAGTGAGTGAGGTACTAATCAAATTGACAAATGACAAGAAAAAAGGTAAATACTTTTGACGACAGTATTGGCATTAAAAACCTCTCTCTTGGACCTCTCTCTTGGACCTCTCTGGTGGCGCAGTGGGTTGAGCACTGCACTATGAAGCATCTTTGGCACAGCAGCGGGAATTCAATCCCCGGCCAGGGAGGGAACCCACATGGCGCAGCAGACCTCACCTGCCTCGCCCGCTGCTCCCCTCAGCAGTGTATTATCAGCAGATCTGCCTGTTCTTCTCCCCACTCTGTCTCTGCTGAATCTTCTTACCTCCCGCGACTCAGGCCTGTACCCCAGCTCTTGCATGCCTAAATAAATAAATCTTTAAAACAAAACAAAAACCTTTTTCTGCATAGAATGACAGGATGAAACTAACAAAATGAAATGATAGATGTATATTCATTCAGTTTGATTTTTAAAAAAACCCATCCAATGAGCTAAGAGATGGGGAAGATAGAAATCAATACAGTTGTACACTGGCAGCACTACTGTGTGACTGTTACAACAATAGCAGACTGCATGTGCATAATGGTGTCCCCAAATACCTATTACCTAGTGACATATAGCCATCCTAACATCGTTGTTTTTTATGCCTGCAGCAGCCTTTGTATTTACTGTTTACCACACCTTAGTAGCATCATTCTGACTTGTGCTTGATTTAATATCATGGTATTTTGTTCAGCTTGGCTCTGGAGCATTCGGAAGCTACTGCTAATGTTGCCAGTAAAGTGATTGATCTGGAAGTGAAGTCACTTCCAGATCAATTAAGGATTAATGACCACAAAAGTGGAGAAGCAGTGATGGCTATTGCTCGTGAGTCAGGCATGTCCAAGGCCACCACAGCTGGGATCCTGAAGAACAAGAACAAAGTGACAGAGGTTGTTAAAAGATCTGCTTCAGTGAAAGCACAGGATTAACAAATATTTGAACAGGACCTGTGTCAGATATGGGGAACTTTCTGAGGATCTGGGTTATAGACCTGACACCAAGCATATCCCTCTTGGCACCACGATAACCATGACCATAGGAAAAGCTGTAGTCGATGTTGAACGATAAAGCTACTATAATGTCAGATTTACTGCTGACTCTGGGTAGTTTAAACAATTCAAGCATCATTAGCCCTTACATAATGTTAAGGCGAGTGGCGAGTTTCTGAGTACTGATGTAAAAGTGACTGAAAAGTTTTTGGAAACTCTAGATAAGCTGATTGTGGGGGAAAACTACTTGCCAGAGTAAACCTTCAATATGAATAAAATTTTCAATGCAAACAAAATCTGGAAACACAAGCCCGAAGGGATTTTAAAGGCAAGTCATTGTCGCTTTCCAAGACTTAGGGATAAGAGAGCTGGGTTGCTTGTGGGCAACGTTGCAGGCTACAAAGTAAGACCCTTAGTGATAGGGCACCGTGAGAACCTGCGGCTCTGTAAGCATGGAAATAAGCACACAGACCACAGACTACAGGAGCAAGAGAGTCACAGACGAGCTGTCTCTTCCTTCAAGAGTTCTCCTACATTGCTCTGGTAGAGAAATGGAAAAGTCCTAGGAAAAAACGTAACTTTCACGATTCTGATAATATTCTGTGACATCTCCTTGGTTGGTGATACAGAGGGCCCCTGTATCAAAGTGTTACTCCTCCTCCCTGCAAACACCAGCTCTTTGATTTAGCCAATAGATCAAATAGTTCTAAGAGTTTTTTAGATTCTCTACCAGAAGAGGTCCTTTTTCCAGGCTATTGCTGCAATAAATTAATAAATTTACTGTAGCCTAAGTATAGAGTGTACAGTCAGAGTCTAGACCCTCACATCACCACTCACTCACTCACTCACTCACCCAGAGCCACTTCCAGTCCTGCAACCTCCATTCATCCTAAGTGCCCTCTAATGGTCACCATTTTTTATCATTCATACCATATTGTCACTGTATCTTTTCTATGTCTAGATACACAGAGAGCATCATGTTACAATTGCCGGCAGTACTGCACTCAGTAACAGCCTATCCAGGTTTGTAGTCTAGATCAGTTGCCTAGATCACACAGCCTAGATGTGTCATTGATTACATAGCTGTATCATCTGGGTTTGTGTATGACATTCACACAACAAAGAAATGGCCTAAAGATAGATTTCTCAGAATATCTCCTTGCCTTTCATGATGCACATCCTTGCAATGCATGAATATATTAAGTATGAAAAAGAATTAGGATGTTTCAGGGACAGCTCAGTAGGTGTCCACAGGCCAAGCAGGGGCAGTCCTGGCTGACTGCATTGAGTGACGGTGTCTGCCACAAAGTACAAAAGTGCAGTTCCTGTGCCACAATGTGAAAAACGCTGTGGCACAATGTGAAGAAGGACAGGCAGAGACATGAAATGGACCTTAAGTGTTGCAGGTCAGTGCTGTGCCGTGGCATTCCAATCCAACACACAGCCATGCTTCCTCCTGTTGGCTCTCCTGGCTCATCCTCTCTTCTACCTGACTGTCCATCAGCTCCTGACCTCCAGCTTGCCCCTCTGTTCTTGTTGCTCGTCCTCACACATTAGTTCTTCCTGTGTGGAAGTGTATGATTCTTGGAATTAATTCTCCCTAGTATGGAATATGGTATGTATAATAGAATATATTTTGAAAAAAATGAAATGAAATATGAATACAATATGATGAACATTGTAAACATTAGGTTAGGGTTTTTATTTATTTTTTTAAAGATTTATTTATTTATGCATACAAGAACTGGGTTACAGGCCAGAGGTGGGGAGAGGTGAGAGGATTCACCAGAGACAGTGGGGAACAGAATAGCAGATCAACAGAAATACACTGCCGAGGGCAGCAGCGGGCAAGGCAGGAGAGGTCTGCCACGCCATGTGGATCACTTCCTTGGCCGGCAGCAGGGATCGAACTCGTGCTGCAGTGACTGCAGTCTGCTTCATAGTGTGTTGCTTAACCCACTGCGCCACCAGGGAGGCCCAGGTTAGGGTTTTTAAACAGAGAGAGAAAGCCAGGAGGAGTCCATTTAAATGAAATGTGCATAACAGGCAAACCTGTAGAGACAGAAAGTAAATTGGTAGTTTCCAGGGATTGGTGGAGAGAGTATGAGGATTGACTGCTAATAGGTATGAGGTTTCTTCCTGCAGTGATGACAGTGTTCTGAATGTTGATGGAACTGGCAGATGAACAACTCTGTGGCTACCTTAGAACAACAATACACTTTGTACATTTAGTGTTGTTGGCATGTGAGTTACATCATCCTGAAGTTGTAAGAATAATAATTGATAGAAAAAAGCTCAGTGGGAGAGACTAACTGAACTGGACTATAAGTCTGAAGATAAGATCCAGCAGATAAAATGAGGATATAAGAAAAGTTAAGAGTTGTGGAGGGTAGAGTGAGAACATCTAATATATGTGCACTCTCAAAGTTCTAGCAGGAATGGTAAAAAGAGAATGGGAGCAAGGCCTTATCAGAAGAGGTAATGGCTAAGTATTTTCCAGAATTGATTGATAGCATCAATTCTCAGATTCAAGAAGCAGAAAAAAATACCAAAAAGATTTTTTGAAAAAGACAAATTGAAGCTTTTAAAGCAGCCAGGTGGGATATAACTCAACAATAAAAAGGTACAAATCATTGATATACCAAACAACTTAGATGAATTTCAAGAACATTATACTGTATGGGGGGGGGAAAGTTGGTCTCAAAAGTTCATGTATACTGCATTAGTGCCACGGTAAAATATTATATATTGGGTGACTTACGACAGAAATGTATTTTTTGCATATTTTTGGAAGCTAGAAGTCCCACAATGTTGGTTTCTGGTGAAGCCTCTCTTCCCTTCCTGATCTGCATATGGTTACCTTGCCTTCTGCCTGAGTGCTCGACAGAGAGAGAGAGAGAGAGAGAGAGAGAGAGAGAGAGAGAGAGAGAGAGAGAGAGAGAGAGAGAGAGAGAGAGAGAGTNCGACAGAGAGAGAGAGAGAGAGAGAGAGAGAGAGAGAGAGAGAGAGAGAGAGAGAGAGAGAGAGAGAGAGAGAGAGAGACTTACAGAAAGCGAAAGTCACTGAGTTATTTTCTTATACAGACACAAATCCTATCAGATTAGAAACAGACCATTAGAACCTCATTTAAAATTAATTACTTCCTAGGGAAACTATCTTCAAATGCAGTTAATTGGTGATTAAGTTTCAATGTATAAAGGCATATTAGTCCATTGCACACACATATGACTCCATTCATACTATTTTCAAAAATAAAAAAATATAAATATAAAGAACAGATTAGTAGCTGCTGGCAGATTGGTGTGGGGTTTGGTTAAGACTATACAGGGTAGCATGTTGGAGAGTTTTGTCATGGTGGAATAGTTCTATAACTTGAAACTAGTGAGAGGTGTTTACAGGAATCTACACAGGTAATAAAGTGACACAGAACTATGCACTCACATTACAGCAATATCAGTTTTCTAGTTTTGCTATTTTGCTATAGTAAAATTTAGCTACTGGAGAAAGGGTATTAGGGCCTCCCTGTACTATTTAGCAGCTCCCTATGAATTTATAATTATTTGAATATGATAAGTATTTTTCTAATTATTTGAATATGATAAGTATTTTTAATTGCCAGGAACAAAAGACAGCTTACTTACTAACAAACAAAAATTTGACTTAAAGCTTATTTCTTAATAGTGGCAATGAAAACCAGGAAGCAATGGGATGTTAACTTTAATTTGCTAAGTCATCTATTAATTTGGGGTTGTATTCCCTAGCAGGTGGGTAAAAATTAAGTGAAAGGGGAGAAGCAGAATGAATTTTTAAAAAGACAGAAAAGGATAAAAGAAACGAAAACAGAAAGATAGGAGAAATAGAAATGTGCAATAAGTAGTGAAAATAAATTCAAATAGAATTCTGTGTAGAACAAAGTCAGTTTAAAAGACAAGTTTTGTTGTACAGATTTTAAAAATCAGGTTATATCCATTTCAAGAATCATACCTAAAACATAAGGCACAGACACTTGGAAATGAAATGATAGGGGGGGAAACTAAACAGAAAAGTAGGTATGTGAACAGACAAAATAGATGTTAAGTTATAACAAAGGGACACAAATTTCCTGCCACTGTAAGGAAGACATTTCTGGGGAGCTGTAACAAAAATGGAAGGCACAGTCCCTGAAGTCAGTGAATTCACCTTTCCTTAAGGAATTCATGTCCTTATTTGCTCTCTGTCTTGCTAATCTGTCCATGGTTGTAAGTGGACAGACAACTAGGTGTGCCCTCTTGATGCTGTCAGTATTATTTCCTTGTCACTAGTTTCCAGGAGCTTGATTATAATGTGTCTTGGGGTGTGTCTGGTTGGTATTATTTTATTTGGGACTATGGGTCTGTCGGCTCAGGATATCTGGTTCTTTTCTCAGATTAAGGAGGTTCTTAGCTATTATTATTATTTTTAAAGATTTTATTTATGCACACAAGAGCTAGGGTACAAGTCAGAGGTGCAGGGGGTGAGAAGATTCACCAGGGACAGAGTGGGGAGCAGAAAAGAAGATCGACTGAAACACACTGCTGAGGGGAGCAGTGGGCGCAGCAGGAGAGGTCTGCTGTGCCATGTGGGTCCCCTCCCTGGCTGGGATTGAACTCACACTGCAGTGGCTACGGAAGCCCCACAGTGTGGTGCTCAACCCCTTGCACCACCAGGGAGGCCCTCAACTATAATTTTTTAAAACAAATTTTGATGCCTTCTGGATCTCCCATGATATAGATATTATTTATCTTTAGATTATTCCAAACATCTCTTACACTGTTTTCATTTCTTTTTTCCCCTCTCCTTTGTATTGTGTGTGCTCTGCTACAGAGCACTCTTGCTCTGGGATTCTACCCATTCCTTGGTTTTTGTCTGTTACTAAGGGTGCTCTATCATATTTTTAAATTCAGATATATCACTTCTTAGCTCTATTAATTCTATTTGTAGCAATCTCACATTTTATCTGTTTTTATTGTGTATCTGCTTTTCGTCATCCAGTGTTGTTTTTTTGTTTGTTTTTACTTAACAGTTATAACTATAACCTTAAACTCATCAGGCATATTCTGCAGTTCTGTTGGACTGAGATTTGTGCGTGTGGGTTTGTTTCTGCAGCATTTATGGCGTGTTTTCTGTATCTTCATTTTTAGTTTTTATGGGTCGTAATAAAGAGCTTCCTTTATTTGGTCTTTAAACATTTGGCTTTATTTCTGCCTAAAAGTAGCCGGGCATAGTCCTTGTTATAATTTTACCCAGGGCCTTTACGTGTCTATTGTTGCATAAAAGCCTTGGCAGCCGTTCAGATAACCTGCACAGGTGCCGTGAAGGGTAGTATGGTAGGTAGACGCCAAGACAGAAGCACCAAAAGATTTCCTCCAGTGAGCGCCCAGAGGTGACGTGCTTTGGGTCCCCAAGTCAGTGGTGGAGCTCCACAGTGACAGCCTCCTGGCCAAAACATATACAACAATCCCATGCAAGCCTCAGCTTTTAAGCTGTGGTTGAGCGATAGATAGTGCCAGGAGGGGATTATGGCTGAGACAGGGTCAGAAGCCAGGACTTGTTCTCTTTGCCTTTCAAGTACAGAGCCTTGCCGGGGAGTGGTGCGCCTGTCGTTAAGACCCAGCTGCTTTGAAATCAGGCTAATGACAGCATATACCGTTTGGCCCTGGTCGGGGTAAGGCAGGTGTTTTGCAGAACACAGCCGCAGGCTGCAAATAATAACTTCTTTAAAAGAAAGCAAATATTTTTAAAAAATAATAAAAAAGGAAATAAAAAGAAAAGAAAAACAAATAGAGGAGACACAGGTGATCTCATCTGGCCTTGCCCTGCAGTTCAAGCTTCCAGCTTTTCTCAGTTGGGAGCCAAAAGCTCAATTATGCACCCTGACCCCTGTAGTTCTCCAGAGGTACACCTTCCTTGCTGCACAACTCCGTGTGCTCCTTCTCCAGCACCGTCCCTGGGTTGCGGGCATGCACTAGAGTCCCGGATGTGGCCATAAGCTCTTAAGTCCACAACTGCAGAGAGGCTCTGAGTAGCTGCCCCTCCCCGTCTCGGGAGTGTCTTGCCTGGGTATTACTGCAAACACACTTTCCAGTTTTTCCTGCCACTTTCTGCCTGGTACTGCTCCTGAGGCATGCAGTAGTTAAATGTCTGTTACTAAGAGGTTGTTGTCTTTGTTCAGGTTTAATTTGGTTGTAACTGTGTAGACCTGAGCCCGGCTTCTTTACTCTGCCATCTTGCCATACCCCTTTTGAGAAATTCAGAGTGAGATAGAGACCACCTTCGGGTGTCAAGGAGTATATTAGAACCCCAGAGATAGGGTGGGATTTAAGGACTATCCCATTTTCTCTATCCTGAAATTCTAATATTTTATCTCATTTTCCCATTATCTTTAAAAATTACTTCATTTGCTAGTAACTAGAAGATTTTCTTATTAGTCATGTATCAAAGGAAAGCTCTGACATTCTCATGCCATTATGACCTCTTATGTCTATAGTAGAAAGTCTGTTGGGCATGTGATATATATAAGAGTACTTTGTGTGCCTTAGAGTATATGTGTACACATAGCATTCATTGCTAGGACTTCAGATTCCTTTGCTTTAAGATTTGTCTTGCAACCATTTGCAAAGGTCTTTGCAAAAACTTGAAAGGAAAATGTTAGTGTCTTATCTCAAAAATTAGCCAACAAGTTAGTTGTCTGAGTTACTTACAGATGTGCAAAGAGAGATAAACACTGTCAGGTCTTCAGAATATGGCAACACCTCTTGAGGGTGTGGTCAGTGCCAACTGTTTAGCAAGAAGACTCAGCTGCTCTTCTGCAGTAAGATCCGCAGGCTTTTAACTGCTTCATGAGAATCTGTTCAGAGAATCTCCTGGAAGCGCTCCGGGATTGGGAGTGGACAGAACTAGCTCTACCTGCTCCAAGATGCTTGAAGGGTGGAACCCAGAGAGTCCTCGTTTTAACAAGCTTCTCCAAAAGATTCTGAATTATGTAAAGATCAAGAAACATAAATTTAAGGTGTATTCAGATTTTAGGACAAAAGAAGTAAGTTCTTTTTCCATGCTTCTTAATATTAATTTCTTTAGGATATTCCGTAATTGTTCATTTTTGTTGGAGACACAGAAATTGTAAAGACGTTTGGAAGTGGTATTCTCCCTTAAGTTATTTTCTTTGGTGGGTGGCAGGGACCATGGTGGGTCTTTGTTTTGGGTCATATCTCATTTATTCTCATCCACTTTGAAAAAGGAGCATGTCACCATTCATGAGTGCAGGCATCTGGCTTTAGAGAGCTGCCTGCTCTAGGAGTGGTTCCATAAGAAAAAAACAAATATGGTCAAAATCATGACCCACATTTAAGAGAAAATTACACATAGCTTGCATCTGAATAGTGTGTGGAGAGTAATGAATGATGAAACCTCTGATACTGGCTTTGAAATATTCATTTCGGGGTTACATATACTGGGAAGATGGTTTTACTTCCTTCTCTACAAGCTCAAATGCATTTTTTGATTCTGCAAAAATAAAATAAAATACAGGGGCCTTCCAAGTGGCACAAGGGGTTAAGCACTGCACTATGAAGTATCTGTAGCCACTGCAGCACGAGTTTGATCCCCAGTCAGGGAGGAGACCCACATGGCAGAGCAGACCTCTCCTATCTCACCTGCTGCTCCCCTCAGCAGTGTATTTCAGTCGATCTTCCTGTTCTGCTCCCCCACTCTGTCTCTGGTGAAATATTTCAACCCCCACCCCCTTCCCCGCACCTCTGGCCTGTACCCCAGGTCTTGTATGCATAAATAAATCTTTTTAAAAAAAAGGACTTAAAAGATACATACACAATTATAGTATTTTAAGTGTCTTTTATTGGATTTTAGCTTTCTGAATCAAATTATATGCAAAGCATAGAAGACTTAATTATAGTACCAAAACAGGAGGGAAATGTTATAAACCTTCATAATAGGTGAGTTATGAGATGGAAAGGAAAGAGACATTATAAAAGTGTAATGTAAGGGTATACGCGAGGTTGTACATATCCTCATTTTCATAATGAAAACTTAAGAGGTACTATCTAAAGCTGAAGAAAAGTACTTCATATAATTTGAAGTTACAAGTAAGCCGGTAGAAGAACTGTTTAGAACACAACAAGCCAGGCTTTGAGAAGAGGCGGTAAACAGAGATGGTGTTAAAGACTCTCAACACCTTCTCTTTAAGAAGTGGAAAATAGAAGACTTCTTGTTCCCAGCCCTGTGCTCCCTCCCTGTACCAGATCACACACCACACTCTTTGGCCTGTAGCTTTGACCGTGCATCCTGGCAGAGTCTGCGAGCAGCATTCCCCACCACCTTCACTCTGGGCACAGCCCCGTGACTTATTCTGAACAATGGAATGACAGTGGTCACGACTGAGCAGAAGCTTTCGAAAGTATCATGCATTTTGGTTTCTTACTTCCAACTAAGGCCCTCTGCTCTGGGGAGAACATACCCCAAATCATGAATGCTCCTTTATCCCAAGTCCCCAAGTGAGAAAATAGATAGGGTCTAAGCTAGCAAAATCCAGCATAGTCGTAACTTGGGGATTACTTGCATGGTAGCAAGAACTGACAGTGTCAAAGGTGACAGATCAAGAATGGGACCCATAAGTCTAGTACTTAGAGATCAAGGAGGTACCCATAGGAGAAATAGGCATGGCAACCACCAACCAAATTTTTTATTGATTTTTTTATTTGTTTATGCGTACAAGAGCTGGGGTACAGAGGTGCAGGGGGTGAGAGATTTCACCAGAGACAGAGTGGGGAGCAGAACAGGCAGATGGACTGAAATACACGGCTGAGGGGAGCAGCGGGTGAGGCAGGAGAGGTCTGCTGCGCCATGTGGATCCCCTCCCTGGCTGAGGATAGAACTAACACTGCTGTGGCTGTGGAAGCCCCAAAGTGCAGTGCTCAACCCCCTGCACCACCAGGGAGGCCCCCACCAAGCAAAATTAAAGGTTATTTGGGGGAGTGAATTTGATATTTGATCATATACATGTATTACTTTTATTCTTAAAATGTAAAAAGTACAGTGCATAGTATCCAGAAAATGCTATAAGGGTTAAACACAGAAAACATTAGAGGAACACTATGAGCATTTGGCTAATTTGTGTTGGGACATAATGATGAAATGATAGGCATTCTGGAGAAGGAAAGATCAACCAAACTGAAAAGTGATAGAAGTCGAAAAAGTTGCACTAGAGCAAAAACCTTATAGATTAAAAAAAGGAAAGCAGAAATGGAAGAAACAAAACGCATTACAAATATGGACAGTCGGGAGCAGTGAAGTATATGAAGTGGCTAGAGAAGAGGATTCTCGTGTTTAGGTCGGGGCAAGTGGTCTGGGATGGGGAGACTGGGATTAGTGAAGAGCCTGGAAAGCTTCACTAACATGTGTTGCTGGAAGGTGGCTGCATGAGTTAGTTCTTGAGGAAGATCAGTAGTGCAGGGCTGGGACCTTCCTGGTGGCGCAAGGGGTTAAGCACCACACCATGAAGCATTTGCAGTCAGTGCAGCATGAGTTCGATCCCTGGCCAGGGAGTGACCCACATGGCGCAGCAGACCTCTCCTGCCTCACCCACTGCTCCTCTCAGCAGTGTACTTCAGTGGATCTACCTGTTCTGTTCCCCACTCTGTCTCTGGTGACTCCTCTCCCCCCCATCCCCATACCAGTTCTTGTATGCATAAATAAATAAATCTTTTAAAAAAATAGTTCAGAGCTGTGCATTGGGTGCAAACAGAATCCTTAGAGCTGATAGGAACAATCTTAAGGGCCTTTAGGCATGTGGTCAGGCACGTACCAAGGTATTACTGTCACTCATATAGTTTTGTCACCACATCCCTTGGGCCGAAATTTACAAAAATTTACAGTGCCTCACTCCTTTGTTAGCTCCTTTGTTGATCTACTCCTTTCGTTATTCAGACAGAGCAGTGCCCTGTGGGGCTGGAAGATATAACTTGGGAAAAGAAGAGGCCATGAAACCTCTGATAGTCACTCTTAGCTGACAAAGGCCTGCAGTGTTCTTTCCCCCACGGAGCTGCTTAACAGGTTTTGGATTTTGTTTTTTTCACTGAATCTTCCTAGATGCATGACATCTAACAATACCATGAATTCATGTGCATGCATAGTTCAATTTTTGGTCATCTTACCTCTCTCGAACTATCATTTCTTTCATTGTTCTTCATTACCAGTTCAGGTTATAATTTGATTTCCCTTTAAATAATGCTTACCCAAATCTACTGCTGATTAAGACTTGCTTCCATTGTCCATGATGACTTTTATATCTGACTTAGTTTTCATTCTATCCAGACTCCTACTTTCCTTATAATTAAAAAAAAATCATGTTGATAATTTGTCTCATTTTCAGTTTCTGGCCAGTTCATTTCTGGCCAATACATTCTTTACCTTCATCCTGTACCACGTGTCCATCTGATCCATCCTGAGTCTTTTTAATGCAAGGCCCATTCCACCGGCAGTGCCTCTGGCTTCTCCTTCTCACAGGCTGTTTCAACTTTTTCACTCCTCAAGATTTACTGACCTCAGACTCCACTGAATCTCGGATCCAGCAGTTCCCAGAATTTGTTCCATGTAGTAAACGTTACAACCCATGTAAATGTCCAGAGGGTGTGTGTGGACAAATTGAAGAGTGAGGATTTTCCTCTCAGCCCCCTTTACAGAGTAATCTACCAACAAAATAATCTTTCCTTTTCCTCTCTGAGGAAAATCTACTGGGATGCAAGCTAGGAGTGACATTTTTATAGCAATAGTCTGCAGCCTGCTCTAATTTATGTTTTAAAACCTTATTCTCCACGTCCAGTTCTAGACTGAGATGGATAGTGGATGTCGCACAAGCCCTACTAAGAGCAGCCCAAGGTGCTGGACATTGTATATAAAACAAACATGAGAAGACTCTGAAAGGTAGAGAAAAGAAGGTAAATGATTAAGGACATTGAGATCTGAACAGTAACAGGGCCTTGAGTTCCACTAGTTCCCTGGGTTTTCGTTTGTCACGTATTTCGTTTGTCACATACAGTACTCACTGTACTGAGTGCTGCAGACGTTAGCAACCTGGAAAACCCACAGATGTTTACCCAACAAAATGCCTGCTCTCTCCAGTCAAAGGGCCAAGAAAGGAGCAACCTAGAAAATTTTTAGACAGTAACTGCCCTATTCTAGCCAAACACTGCAGATATGACTTCATTCATATCAGAGGGGGCAAAGGTTGAGGAGAGAGGTGGACTCCCAATTTCCCCCTGTTGTGACACCTCCTGACCTCCCCAATCCTTGTGGGGGTGCTGTCAGAGAAGACCAGGTGGGGAGCCAGGACTTTCATCCTGGCCCAGCTGAAGGAGTGATTAACACAAATAAAACAAGCCAACACCCAAGGGTGTTATGCTGAGTTAAGAAAAAAAGTAAGACTCAAAGGTCACTTAATGTATAATTTCATTTTAATGCCATTCCTGGAGTGACCAAATCATAGGAGATGGAGAAAGATAGAGGTTGCCCCAGGCTAGAGATTGTGTGCGTGGGAGGGGTGGTGTGACTGTGAAGGGGCAGACGGAGGAAGACCTTTGTGGTAATGGACTAATTTGGTATCTTGATTCTGGTGGTAGTTATGTGACTCTACAAGTGTGACAAACTGGCATGCCCCCCCCCCCCATACTATATCAGTGTCGATTTCCTGGTTTTGATATGCTAGTTCGTTAAGGTATATCATTCTTTAAAATAAGTTGTATTTGGGCCTCCCTGGTGGCACAGGGGGTTGTCACAGCACTATGATGCAATCTGTAGCCACTGTGGCATGAGCTCGATCCCCTGCACGAGCTGTTCTGCAGAGGTCTGCCTGTTCTGCTCCCCACTGTCTCTAACCCTCCCACCCCCGCCCCGCATCTCTGGCCTACATCCCAGCTCTTGTATGCATAAATAAGTCTTTTTAAAAAATAAATAAGTTGTAGTTATGAGATGTAACCATTGTGGGAAACCATTGAAGGGCGCTCCAAGGAGCTCTCTGTATAGTTTTTACAACTCCCTATGAAGTATAATCATTTCAAAACAAAAAGTCAAAAAAGTGTTACCCTCTAGTTTCAATGCTTCTGATAGTCATTTATGTTATAATCCAAATTTTTGCAGTCCTCTGCTTTCTGAGGGCAATGCTGGCATTGACTGTATTTCCCTGCCTCCTTGGAAGTTAGATGAGGCACACCATTTCATTTGACTATTGAACTGTATGTATGAAAGAGATGCCTGCGGGGAGAAACTGTTGAAACCTTTGCATAATCCCTCTCCCCTCATGTACCTGTCTATTTTTATTTCTGCCGAGGATTATGTCTATAGTGTTCTGAATTTTTCTTCAGCTTGGACTGCAGCTACTGCTTATACTCAGAGGACATAGTGTGGACTAGAGAAAACTTGTGTAGTTTTAAGCCACCAAAACTCGGGGCTTTAGGATATAGTCATCTGGTAACCGTACTACAACTGTTAGTCACTCTGACCTGCCCTCTGCTCACAAATGCCTAAGAGGTATGGCTCTTATCACCAGACCCAAGGTGAGACATCCTCTGACTCTTTATGAGCCACCAACTCGCTGCCCGCAGACACTGCCCCCGCCCCAGTACCAGCCTCATACCAGGCTGACAGACCCTCACTACTGGACCTATGATTGCCGCCCGGTGGATCTGCCAAACTGGGATCCAGCCTCCACCCAACCTGCTCCTTTATTTTCCTGGGCAGCAGAGCAGTGCAGCGGCCATGGCAGTGATGATGTGCTACTATGGGCTGGGAGCTAAGGAGAAGTGCAAGTGCACCCATGCTCCTGAGCTATCTGCTACCAGGCAGGGCTGCCAGGCGTTCGGCTGGAAAAGCAAAACAAGCAAAAGTGAAAAAAATCATAAAATGGTAACATTTATGTGCTCTATGACTACCACCTACTTCACATCACCTGACTCCTGGGCTTGTATTTGCCTGTCCCTCTTTCAATGTCACCCAATCTTGTCAGATGTTTTGTATACAACTCTGTATAACAGATCCCTTCTCTCCTCACCGCCCACCATCAGGGTCAATTATTCTTGGGCACTTTACTCTGATGTTGGCAACTTCCCAGTTGCAATTAATCCAACTGAGGTGCCATTCTCTTGTTTTCTAGTTAATTGGGAACAAGTAGTCTTTACTCATAAGTTAAAAGGATATTAGCAGTATTTAGCTAACAATATAAAGTTAAAAGAACTTTATAAAGACAATGTACTAAGCTAATCATTTACTCAAAGGACCAGCTGTCCCGGAATACTTCTCAGGAGCCATGGTGAGGAAACGTCAGGGCAGGTCAGCATCTTGTGGGGTAGTTCACTTCTGATATGCCTCCTCTTATTAGTCTCCTGGAAATTTTCTTCCATGGCAAAATCACAGAAATAATGAAACATTCATAAAATCATGAAAAATGCTAAACCATACCACTACACAGCTGAAAGGTAGTTCTCCCGCTGAAACACACATCTGGAGGAAGCACACAACTGGAGGAAGCATGTGAATTCAGGGCACGAGGCCAAAGGGAAGCAAGAATAAAATTGTGAAAGATTATATCAGTGTCCCTTGGAGTCCCAATCAGTGCCCTTATACCTCTCTTTGTTGTAAGGCGTCCAGTTTTTTCCTGCTTTCAAACATGCTTTTTTTTCTGTTCCATTTCTAGTTCTTGTAGTGGGTAAAGTGAAGATACAATTGTTGAATGAACAGGAGTGGGTAGATTGGGGGTGTTGAAGAGTACTTATGCTTTATTATACCACCACTTGCAAAAAGTGTATCTTATTACCTTCTACAATTTTCCATTTGTATTGTTTTTTTTTTTATTGCAAAGGACTTGCAACTTGATTAAGTATTATATTATTTTGGGCTACTTAATGATACTCAGGTTTTTTTTCTTTATTGACTTACAGCTCTGTACAACATATTCTTGAGGTAAAATCTATGTACCATAAAGTTCAATAGTTTCAAACGTACAACTCAATTTTTAGTAAATGTGTAAAGTTGTACAACCCTTAACACAATCCAATTTGAGCACTTTTCCTTACTCCAAAGAAAATCTCTAATGCTTTTTGCAGTCAGTCTCCCAGCCCCAGTCCTAGGCAACCGTTGAACAACTAAATCTATATATTGTAGTTGCATTTTCTAGACATTTCATCAGTTACACAATATGTGCTCATTCACATCTGGCTTTTTAGCTTAATGATTTTGAGGTACCTCTGCATGGATATTTATAGTTACAACATAAATGGATATACCACATTTTATTTATCTGTTCACCAGTTGTTGGACATTCAAATAGTTTTGACTTTTTGGCTACTAAGAATAATGCTGCTATGAATATTTATGTATTAATTGCAATCTGGACATGTTTTCCATTTTCTTGAGTATACATCTAGAAGTTAAATTGTTAGGTTTGATAATATTTTTGTGTATAACCTTTGAAGAACCTAACTCTTCCCCAGTGTCTACACCATTTCACATTCCCATTAGCAATGTAGAATTAGAAAGTTCTAATTTCTCTATCTCCTCAACAACACACTGGTCTTTTGTACGATAGCCACCATAATGGTTGTGACTTGCAATTCCAAAGTGAATAATGTTACTGAACATCTTTGCAAGCTACTGTTGACCACTGGAATATTTTCTTCGGTAAAATGTCTATTGGATTCTTTTGCCCCATTTGAAATGGATTATTAGTTTTATTGAGTTGTAAGTTTTCCATAGATTCTGAAGCCTTTTATCAGATATACGATTTCTATATCCTGTTTCCTAACATACAATGTTTTGGGGGGTCAATCAAGAGACATAAACCTCTGAATGGCCTCAGAAAAATTATTTATTAAAAGAACGGTTGGTAACACCTAATCTGAGTGACAAGACGATCGGGGTTTTGTCTTCTCTGGGGTAAGCTGCCCTCGGATGTTCTCAAGAGGGCACCGTGGAAGGGCCTCTACTCAGGAGACACGTTCCCAAACCATTCCCGTTACCAGCTGCACAAATACTCCAAAAACTATGCTTCTGGATTCTCTTCATGTCCATTCTGCATGCAAAGCAATAGAGCAGCCCTGTGTGTGCTACTCACCAAAGAGATACAAACTTTGAAGTGAAGTTTCCTTGCGGTATGTTAAAAGGTTAATCATGAGTCACTTTGTTTCAAAATATTATATAAGCACTTTCTAAAAAGCAACGTTCGACTTTATTTTGGAATACTTGGGGAATGTAGATAAACCGAAAATACGATAAGTTCTAGAGTTAATCTTCAGCAACATTTTCCAGTTCACAGCCTCTCGGTTCTGTCTGTGAACACATGTAGCATATATTTCTTTTTTAATGGAACCACTTCAATAATATTATAAACATTAGTCGCTTATCATTCCAGCTCTTGGCTGGCAATCAAGAGACACAAACCTCTGAATGACCTACGGAGAAAATTTATTTATTAAAAGAACGGTTGGTAATGACTAATGTGAGTGACGAGAGAACCGGGGTTTTGTCTCCTCCGGGGTTAGCTACGGCCAGATAATGGAATTCGAGCCCAGGAGCAGCGTGCCCAAGAGGGCACCGAGCAAGGGCCCCTCTCGACACTGCGCGGGAGACGCGTCCCCGAACAGTTTCCATTCTGCAGGGGGCCGGGGCGTTTGTCCCCCGAGGCCTGGCCGCCTCTTCCGGCCGTGCCGGTCGGTGGCCGCGCCTCACCGCCCACCCTGGGTCCAAGATCTCCGGTATCCCCGTCGCCCAGCGCCGGGCTCAGGCGGGTCGAACGAAGGAGCCGCCGCCGACCGTTCTCCAGCTCCAGGCCAGCCCCGGCCGCTCCCGGGCGCGTCCAGCCGGGTCAGGAGCGGTCCCGCGCCCGCTCCCCGGACCGATCCCGGGACCTCTTACGCGCGGTGAGGACGCCTCCATTTCCTCCCCACCCCGAGGGCCGCTCGACGTGCGGCGGCCCGAGTTTCGCTTTACTTGCTGCGACAGGCTCTTTGTCCACTGGTTCAGGTGGAGACCGCGGCGGGACGGCGGGGCCGAGCCGGCCGCAGACGGACCTTCCCGCCGCGGGCCCCGGCCCATCCCGCCGCCCGGGGCCCCGGCGCCTGCGGTCTCCGCCTCCTGCGGTCAGACCCGCGCGGACAGAAGCGCCGGAGCCGGAACCACCCGGGCCCCGAGGGAAGCGCCGCGGCCCCGCGGGGGCTCGCCGCAAGGGCGAGGGGCGGCGCATCCGGGTGAGCGCGCGGCGCCCCCGCCTCCCCCGCGCAGCCGCACGGGCCGCCGCCGCCGCCGCCGCCGAGCACGCCGCGCGCAGCGAGGACCGCGCCCGAGCGGCCTGCGCGGGCGGCCCTGCTGCCCCGGCCCGCCGCGCTGAGGCGGCCTGAGCGAGCGGCAGCGGCGGCGGCGGCGGGATGCGGAGCCGCCGGGAGTAGCGCGCCGAGCCCCAGGCCGGGCGCGGAGGCGGGGGCGGGCGCGGCGGAGGCGGGGCCCGAGCCGGGCCCGCCCGCCGGCCCGCCGGGGGAGCCGCCGGCAGTGGCCGAGGAGGCGGCGCGGCGGACGGCGGCCCGACATTAGCGCCCGCGCTGCGGCCCGCGGGACCGCGCCGCGACTGCCCGGGCCGGCCCTGAGGAGCGCCCGCCGCCGCCGCCGCCCGCGCGACGGAGGTGAGTGTCGGCTCGCGCCCGGGCCGTCCCGGAGCCGTGACCGCTCGCGCGGGGTCGGAGGAGGAGGAGGAGGGCGAGGAGGAGGCCGGGCCGCGTCCGCCTCTCCCGTCCCTTTGTGACCGGCGCGGCCGGGGCTGGGGCGCGGGCGCGCGGGGCGCGGGGCGCGGGGTGCGGGCCGGGGACTCCGAGGCTTCTGGACATGCGACGTCTCTGGTTGGCAACTGCAGCGAGCGGCGAGTTTCCGTCCTAGTTTGACATTGAGTTAGAACCGTTTTTCTTTAGAAGACGGAAGTTTGTTTTATTGACCAAAAATACGGCTAAATATGGCTCCTGGGTTCTGGCCGGCGGTGTGGGTACTCGGAGCCGCGGTGCCAGGCTGACCCTCGCTGGGCCGGCGCAACGGGGGAGGGGAGGGCACGAGGGCGGCCCGGGCGGGGGCTTCCCTGCCACTGCCGCCGAAAAGGATTTGTCCCTAAATTAGCAAATGTCTGTGGATGGGAAGTAGCGGGCTTTCGATGTGTGGCAGCCCTTCCTGGAAGAATGAATGAATGACATGCCGTGTACTCATCTGTAATCAATACCGTGCTCATTTAAAGGTTGCCGAGAGTTGCGGTGATTTGCATTGTCACTGCCTCTCTTACCTGCCCAGCCTTGCTGAGTGAGGGTCCCCCCTCTTCTAAACTTTGACCTTGGCCTCATTTTCAAAGCCACTGAGCTAACCAGCTCTTCAACCACATGTGCTTAACCCTTAACTTTTTCCGGCAGGTGTGGACTATAGGCACAGTAGTCTTTGTGATTGTGAGCGGGTTGGGGGCGGGGGGAGGTGTAGGAAAATGTCACCTTTAATCACACCTTATGCTTAATACATTTGTTTATAATACTTCCTGTCAAGAACCCTGAGAAGCAGGATGTCTTGTCTTCATTTTGTACATGAACAAGTTCGGGCCCTACGAAGTTGTAACTTTCCAGGTCTTAAATCTAAGCAGCAAAGCTGAGGTTCAAACCTAGGCCTTAGGAATGCAGTGCTCTTTACAGCGTATCTATGTCTAGACCTGGACTGCCCATTTTGGTAGCCACTAGCCACATGTGGCTCGTGAAATTAATTGAAATTAAATAAAGTTATCATCTGCTTGCACTAGCAGTATTTCAGGTGTTCAATAGCCACACTGAAAACTAGCGCTTGTCTAGACCAAACATTCTTCAGTAGATAAATGTTTATTGGGTACTATCTGTGAGGGAGTTTTAACTTCTGAGTTTACATGGTGAGTAACAGAGACAAAATGTTATTGCCTGTATAGAACGTGCATTTTACATGATAGTTTAAAGTACGTCTCCATGATACTTGACAGCAATGCTAATTCAAAGTGTGGTTCATGGACCAGCAGCTGCATCCTTATCAGCTGGGAGTTTGGAACAAATGCAAAAATCTCAGGTCCCAACACACAGCTGAACACGAAAGAGTTCACCAATTGAAACGCCAATGATAACTGGGTTTAACAAATGTTCTGAGAGTATTGTTTCATAGGGCATTTGGGAAGCAGGCTGAAATACTCTTGAGAGCATTCACTGTTTCTGCATATACTTGTTAAATACCTGCTTTCTCCAAAGGAGTATAAGTATTATGAGAGCAGAGATGGTGTCTTCCTCTTCCAACCATGCATCTCCAGACACTTGATAGCATCTGGTAAGCAGGAGGCACACAGTAAATGCTTGTTGAATATATAAACAGGCCTGCTAAGAAGTCAAAACTGTTAATCTCACACACTCAAGCTAATTCTCATGGTGTCAGGTGAGGGCTTGCTACCAGGGTCAAAATGAAGGTGGATCTATATGTAGCTTTTCAGCTTGAAGCCACGGCTACCCTGGTCTGACTCCCTTGCATACCCTCTCTCATCTTTTTAATAATATAAAAATAGTAAATTTGAATCTCAATGTGTATATCTATATCCCAAACTTTATTTGAACCTCACCAGCTTTTCATTAATATCTTCGTTCTGTTTTCGGATCTAATCTAAGATACCACATTGCATTTAGTTTGTTAGGTTTCCTTAGTCTTTGCTCTGTGACAGTTTCTCAGGCTTTTCTTGTTTTTCATCAGTTGTGTAAACTCGAGGCATCTTGGCTCTCTTTGAAGTACGCCTTTTCATAGGCCAAATAGGATCATCCAGTTCTGGGAAAAGGTTGTCATATTCAAGAATATAAAGTTATAACAGGGTTATATCTTTCTGCTCTTATTTCTTTGTTTATATAATGTGGGGATGTATACCTTCATTTGCAGTAATAGAGTTCTTATGATATAGTTTCTAATTGGTTGAGATTCAAAGGAGTGAGACAACATTGCTATTGTGAACCACCGTTTAAAAATAAACTGAGTTTTTATTTATATCATGTATTAAGGACTGGACTGAGGTGAACGAGCAAGAATAAAGGAGACGTTAGCTCAAAGAGGCAGGTCTGAGAGGGACCAAGGCAAATGGAGCGACAGTTAATGGAGGAAGAGGAGTGGTCTCCTGACTACTAGAGAATGAGGAATGAATACTTATTTGTTCATTTACTCAGTATTTATCGAGTGCTTAATGTGTCTCTGACATAGTGCTACTTAAGATAACTGGAGATGGGACATCATTAAACAAATAAAATAAATAAAAATGCAAAGTACTTAACTACAACTTGTGATTAGTGTTATAAAGAAAAAGTGAAGAATGCTGGTAGGACCTCCGTAAATTTTATCTCCTTTATGAAATATTTCACTATTCATTTATATCTGAACATGTGGTATTTGAAAATAATACTTTACATTTATATCTCTGTGTCCTCACTGTGTGGCCAGCACAAAGCCAGGATTAATAAAGTGTTGTGAAGTGTTAGCGTTTGGGTGACTGTCAGTGGATGAAGCGTGAATTTTTTTAATCAAATCTTTTTGTTACACAATTGTAGATCCACGTGCAGAATTACCCCTTGTTACCTGTTAAGCCAGACCCAGGACTGTCAGTATTACAGTCAAGATACAAAGTGTTTCCATTGCCGTAAGGGTTCTGCCTGTTCTTTTGTAGCCACATACACTTCCTGTCCATCTTCATTCCCTGCTTTCGCCCTGACAGTTACTGATCTGTTCTCCATTTCTATGACTTTGTCATTTCAAGATTTTTAAAGACAATAATAAGTGCCTTTTGGGATTTTCACTCTGCATAGTACACTTGCAAGTCATCCAGGTTGTTGTGTTCATCAATAATTCATTCCTTTTCATTAATGACCGGTATTTCATTCCATTTTCCTTTGACCCGTGGTTTTAGAAGTGTGCTTAGTTTCCAGTTCTTTCTTTTCTCCTGTTATCTATTCCTGTTTTCTTACTATTTTTCTGATTTTGGATTCTAGCTTGATTCTGTTGTGATTAGAGAACACACTGATTAGGTTTTTTAAGTTTGTTGAGATTTGTTTTAAGCCTCATGGCTTTGGTATATGTTCTGTGGACACTTGAGTATGTTTTCTGTTGAGTAGAATAGTCTCTAAATGTCAGAACCTATTAACGGGTGTTGCTGAGTTCTTTATACTCTTGCTGATTTTCTATCTAGATATCCTGTCAGCTGCTTAGAGAGGGGTGTTGAAATCTCTGACACTACTTATGCATTTGTCTATTCTTTTAGGTTATATTATTAACTTTACATATTTACGGTTCTCTTTTTTGTACATATACATTTAATTGTGTATGATTTCTTGTGGATTGATTACACTTAAGTTCTCACTAAGTGCTGTTAACTGGTTCTTAGAAAATGCAACTTTAGAAGAATGATGTAATGAAAGTGTTTCATTCAGCATTGGCAAAGATTTTTCCCTCATCATTACAACAAAAATGATGTCAAACAAGATGATGCCATTCAAGGACCTGCTATTTAATATTTTTGCACCCTCTCTAGCAGTTTTCTTTGCCTTGAATTCTATTTTATTTGATTCTGTTATAGCCACTGTTCTTTTTTCTTTGATTGCTTTCCTTTTTTCATTATTTTAAGTCTGCCTATATTGCTATAGAGCAGATTTTTGAATAATATTGTTAGTTTAATGATATTTTGTTACAGTGTTAATGACTAGAAAGATTGATTCTGGTGTAGGGCACTATGTGGAGTTTGCACTTTCTGCCTATGTCTTCATGGGTTTTCTTTGGCTATTTTGGCTTCACCCATATCCCAGATATGTGCAGGTTAGGTTAATTGGTGTGTGTGAGTATGGGTGTGTGTAAATGTACCCTGAACGGAATGACTTCCTGTTCAGGGGTGGTTCCCACCTGTGCCCTGAGCTGCCAGGATATGTTCTGGACACCCTTGACCCTGAAATGGAATAAAAGTGCTGGAAAATGAGTGAATGAACGACTGCAAATTATTATTTAATATCAAAAGTGGGGTGTGTGTGTCTTTGTGTCTTTGTTTAGAAGTTTGGGGATGTTTTTTCTGATCTGAAATATACTTTAGAAACTTTGCTCTTATTATTAATTAACCTATGGCAAAATTGATTTCATTATATCCTTTTTCACTTAAAACAAGGTTTCTAAAAACCTACCTATGATGTTAATTGAGGATATAGCTGTATTTGAAGTAAATTTCTTATAGATAGGACACAGTTGTCATGTTGTTTTTTTTTAATTTTTTAAAAAAAGATTTATTTATTTATACTTACAAGAGCTGGGGTACAGGCCAGAGTCGCGGGAGGTGAGAGGATTCACTAGACAGAGTGGTGAGCAGAACAGGCAGACTGACCGAAACACACTGCTGAGGGCTGGTGAGGCAGGAGAGGTTTGCTGCGCTCTGTGGGTCCCCTCCCTGGCGGGAGGCAGCGATCAAACTCGTGCTGCAGTGGCTGCAGTTTGCTTCATAGTGCGTTGCTTAACCAGCTGCGCCACCAGGGAGGCCCTGAGTCATGTTTTTAAATCCATTCAGTCAATCCCTGTTTTTCATTGATGCTTTTAGACTATTACATGTAATGTATAGGACTAAATACTGGGTTGTTGGAAAAGTCATGATGTATTTTTTCTGTTTTTCAAGCAAAAATGCATCATGACCTTTCTGATTACCCCAGTGTTAGGGCTTAAGTCTGCCCTTCTTGTTTGTTCCCTGATTTTTGTTTTGTTTTTGTTTCCCCCCCCTCCACACACACTTCCTGTGGGTTACTTGAACATTTTTAAAGACATCTATTTTTACGTTTCTGTATTGTCTTTGCATGTGTTTCTTTGTATGCCTTTTTAAGTTAAAAATAACTTTACTGGTTGCTCTAGACATTACATTAAGTTATCACTATCAGTGTCATCATTTTACCTGTTCAAGTGAAGTATAGAAATTGTATTTCCCTTTAGATCTACCCCTTTGCCCTCACTTCATTTTAATAGTTATAAATATTTTCTCCACAGAGCACACACATCACACAATGTTACAGTCTTTGTTCCCATAGTCAAATGTAACAGAGAATTCAAATAGAGAAAGAAGGTCTGGTTGTGATCTTGCTTAATCTTTTTCCTTGATGTCTCAAGATTTCTTCATTTCTTTTTGTTTATAAAACTTCATTTAGGCGTTCTTTAGGGTGGGTTTGCTGGTGACATTCACTTAGTTTTCCTTCATATAAGAATATTTTGATTTCCATTTCATTCCTAAAGGATGTTTTCTCTGGGTATAGGGTTCTATGTTGATCTTTTCTTTTGGCACTTGAAAAGTATTATACTCCTTTCTTTTGGCCTCCATGGTCTCTGATGAGAAATCATCTGCTATTCAAAATAGCTTTTTGTCTGTAGTTAAGGTGTGGTTTTTATCACTGCTCTTAGAACTTCTCTTTGTCTTTAATTTTCAGAAGTTTGATTATGATCATCTTGGTGTGGATTTCTTTGGATTTATTCTATTCACTTTGCTTCCTGAACTGCAGGTCTATGTCTTGCTAAATTTGCACTGTTACTACTTTTAGTACTTTTTCCAGCTCATTCCCTTCTCAACTTCCAAGACTGTGATGAATTGAATGTTAAATCTTTTGTTATTCCACAGGCCCCTAAGCACTGTCAGTTTTTCTTTATTTCTGTTGTTAATACTGGATAATTTTCACTGCTGTCCTTCAGTTCCTTTTCTCCTTACCTTCTTCTGTTGAGCCCATTTTTTGTTTTCATATCGTTCAGCTCTAAATTAATTTCCATTTCTTTCTTGCTATCTTATTTCTCAGCTGAGGTGATTTATTTTTAATTTGTTCAAGAATGCTTAAGATTAAAAAATGCTTAAGATTAACTTTCAAGCATTGGACTCATCATGTTTTGAAATTCTGGATCATATTTATTCCTCTGTTTTGGTTTTGAGACACAGTTTAAGTGGGGAGAGGGCATTTGGCACTGCTTTGTCAGGAGGAATTAGAAGTACAGTATTTCCACTGACTCCAGTATTGATCAACATGATTGGTCAGATGTTCTTGTCAGTGGATGAAGAAAAGGGAGAATCTAGTCTCTTGATCTATAAGCGGGATGCTACTATTAGTGGTAATGGTGGGGGAGGGTAGGGGAATAATGGTACTTTGGTGATAGTTAGTGAGTGTGTCTTATACCTGCCAGACCAGGTACTACTAATCTGCTGGCATTGTAGTTGATAAACTTGGTCTTGGTAAGAGGGGTCAAGCCTGAGGTACAGATAAGTATCATCAGCTTCAAGATGATGAAAATGAAAGTGGTAAAGAGGACTGAGAAATAAACCTGAGGTGGTGCTTACAGTTAGGACCTCAGAAGAAGAAAGATTCTTTACATTTACATTGAGCAAATATTTATTGACTATTGGCTGTATTGCAGGTACCCTGAATACAATGTGAGCACAAAACAACATGGTCCCTGCCCTTGTTGATCATACCGTTTAGTGGGTCAAACAAGAAATAACAAATAATGGGGAAGTTACATTTCATAGTCAAAGATTGTAGTACAGAGAGTGGGGGCAGGAGAATTCTTTGTAAAAAGTATAGTATATGCAGAGGCCATGTAGCAGAAGAGACCCCATTCTGTTTAAGGAACTGAAAGATCAGTGTGACCAAATGTCACAGTTGCAAGAGAAAGTGGGGTGAGGTGAAGGGATAAAAGCCAGCATTTCACAGATGCTGTAGGACCTCACTCTCAAGTGCTGTTGTAAAGCTTTTGAGCAGGAGAGTGCTTTATTTCACATTTTAAGAGATCACTGTGCTTCATTGTGGAGAATGGATTTGGGCTACAGCACAGGATGTGTAAAGGGGAGGTATGGCGACCAGTTAGGATACTCTTGCAGGAGAGCTGCACTAAAATGGTGGTAGTGAGTCTGTCTGAGACTGAGAATGGCTCTGGTGTTTCTCCCAATAAGCTGCTCTGGTTCTTGGCCTTCGATATAGGGTTTCTTTATTTCCTCTAGCACATTATGTGACAATTAACATGTTCCAGTTTTTATCCATCTGTGTCCCTTATACCTGTGAATTCCTTAGGCAAGGGTAGGCTCCTTCTTTTACTGCAACAGTGATCAGTAAATGTTGAATAAACTTACAAAGGTGCAAATCTATGGTCAGTTATAGACCGACTGTAGTCATATTGCTTTATTCCTTGAGAGAAAAATATACGGCATGGGTAGAGCTCTTGTGGCATTCAGCGGTGTTTTTAAGTGTCTAACCTTTGCAAGGTCTACATGATTCTTCAGCAGGAGAATTAGAAGTGTGCATTAGTCAGGAAAACCAATGGAAGAGACCCTGTGAAGAATGACCAGCACCAATTTCTGGTGCTGTTGAGCAGGCAAGTGTGTAAAAAGATGTTCTTTTTTTTGCTTTTAGCAGTTTCAGCAGAGGTAACAGCAGAAATCACATTACAAGGAAGTAGGAGTGAATGCATGTTGATAAGTGGTGACAGTAAATGTAGACCAGTCCTTGAGAAATCATTGTGGAGAAGAGAAAGGACATTGGGGGTAGCTAAGGGAAATGTTTCTTAGAATAGCAAAGAGCAGAGCCTGTTATAGGTAATAGTAGAGTGTGGCCTCTGAGAGCCAGGAAAGTAAAGTGATTAGAGTCTGTGTGGGGGTGACAGTAAGGAGAGGGTTTCTGGTACCCAGGACACTGCAAATATCCCACTGAAAGTGGGCAGTCAGGGGCCTCCCTGGTAGCGCAAGGGATTAAGTTGCAGCATTATGAAGCTATCCCCAGCCACTGCAGCAAGAGGGGACCTACATGGTACACCATGTCTCGCCCACTGCTCCCCTCAGCAGTGTATTTCAGTAGATCTGCCTGTTCTGTTCCCCACTCTGTCTCTAGTGGAGCCTCTCACCCCCCATGCCTCTCGCCAGTACCCCAGTTCTCGTATGCATAAATAAATAAATTTTAAAAATTATAGGGGCAGTCAGTTATCTGCAACTATAATTTTGCTACTTGGATATGATCACTCAGTGACAGAGGATCCTGAATCTTGATTTTTTTCAAATGATTTTTCCTGATTTTTTAAGGTTTAACAATCTGGGGTTTGTTGTTTTGTTTTGTTTTTTGTGGAAGGGGAAGGACAAAACCCTCATCTCTGGGTTCAGGTTGTCCTGAAGTTACCTTGGAAGAAGTGGCGAGCAGGGTCAGTTGGTAAGAGTAAAGAGAACAGTATCTGCGGACAGGCTTCCAAAGCTATAGGAAGGGGCATAAATAAGGGTCTACAGTGGAGACTTTAGCTTTGAAAAGGAGGAAGGGCTCTTTGAGAGAGTAGAACAAAAGAAATGTGAGGTGGAGTGATCTTGAGACTAAAGTGTCTCTGAAGAGTCCGAGACCAGGTTGTGTCTCCTGGGATAAGAGTGAAGTACCGGAGAGGAGCTGTACAGAGCAGTGAGGACTCATCTGGTGGACTCGATAGCATAGATTAACAATGGTGACTACATATTTCTGCGTGAAAACACTATTGAGGGATTAAGGAGACTAAGGTAATTTTTGTGCATTTTAAAATAATAATGGGAGTTTTTTTTTTTTAATAATGTGCTTATGTGGTAAAATATTCTGACAGTACCAGAAGGTATACAGAGAAAAGTAATTCACCCCAGTACTTCTTGTTTTAATGTTATAAATGCAAGTCGTGGATATTCTAGGCCAGTTGAGAATTACTTCAAGTATTTTTGTGTGTATGAATTAGGCAATTATGATGGGATATACTGAATAAGCTAAGGGGAAAGAAATCACCAGGCAGATATGGCTTACTGGTAGGCATTATTAAAAGTTAAATTGGAGTGTGTTTTGAGAAATGAAAGAAGATAGGAATGTATATTTTGGAGAAAGAGGGTACTGTGGAGAGAAGCGAAAGAGTTTAGGGAGAATTCAGAACACCAGGTGAGTGATAGCCAGGTTAGTGTAGATCACGTCAAAGCAGAGAGGAGCATGAAGCACTTAGCTTGGGTCTGTCTCAGTCTGAACTGGAACAGCTTTCCTCCAGGGAAACAGCGTGAGAACTAAGAACAGTAGTTTGATTCAGATTGGGTAAGAAGGTAGAACCAGTCAAGTCAAAGTAGCCTGGGATCTAGTGATGTAGACTGGGATGATATATATAGAATTCCTGGGGAAAAAAAATTGAGACTTTTAAACCTGAACCAGGTCAGCTCCATAACTCTTAGACTGTTCTCTGACTTCTGAATAAGATCTCAGCACTTACATACTATTAAACTATAAGAATTCATTATGAACTTGAACCTTCTACGTGTTAAAATGTGCTGACTTAAGGAAAAGGGATTTCCACGCAGGAGAGTGTAAGAAGGAATTTACCCCCTTTATATCTTTGTGTAGATAGCACCATTGAATTTTACTCCATCACACAACTCTTTGAATTACACCCTGTATTTATCTTTCACCTTAGTAACTGTCAACATTTCTTTTTTCAAAGATTGTATTTATTTATGCATGTATACAAGAGCTAGGGTACAGGCCAGAGGTGGGGGTGGTGTGTGTGTGTGTGTGTGTGAGAGAGAGAGAGAGAGAGAAGAGAAAGAGAAAGAGAAAGAGAGAGAGAGAGGATTCACTAGAGATAGAGTGGGGAGCCGAACAGACAGATCCACTGAAGTACACTGCTGAGGGAAGCAACCAGGCAAGGCAGGAGAGGTCTGCTGTGCCATGTGGGTCCCCTTCCTGGCTGGGGAACGAACTCATGCTGCAGTGGCTCTGGAAGCCCACAGTGTGGTGCTCAACTTCTTGTGCCACCAGGGAGGCCCAATTAATTGTCAACATTTAAAAAAAGATTTATTTATGCATACAAGAACTGGGGTGCAGGCCAGGGGTGCAGGGTGGGGTGGTGGCAAAAGAATTCATCAGAGACGGGAGCAGAACAGACAGATGTACTGAAATATACTGCTGAGGGGAGCAGGAGAGGTCTGCTGTTCATGTGGGTCAGCTCCCTGGCAGGGGATGGAACTCCTGCTGCAGTGGCTGCAGATAGCTTCATAATGCTGAGACTTAACTCCTTGTGCCACCAGAGGGGCCCCAGTAATTAACAGCATTCGACAATCTTAAAACCAGCAGGTTTTCAAAGGAACAGCAAAACCACACTAGAACAAACACTGTGAATCTTAGTGCAGAGCTGATGCTAACAGAGGGAGGGAGGAGGTCTGTGGAAAAAAGGGGTAGGAGGAGTTAGGTGGAGGATTATTGGTATTTTGGTGTTGGGTGTGCTGACCTGTACTACTAAAGTCCAGTGTTGTATGCCAGCATTACCTCAAAACACAAAACAGAAACCAAGTAACTTCTAAGTGCTTACATTAGGCCTCTGCTAGATACTTTTTTCCTAGCTAAACTTTAAAGTTGAGTTAGGTCTCTCACTTGAAGATTTCAGTTGCTTTCATGTTTATTAATACCAGTGACTGGCTGCTGTAGTAACTTCATGGTTTTCTGAAATCTTGGTTGTTCCAACTTTCTTATCTGTTGTCTCAGGAGCTAGTCTTTATCCTCAAGGTCTGAAGTGGAGCTTGAACCATCACATTTATGTTCCATGAAGCAGAAGAAGGGGCATGCTCTAGTGTTTTAGACACCTCTAAAAGCTGCACACAGGACTTCTCATATCAACCAGAACTTAACTTTGAGACTGGGAAGTTTATCTTCATTCTAGTGGCTCATGTGCCCAGAAAAATCGGGGGTTCTGTAACTGTAGAAGGGGATGAATATTTGGGGACACCTTGCAGTCTTCTTTATGTGTATGTTGAAAGTCACCTCTGTTCCTTGAGAGTGTCACTGTGCCTTGTTATGGAAAGAGTGTGAGCTACCCTTTTACTTCAAGCTTAATTATGTCTGAGTTGCTGGCAAACTAAAAGATTTACTCATTTATTTTCTAAAAATTGTGTTTGTCGTACATGCTTCAAGTATAGTTCTTGATATTGAGAAGACATAAAAATGAAATATATGCTCTCCTTCTCCATATAGTTCAGTTTGGCAGAGGCTTATGTATAAGTAAATGAAAGCACTGATAAAGGCAGTAATGAAGGGTCCTCCTTAAAGGTATAAAGTACATATACTGGAGTGTACATCTGTTCATCAGAGAAGAATGGTGTTTGCATCTTGCACTTCTTCAAGGAAGTGAAGGGCCATGCATTGGTCCTAAGAAACAAGCTGTGGCAGAGGCACTGTCAATACAAATTCAGATGTCCTTTCTTACGGGAGCTTAATTCTTACCTGTCACCAAACAGAATAAAAGCTTTCCAAAAGCAAGTCCCCAAACCTACCACAGTAAAGAGCAGTTTGCAAGAGGATACTTGCTGTACATGCTTTATTTACATGTACAATGTTTTATTTATATAACATTCTTCCCACCATAAGCCTCAGCTTTCCAGAAACCTAATTACCTAGTTTTAGAAGAACCAAAATCTTGAAGGGACATTATTGATGTCACAGTTTTTGTTCATTGACTGAATTTATCAGTGGTGTTTTGTTTTACTTGAATTCTTATTCTCATTCCCACTCCTTTGGAAAGTGGATCTTTGTCTCGTACTAGTGGTTAGCATTAGGATTAGTGTTAGATATTAGGGGGTATCTATACAGTAAACTTAGGATGAATTGGAACATTTGTACAAAAATTCTGGTCAGATAAAGAACCGCCAGTTTATGCATAATGTGGGATAACAGCTTTGTTTCTGCAATGGAAATTTCCCTTTATCAGACCTCTTCATGTTTACTTTTAATTATTTACGACAAGCTCATTATGGCTATTGAGCCTCTTTTGTTTAGTTATGTGTTAAATGTATGAGTTGCAAGAACTGTGACACATAATAGTTTATTTGCTTTAATTACAGCTCTAAATTTTGTGTTAATGTTTTACTGTCTTGATATCATAGATATCACTGGGACTGTCTAGAAAAAATGGTTTTCCAAAAAGTGATTTTAAAAAATGAAAGGTGGAAAAAGTAGATGTCGTCAGAAGCATTTGGGAGAGAGCAGATGAAGTGAATTAATTTTTTGATACTGATTCTAATCAGCTGATTGTTGCTGCTTGTCCCTTTACGTTCTCTTTACTTTGAATTTATATGTTGCACTGATAACATCCCAGATACTGCTTACTATTTTTATATTTTAAAATGAAATTAATACCTAGGATCTGTATAGTTTTAAATGTGCTTTTGATTTTTTTTTTAGTAGCTCCTTATAGTTAATGTTGAGGGAAACTTTCATTTTCTTTGCGATACATACCTTTAAGAGTACAGACGTAGGTCATTTGATTTGTTTTGTTTTGCGTTTACTTTGCTGCCTTTGATTTTTTTAAAAAAGATTTTATTTTTTTAAAAAAGATTTACTTATGCATACAAAAACTGGGGTACAGGCCAAAGGTGTGGGGGTGAGAGGAGTCACCAGAGACAGAGTGGGGAACAGAACAGGCAGATCTACTGAAACACACTGCTGAGGGGAGCAGCAGGGGAGGCAGGAGAGGTCTGTCACTCCACGTGTGTCACCTCCCCAGCCGGCGGCAGGAATGGAACTCGTGCTTCAGTGGCTGTGGTTTGCTTCATAGTGCGTCGCTTAACCCTTTGTGTCACCAAGGAGGCCCTGATTCTTTTTGATAGAGGTAGAAGATAGTTCTGAAAGTCATTCTGGGACACAGGTTACTTCAGTTATGTTGGTTGCTTTTTTTTAATCTTCATTGTGCTTGGAACCATAAAGGTGTACACTCATCAGAGTGTTAGAATTTCAAGATACAGAGCCAGCTGTATAGTTTGTGAGTTCAGTGCAAAATGAAAATGTGGGGCTCCCTATTATTAAGCTACTAGTAATTTCAAGTCTGTCACATCAGAGAATTAAATCATTGTGAACCTCTCCTATGTTGGAAGGAGAACCTCTCCTTGTATGACTATTAGGTCATAGGCCCCAGAAGCTTGCCCCACAAGGAAACCTTAAGAGATCATTGAGTATAGGCTCAACCTTAAGATTAAGAAGTAGATGCTTCTGAAGGTAGATACCTTCAAATCTGTAGGCTTATTTAGATAGTATAATTAAAATTACTATTAAATTACTATTATTTGTGATAATCATAAAAGTAATGCCATGGGTAGTTGAGATAACAAAATTTTTTAAGATTATTTATGCATCCAAGAACTGGGGTATGGGCCAGATGTGCGGGGGGTGGGGTGAGAAGCTCCACCAGAGATGGATTGGGGAGCAAAACAGGCAGATTGACTGAAATGCACTGCTAAGGGGAGCAGCGGGCAAGGCAGGAGAGGTCTGCCACGCCATGTGGGTCACCTCCCTGGCTGGAGGCAGGGATCGAACTCGTGCTGCAGTGCCTGCATTTTGGTTCATAGTGCAGTGCTTAACCCATTGTGCCACCAGGGAGGCCCTGAAAAAAATAATTCAAAGAATATTATATTGAATTATTTCCCAATTCTCCAGCAAGTTTTGGTTTTTCTTTAATATTTGTCGTAACTTTTATTCTAAAACTATTGGCCTGGATTTGAATTTTTCATTTTCCTGTAAATTTTTTGGGAGCTTAAATAGGCCTTAAAAGAACCAACAGGAGGCACAAAGAGAAGCAGAGGGCTTAAATCTACAGTGTACATAATAAGCTCTTTACAGCCAGGAATAGTGGTTGGGTAAGTGTGGTGGTAACCTGTTGTTCCTAGAACTCACAGAAGAATGGGCAGCATGTACTTGTTATTGAAAAGCTTCTGTTTTGTACCTCTGTGTCTACAGAGTTTTTAAATTAACTACTTATGTTACCAAATTTTTTGTTCTGTGTATCAAAAATCACTAGTTACAACTGCTGATGGAACTAAGTGGAAGTAGCTAGCTCCTTATATTTGATTCTGTCAAGTCATCTTACAACCTTCCTGTTAACCTTCTGTAAGTTAATTTTGGAGAGTCATATCTGTATCTCTTCTCAATAGCATGCTCAATTTTGTGGGTGTTTTAACTCACAGACATCATAATGCAACCTAGACATTGTTTCCTAGCATTGTAGGCTCATATGAATACACTGAATACATTATATAGCCAATTAAAGAGAAGGGAAATTTATGAGCAAATGGACTATTAATATCTATTAAAATTAAGAACATGATATGGTTAAGTGAGTCTGTAAGGTAAACTACCATGTAGTAGAACTGCCCTTCACATAGCAGAATTTTGCTCAGTTCAGTAGAAGCAACAAGATCTAAGTAACATCCTGCTGAATTAAATAATTTGGGGGTCATCTTTTACTGTTTTGCTTACTATGTGTAGTTACCAGAGGGAAGGCTAAATCTCCTTTCTGGTTTTTTTTCTCTTTTACTAAGGTTCACTATCGTAACAAAAAGATTTATATTCCTTAAATGTGAACCTGAAATCTGTGGTATAGATAGCAGCCATTCTTGCAATATTAGGATTGAAACAGAACATTCTGCTTATTATCTGCATTGTAGATTGTTATAAAGGGCTTGCTTTACAAATTAGTTTAGTTGAGTAATCTGATAAATACAGAATATTTTGTTATATATAAGTGATAGATGAATAAGATACAATTTCTGCCTTTAAAAGATTAGATGTAAAAATATCTATAGAGTGAAAAAGGTGACTCAATGACTGAGTCATTTGTTTAATAGTTATTAATCACCTGCTGCTTTGAACCAGATACTGTGTTTGGCTATATGAATTCCAAAATACCTTCCAGGACTCACAGCTAAATGGATGGACTTGGCATACACTTATTTGAATGTTAGTGGGCAAAATGAGAGATAACCTGGGCCCCCCAAACTTGCATGATCTGAAGGGATCCAGCCATTCGTGCACACAAAAACAAAACTTTTAGTGTTAAAGAACTTCATTAGAGTGCACAGAGAGAGAAGAAAGGATAATGAGTTTCCCAGTAAAACACCCAAAGCTACCTTCCCCTTCTGGGTAAACAGGGTTGACCCAAAGCAGGGCTGCTGAAACCCAAAAGTTTGCAACAAATCTAAAGCACCTTCTGGCAGGAAAACATAGGAAGGGCCGGACAAGTTTGGGACAAAAGGAGCACAGTCCAAGTGCAATCAAGTTAATGGCAGCTGTTTTCAGCTCCCATGTGTCTCTCATCCATGTCTTCCAAGAGACTATATGCCTCTCATCCATGTGTCTCCTTCACATCTCTCGATGCAAATCTAAAGCCCAGAAGCCAGTGAGTCCTTCTTCTCCATGTATCCCCCTTTCTGTGTCTCTCTAGAGCCCACCTGCTTTCTGTGTTGTATAGCTTCACCTGGCCACTCAGTTCTACCCACTTAGTTCCCAGTAGCTAGTCCAGGAAGGCTGCATATAAATGTGGGCAGGGAACATGATACCTCCCCTTCCCCTTTTATGGAAATGCCACTGTTGCATCAAGACCAGTAGGTGGCACAGAGAGGGAAGGCTGAAGAGGTGAGCAGTTCCTCGAGTTTCAGCAGTGCCAGCAGGTGCAGCACTGGGTCCTGGAAATACAGAACATCTGTCTTCATGGAAGTTTGGACTGAGTCTTTTATGAGTTTGACAAATGGATGGGCAGAGGCCATTTCAGACAGAGATAATAGCACATGTAGACATAAGGAAGCAAGAGGGAGTATGACCTGTTGAGGAACCAGGAGTAGTTAGTTACCACTGATGAGCAGGGCACATGAAGAGGAAGCTGAAGTATGGTGGGATTCTGTTGGCAGAGTCCCAAAGACTCTGCCTGGGATGCTTTTTTGTAGAATCTTGCTGTGGCAGGTTCCTGGCCCTTCTAAAATCCTCCTTAATGGTCCTGGCTCAGAGAAGCCCTTCCTGATCAGTGCCTGATCAAGTGTCTGTCCAGTCACCTGCTTAACAAGCCAGCTTTACTTCCTATTTATTTACGGAGTCCTTCTTGCTTGCTGACTTTTTTTTTTTAAATGTCTGTATCTCAGTACTTGACTGCAGTTCCCTCAGAGCAAGAACCTGCTATATGGCTTAAATATGGCTTAAAACTGGCTTTTAATAGATGTTTGTGGAATAAATGTAAGTATGGATTTTCTCAGTATGGATTTGGGATTTTATTCTCTAGACTTGTAGGTCTCAATATTATTCTCTAAACTTTTTGACACTGAAAAATTATTGAAGATCTCAAAGAGTTATTGCTCTCTGGATTATGTCTATTGATATTATATTAGAGATAAAAACCCAGATATTTTAAAGAACATGAGTTCATTTAATCTTTTGTATTCGTTCTGTTGTGATAACACATGTAGCCTCTCAACTCAATTTTATTATGGTCATGATGGAATGACAGTTAAAAACCAAATAATGACAAATTGTTTTGACCTTGACCTCCCAGACTCCTTAAAAGGAACTTGGGGTCTCCCACAGAGGGTCCCAGCACTACCATTTTAAGATCTGCTACTGTAAATAGGTGGTTTTCAAGCTTTTTAGTAGCAGAAGTATATTTTCAAGTATCTTCTACCAGGCTCCGGTGTATAGGACAGGTTAGGATTGAGTTGTTTAGGTTAAGATTAAGCATGTGTATGGGGGGTTACGGAGGAGGAGAGGAGGGTCAGGGACCTACTTTTCCATTTCTTACTCGTTGGCCAAGTTGCTAAACTGACCGCTGGACTAATGTCTCCACTCTGGGAATACTGTTTGTGAGAGGGAGGCAGATGAGCACACTGTGGAAGTTTTCCACTGTTTAACTTTCAGTATTTTATTTAATGACTCCTTAATATAGTGTACTACACTTCAAGTATTGAAATAGTAGTATTAGTATTTTATCAAGGCTATTTTCCTTAAATAGTTGATAGCTGGTTTGCTTTCATTAAATAAAAAAAGTTTTAATTGCAGCCAGAACTAATTTTGTTTCTGAGGTTTACTTTTCCAATTTTGTATAAGTAAGAGATAAATTTACTGAAATTTGTGGCAATGTTGTGGAAATATTTGCCATTAAACATTACCTAATTCATATTTTTAAGACAGTTTGTTATCTTTGCTCATCTGAGAGTATGTAATATAAAATTCAGTCATTGTGCTATACATAATCAGACAAAAGTTAAAAGGTGAAGGGAGTGTAATTCCATGCCCAATACAGGAGGAAATCTCATGGTCTTGAAGAGTGGGGAAGAATGGCAGCGGGCAAGGTTGAGACTAGGGCTTGGACAGTTCTTTAAGCATCCTTTCACTAGCTGATTTTAGATATCTGTGTGTAAAATGCTGTGTTTGCCTAAGAATGTGAAACATTCTTAGGTTGGTCTGCTTCACCTACTATGTGGTACTTTTTATTTATTTTTTCTTGAAGAAAGGATCACAACAAATTTTCCCTAAGTCTTCTATTTTTGAAAGTAAATCCTGTCTCTAAGTTTTGTAGACCTATCCTTCGGGAGTTTTATCAGACAGAAATATGAAGTGACCACACTGAAATGTTAACTTATTACCATCTTATTTACCCGTATCATTAAAAAAATTGTATTTAATTACAAACAGTTTTTATATGGACTACAAACTCTAGTTGTATTGTGTGCCTTTTAAGAAACAGAAGGAAAAATTAAGGGGTGCAGGAGAAAATAGCAGACTGAAAAATGTCTGAGTTTGAGTTAAGCATTTTAAGGTGTGATTTAATAACTTCATAAACTTCTTATGGAAAGCGAAAAGCCTGTTTTAAAGAGTCATAAACGGCACATCTCTATAAAAGATAGAATGAGATGTAATTGGACAAATTGTCTTCTAGATTAGGTTTAACATTCAAGAGAACTGCTTAATAATGATACCGATTAAATCCTAATTATCTTTAGAAATATAAGAGATAGTTCTCATTTAACCATTTTTTTTCCAGTAAATATTTAAGGGCCTACTTTGATCCTTTCGTAAGATTTATTTAAATAGTCATTGCTTATTTTAATTTTCTGAATAGGTAGCATAACTTTTTTCTGTTTCCTGTATCTCTAATTGTTAATATTAAAACATTATTAATATTGTTCATATTAACAATTAAAATATTGTGTGCCCATTTGAAGAGGTGGAGTTATGTAGTATTACTATGTCTGTAATCTCTCTACCCTTCATATCAGTAGAACAGTAAAATACCTTCATAGTTTCTTATAGTTTCATGTTTAATTAGTGGTATGTTGTGGGGAAATACTTTTTTAAATTGAGCTATAATTGATGTTTAACATTAGTGTCAGGGGAACAACATAATGAGTCAGTATCCCTATGTATTGCAAAATGGTCACCATAACAGATCTAGTTAACCTCCATCACACCATAGGTGCACATCCTTGTTTTTGTGATGAGGACTTTTAAAATCTATTATAGACTCTTAGCAACTTTCAGATATACAATACAGTATTGTTAATTGCTTAGTCACTGTGTTGTTCATTACATCTCCATGACATACTTATTTTGTAATTGGCAGTTTAACCTGTAATTGTTAAAACCTTTTAACACCCGTTTTGCCCATTCATCATCACCTGCCTCTGGCAACCACTAGTCATTCTCTGTATCTAGGAGTTTGGTTGGTTGTTTTAGATTCCACAAGTGAGACCATATGGAATTTGCTTTTCTCTGTCTGACTTATTTCACTTTGCTTAATGTTCTCAAGAGTCTTCCATTTTATCACAAATGACAGAATTACCCTTTTTTTTGGTAATGACTGAGTCATACTGTCTATATATCAATATTTTCTTTATCCATGTATTCATCAATGAATACTTAGATTGCTTCCTTGTGTTGGCTATTGCAAGTAATGCTGTATTGAACAGGGGGATGCAATTATCTTTTTGAGTCAGTTTCTTTTTGGTTTTTTTTTTTTTTTTGCCCCTTTGGATAACTATCTGGAAGTGAAATTAATGGATTTGCTGGATCTTGCAGTGGTTATATCTTTTTAATTTGGGGGGAAATACTTGATGTTTTAGTAATAGCTACCTTAAGATCACAGCTATCCTTACCATACTCCTGGTCTTTCTATCTGACCACTCTATTTCTTCTTTTTATCTCATGCTTGCTTCTTCCTACCTTCTGGGATATAATTCAGTTTACTTATATTGTGAACTGTCGACATCTCTCCTCCCACATAGGTACTTGAATACATCAATTGTTGTTTAGGGTAATGATATGTGCAAGTGCCTAAAACAGTGTTGGTACATGTTTGCTACTTGAATGAATCTTTTCTTTGACTATTAGAAGTAGGGTTAAGGTTTTTTTGGGGGAAAAATAGTCAATTAGCATACTATTCAAATATTCAGAGGCTTCAGTTTCTGATATTATGGCAGATTAGTGATTAAAAAAAAAGTCCCCCTTTATGAAACATTACAGACACTGGACCATATATTAAAAATATCTCATGAGTGTATATTTGAGATCACAAGCAAGTAAGGAAACTCCTCAGAGACAAAAAACAAGAAATCTTAAATTCAGGAGGGTAAGCTAATGGTGGCGTTGTCTGCTCTGTGATGAGTGTAGGTGTCTGTGATCCCTGGAAACCTAGAGATTGAAACTTTAAAGGGTGACCATAGGATATATAAGTGGAACCCTGGGTGAAATACGGTAGCTGAAAGATCCAGAGATCTTTGTACAAAGCTGAAAGGTGCTGATGGAAAATCTAGGGGAAAAATTAAAAACCTGCCCACAGTAAAGGGATGGGAGGGGATGGGTGGGGAGAGTGGGAGCCGTGGTGTAAGGAAGGTTTCCTGTCTCGGCTTGTCTTTCACTGGAAAGGTAAAATGATCATCCCTGAGAAACTATAAATCTACTCTCACTGGATTTGGGATTGGGGCTCATACCACCTGGATGGTGCAAGAACCGTCTAAGCCAAGAATTTAGTGAAAAGTGGTCTCAGGTTGTTAGGACTAAAAAGCAAACTAAATTCTCCCTGGAGGATTGTAGAAACACTTCAAATAAGCCACAGTGAGCTGATCAGCAGAACTAGAAAACCATATAGTTAGGCATTTTTCTGATTTTCTGCTTGTTAGATATGGAATATAAAATAAATGTTTATACATTCAGAGAGCATAAAATATATGCAAAGGAACAAGAGCCTATCAAAAATAATTAGCAAAATGAATTGAACAATGTATAAAGGAAATACTACATATTGAACAAAAAATTTATTTCAAGAAGGCAAGCCATGTTCTGCATTAAAAAAAATCTGTTAATATAATTATCCACATGAACTATTTAAACAAAGAAGTTATGCTAAAAGATGCAGAAAAAGCATAAAATTTAGCTCTTACATATAAACTCATACCAAATTTAGCATAGGAAATTCCATTACCTGACAAAGGCTATAAAAAGTCTATAATAAACATAATTCTTGATAGAGAAACATTAGAAGCAATCCTTTAAAATTTAGAACTGATAGGAGGAAACCGTGTGTATCTCCTCTCTTCAGCATTGTATTGGAGTCAGTGCGGCAAGGAAAATGACCATACTCTAAGGAGTGGGCACAGTGGTCGTCCTTAGAGTCAGTGTGACATGTTCATAAAAAATTTCAAGAACCATAGATCAATTTTTAGGATTTATAGTAGTTGGCAAGTTGCTCAATATATGATCAATGTTGTAACTATCAGTCCTATTACTCAAAATGAGTAACTCACAGTAGTTTTAAAAAAAAGCTACCTAGGCATAAATATAAAGAGAAGTGGCAGTCTTTATATAGACATGTGTGAAAGATATACCTAAATAAATATGGGCATGTTCATAGAGAAAAAGATTGTCTCTTGTAAATACATTAATAAACCTGCCATTAATATATAAATCCATTGCTATTTCAATAAAAAACCTTGCAGGGTACAGTCCTATTTGTTTTCATGGAACTTGACAAGTCAGTTCTAAAATTATTTGGAAAAGCAGCAGGCCAAGAATAATCAAGATATTTCTAAGGGATGTTTGTCCTACAGATTTTAAGACTTAATATAAAACGTTAATAACTGAGTTAGTGTAGTGTTAGGGCAAGGATAGACAAATAGATAATGGAAGAAAATTGAGGCAAAACCCAGAACATACAGTACCTACATAGAAATCTGATATATGACAGAGCTAATGTTACAAATCAAATAAGGAAATGAAATACTCTAAATGGTATGAGGATTACTGTTTAACCACAGGGGAGAAAAGATTTCTTACCTTATATTAAAAAACAAAAACAAAAAACTCCAGATGAATTAAAAACCAAATTCTTTAAGACCAAAGACATTTTCAAAGACCAAAGTCTTCAAAATAAAATATTACTGTACTTTATGACTTCAGGCTTTCTTAACTATATGCCAAGAGCATGGTTGTTGAAGGTAAAGGTTAATATATTTGACTCTATTAAAATTAAGGTCTTTGGCTTTTTGTTTACACTAAAAAGAAAGTGTAATAACTAATCCCAGTACACAAATAAAAGATAACTTTCAATGCACACAACTGATAGCGTTTTTTTTTTAAATCACGGTAATACATACGTGCTCATGAATATATGTCAGTGTGCATACATTTGTCAATGTGCAAAAAATAAATGGGCAAATGAAAACTATTTCATAGGAGAAAAGTGAATAACCACTAAATATTTGTGAACAGAGAAATACTATAACTACGTTGACAGAATTGTCCAAATTGGGCAATATCAAGTCTACCACAGCAATACTCTATGGCAGAGGTCAGCAAACTTTGTAAAGAGTCAGACAGTGAATATTTTTTCAGTCCATACAGTCTCTGTTGCAGTTACTCGGTTTTGCTGCTGAAGTGTAAAAGCAGCCATAAACCATGCATAAGCAAATGGACTGGAGGGACTGTTTCCATAAAATTTTATTAATAATAATAGTAACTTCTCCACCCCTGCTCTTTGGCACTAAAATTAATGAACCGTATCAACATGCATCAACATGGATGAATCTTAAAATCATAATGCTGATCTAAAGGTAGCAGAGGAATACATTATAGTATGATTCTACGTAGTAAATTCCAGATGTAGACTATAAAGCGGACACACTTGTGGGCTTTACTGTGGCTACTGGGACTTGACTAATTTTGAATTCTGACCTTGACACAACCTGTGTATCTTTGGCCAAATTACCTGACTTTTAGAAGTGTTTCTGATATGTAAGGTGATGAGCATATGTTGTATAGTTATGTGTGTATATATATATGTGTGTTTTTTATATATAATACATATGTTATAATATCATGCCTCTAAGTGTGTTTAGCACTTTGTAAGGATAACTCAGTGCTGTGCTTCCAACCCCCTATTTTAAAAAAGGAGATTCTTGCTTTGGGACCTCTATTTTTTTTTTTTTTTCAATCTGGCACATATAGCTATTGTGGCCAGTAGTAACTTTTGAAATCTCCAACCTTGCAGTCTTGTGTAATAAATAATTTCTTTCATTTAGCACTTAGTGGGACCGTCTGATGTTTACATCCCCACACTCACTGTAGCTTGCTAAGTACTTGACAAAGTTTCGTCCGGTACCCTGTAACAATTAGCATTGTGGATAACCCCTCTATCAGAGCTCTGGCCTCTTTCATGTGCCACTCCAGCTTCTGTGACCCCTCAGACCTTCTGAGTCCCTAAATGTTGGTGTTCTGTTCACTCCTAAAATTTCTGACTCCTCAGCTGCCTCAGTTGAAAAAAATCCTAATGCATAATAATCAATAGAATAATCCCACACCCATAGATATTCATTAATTTTTGCTGGAGTGGGGTCTGGTGTGAAAACAAACAAAATCTTAGGAGTAGTTCCTCTTTCTGCAGCAGTGATATGTGAATATAAAGCATATTGCACAATGCAGACATTCAGTTTCCCCCTCCATCTCTAATGCTGTTCTCTAAACCCTCCCTCCCCCTTTTCTTTTTAAAAATAACTCTCCCTCAAGATTAGGGTTCTTTGTAATGAAACAATCTGCTACTTCAGATAAATATTTTATTTATGACTGCTTTGCTGTTTTGGTGTTTTTTGTTTTTTTTTTGGTGGGGGTGAGGAATCAAGCACTTAAACATGTAAGTTGTCACTAAATTAACAATACAGCATAATTGAAAGTTAAACTTAACTGTTCTACAATATTGTTAAAACTTCATTAAAAATAAAATTACTTATAGTCATTAAAAAGTATACATAACATTTATTTTTTTTTAAGATTTATTTATTTATGCATACAATAGCTGGGGTACAGGCCAGAGTCGCGGGAGGTGAGAGGATTCACCAGACAGAGTGGGGAGCAGAACAGGCAGACTGACTGAAACACACTGCCGAGGGCAGCAGCAGGAGAGGCAGGAGAGGTCTGCTGTGCCATGTGGGTCCCCTCCCCGGCCGGCGGCAGGGATGGAACTCGTGCTGCAGTGGCTGCGGTTTGCCCCATAGTGCGTTACTTAACCCACTGCACCACCAGGAAGGCCCCCAAAAATATACGTAACATTTAAATACATCTTTATAAAATTTTTATACTTATTCCTCTTGAATTTATGGTTGAAGAAGAAAACTGAACCTAGATTGTAACATAGTATGTGTGTTTGGAAAAATTTGCTCATGGATTAACTTAATTCTGAAATTTCTGAAACTAAAAGTGGAGAAAGGTCATCTGCAAAAAATGTATCTTAGTTATATATATATATATTTATCAATAATAAAGTCTAAAATGTCTGGCTGTTGTGTTTTATGAGGGGAAACACAGATAACCAGAATTTTAAGAGGTTTCACCACAGTACAATTTTGAGAATTACATGGAGTTTTAAAAAATAGTGCATTAGAACTGTTTTGAGCTATAGCAAATCATTTCAGGGACTTCTTCAACAATTGCTAACTTTCTATTGCGCTGTTAAATTCCTAATTGCAGTGGGATTTTTGTTCCGAAATCCTATAATGTGTTCCCAAAGAACTGAAAAAAAAAAAAAAATTCCAAGAAAAGGCACTTGGGATGTTATTTCCTAGTATGGATTTTAATTAGTATCAGTGAAGCAATCTGACACTAGGGGAATATGGAATTGAGGGAGTGAGGCCAAGAATAGCTATTCACAGAAACAAAGAGCAAGGGGCCAGAAAGTTGAGTAAAATCAGCAGGCAGAATGTGGAACAATGTCTAAAATGACAAGCTAAGAAAAGAAGTTAAGTGGCAGTAGGGAAAAAGCAAACAAAAGGAAAACCAGATTGGGGTGGGGAGAGGGGTTAGGGGAGAGTCCATCAAAACAAACCCTGATTACTAAACTGTTAAGTAAAGAAAATGAAGACTACAGGTTTTTATTACATACTTACTACATCATCCTTCACACTTGTACAATGTACGATTTCCCCATGAAGGTCCCGCCAGCTCACCCGGGCACCACCACCGTAGTCCCTTGCGTTCTTCCCACCCGTCCTGACCCTTCTTCTACCTTGCCTAGAGAATAAGACTACATGTGTCTTGCAGTGTCTTGTGCCTATGAGAAATCTAGGAAGTAGAAATCAGGACTAACTAGGGCACTGTTTTTCTGTAACATGCCAACATGGAGACTAAATTTTTCAGATAATCTTGAACCAAAATCTAAAACCTACCTCCATGGCAAATTTCTGTTTTAACTTGATCTGTTGACAAATTTTAAAACTTTAGGTCTCAAAAGGTGACTTTTGTTAATATCAAAGTAATAATCAGACAAGATTTTAAGTGAAGTAATTCTCAGAACCTTCATGTTTGCAGCTGTTAAAAGCACGATCTTCAAATTGTAAAAATTTGATCTGAAGATACAATTGGCTTGTAATTTTTTTTTTTTTCCTTCCCTTTTCCCCTGATGATCCAGTTGGGGGAAGAAAAGTATGGCACTGAGCTTTGGGGAATATAGTAAGAAGGAAAAATAGGCAAAAGGATGACAACAGAGGCGTCCAGTTAGTCTGCAGGTTGGTCTTTCTCATTTAAAGCTCTGAGTCAAAGGACTGGATTTTTCCAATTTCATTTGTTATCCAAAATGGCAATAGCAGTGCTAGTAGCGTTAATACAGACACTGCCCATGGGAATTGTTTTATCCATACCAGTTGGCCACCTCATAAAGTATATATGTTGTCTTTGCAGTTTGGCTTGATCTGTTGACTAACAGTTGTGTATGGGTAACATTTGAGAATCTGTTTAAAATCTGAGAAATAAAAGATACTTTTAATAAAATTTAAGCCAGAAAAGTACAGTAGCAGAAGATAAGGAACAGTTATGAGCCCATCTTTCCTTTCTGTCTTAACGTTTTCCTCTGTGCGCTTCTGTTTCTGCTAGCTTTAGGTTTGGTTGCTGCTAAAAGATTCTTGTTCCCCTTTTACTCCCCACAGAGGTACTTTAAAGAGTGTTTTCATGTTCAGGATATGGCAGCTGTGTGGTCATCAAGGATCCTACTCCTTTTATCTTTCCTTTATTACAATTCGTAGTTTGTGGTACTTCTTTCCCAGGTCATCTCATAGTTACAAATCTGGTCCTTGCAGCTCAGTTCTTTGTGTTCACATTCCAAGCAGCAGAATAAAGGAGGGGACAGGATGAAAGTGTTCCATGTCCTGGTGAAGTAAGTCACTGCCTGTTCAGTACCTTCCCAGTGGTAGCCTCACCCAGTTATTCCTGATTTTACCTATGGCCACCTAAACTTGCAGAGGCTAGGATATGCAAATTGCCACTCTCAGTAATACACAGGTTTGATTCATAAGAAAGAAAAGGAAAGTTGAGATTTGGTGAGCAGCTAGCAGTCTGCCACAGTTTAGATCTTTTATATAGAAAAGTTCCAATACAGTTGAAGCCCTCCTCTTTCCTCAAAAATAATTATAATATGAATCTGGTATATTATTTTCCTGCATATTATCCTATTTTTACAATGTATGTTTATGTCTGTAAATAATGTCTTATTTCCTGTGCATTAAAACTATATGTAAATGGAATGTACTATACATATCTTGTATATTTTTGTCTTTTTCATTTAACATTGTTTATCCATATTGATAAACATAGTTCTGTTTACTTGTTACTGTTGTATATCTAGAGATAGGATTACTGATAGGCTAATGTTCACTTTTACTAGAAATTGCCATACTGCTCTCCAAAGTAGCCATGCCCAATTACACTTGGAACAACATTGTGTATGAGTGTTCCCTCTCTTTATTCCTTACTGACACCCGTATTTTGGCCAATCCACTAGGGTCAGATGCTGATGTCAAGCATATTTTCATGTGTTCATTGACTTGGTAATTTGTCTGCTCTTACCTGTTGGCCGTTTTTTCATTTGTTTTGATGTGGAGAAGTTTTTTAGTGTATTCTGATACTAGTTTTTTGTTGGTTATTTCTGTTACGGATATTTCCCCCTATTCGAAGGCTTTTACCCTTTAATTGTGTATGATATCTTCGGTTGTATTAAAAATTTAATTAGCAGGTGCACTCATCTACTGGTGCCTTTTGCCAGTGCTTGAGGGCCTGAGAAACCAGCATCTAGGCTTTCCCAATAAGAGGGCTGGGATGCCTCTCCGCCCGGTGACTCAGTGTCTGGCTTTTTCAAGATGATGGTGCAGTTGGAGGCCAGCAGAACTGCTGCTGTTGCCTACTTCCATACAGCCAGACTTTCGGCCTCACTGGTCATGGTCCTGGGATTAGGATATTTCTCATGGGTTGTCTTTGAGCTTCAGAGGATCCCTTACCAGAACTGAGGCCCCTGGGCCCCTTCACTGAGTATTGGCAAACCATCATTACACCCTCCTGGACAATAGGTGTTGACTTGCCTGACTAAATGGGGATGAGGGGTATATACAAGGCTCCTTGTATGCCTTGGTGCAAGTATATAGGCATCACAAATGGTTGGGTTCAACTATTCTGTTCTTATAGACTTTCCTCTTTGGGATAACATCACACTCCATCTTGGATGCTTATAGACCAAGATACAAAAACAAACTTAAAGAAGATTATCTAAAAGTTTTGTCTAATTTTGACATTCAACTTCACTTTTGGGGGGGATGTTGTGTTCACTTGATCTGCTTTCTAGAAAGTTGAGACCCTCTTGCTAATTAATTTTGATGTCTTTCATATGCTGGTTGATCTTGACTAGATGATAAGAAAAAATTTAAGCTTTCTAATTCTTCAGACTAACCAACTTAGCAGGGGTTTTTCAGCTACCTTATTGAAGGGTCCTTGGCAGTGTTAGTGCTCTCCCTATCGTCTGGTTTAAACCACAAACTGAATTTGCTTGTTGTTGTAACTGCTCCCGCCTTCTGATTAAAATAACTTAACCCTTCCCACTACCATATTAGTTTCGTTTTCCTGATTTTTTTTTTTCCACCTTTCTGGACCAAGTTAGAGAGACACTTTCACAGCATCTTGAGTCCACATACATTGATCAGGTACCTGTGAAGCAGGAGCTTACCCTTGATTTTTCACACTACAGAGAAAAATAAGGAGATAAGCAAGTTCCTGGAACAGCAGGCTGAGTGAATGGTTGGAAGCGCAAGGACATGTTGAGAACTGAGTGGAGAGGACTGGCAAGTGCTCTCTCTGACCCTGCCAGCCCTGAGTGATCCTTTCCTCTACACGACCTCTGGGGCCAGTGGTGTAGGTTGTTGGTGTGGCCACACACCTTGTGGGGGTGCAGGTGAGCATAGCTCTTGGGCAGATCATCTAGAAAAGATATAAAAGCATTTTGTAATGAAGTGCCACAGAAGCACAGCTTGTTCTTCTCCCACTGGACTGCAGGCTCGCTGAGTATGGGTCTGGCCTTTCTCACCAGGCCTCTCAGCATGACGTCTTGCACGTACTTGATATTTATGTTTGCAGAACTCAGGGTACGTGATCCTGCGACAGGTTAAATAATACTGTGTCTAAGATGGCATGTTATGTACCAAGTTTAATTCTGTACCTAGTAAATTTACATTGAAATGTTGCTTCTCTGCAAAGTAGACTCCTTAATTCTGATCTTCCACTGATTTGCTTCACTTTTTCCCACATGTCACATGCCTATCTAAGTCAGTAATGATAGGTTGCAGAATGGTATGTTGAGGTATTTTAAACTGATAGCAGAGTAACCAGTTAAAGAATGAAGGCTTTAACAACTCACATAACAAGAAGTCCAGATATAGGAGATTTGAGGTTTAGTCTGTTCATTGGCTCCATCAGGGTCCTTTTGCTTCCATTTAGTCATCATCAAATCCTCATAACCTCAGGATGGCTGCAGCACTTTAAGTATGCTATACCACCAGTATCCCCAGGGGTAGAAAACTGTAGTTTCTCCTTCAGCTTATCTGTGAGGGAGCATAACTTCCTGAATGCTTCCCTACAGAATTCCCCTCAGGTCCTGAGGTCAAAATTTGGTCATTTGCACTGGCAAGAGGAATAGAACAAGTAGGTAGTCTAGCAGAGAATGACCAGTGATCACTCCCAGTTTATTTGGGAGTCTAATGCCGTGAAAAGCACAGGGGGCTGGGTGAAATAAGGAACAAACCATCCACCACAGATGTTGCTATCTGTGTGTCTTTCACTTTCCCACCTGGAAAGTAAATATCTTATGAAATTTCTGAGAGGAAGGATACTTTCACAGTATTTACACTGAGCTCGGTGTTGGCATGCAGTGATACTTTATTGTCTAATTCATTCACATTCCAGACAGTGGCTGAACAGTCTCACCCTCTGGTGGTGGCCACCCTATAGTCCCGTGGGATAGGGTGCTTAAGATAAGGGGGAAGAATAGAGTTATTCTGTAATAAACTGATTTTAGGAAATTTATTTTTCAACAGGAGATGTGGGACATGTGGATTTGGGATATGAACTCATTTGAAAAACCACTTTGGGGTAAGTTGATAGCTAGGGTGAATAACTTCAGGATTGCGCTACTCTTTACATTTAGATTTAAATGTTTTCGGTTCTGTAGGTTTCAAACTGATCTTTATTGTATTTCATGCCTCATATACACATAAGAGAATGACGTGTACTAAAATCCCAATTTAGTAAATTTGAGAAATGTAACTACTGAACTTCACCCCTTACTATTTAATTAGTAAATTCTTTTTTCATTAGGGAAATCAGTTTGAAGACTGAATGAAGACTAGATTTAGAAGTAAATGCTTATATAGAGGGTTTTTCTAACTCAAATTTACAATAATCCTGTCGTGTGAACATACAATCACTTGCAGAGCCAGTGTTGAAAATACAGGATCAAGGTTTGTTGGTGAGATTCTTTGTGCTCAAATGGCACTTGAATTTTTTTTAAAAAAATTTTATTTATTTATGCACACAAGAGCTGGGGTACAGGCCAGAGTCCAGGGAGGTGAGAGGATTCAACAAGACAGAGCGGAGAGCAGGACAGGCAGACTGACTGAAACACATTGCCGAGGGCAGCAGCGGGAGAGGCAGGAGAGGTCTGCTACGCCATGTGGGTCCCCTCCATGGCCGGCGGCAGGGATGGAACTCGTGCTGTAGTGGTCATGGTTTGCTTCATAGTGCACTGCCCAACCTGCTGCGCCACCACGGAGGCCCTTGAATTTTTTGTGTATGAGAACTGGGATGTTGGCCAGAGTTCTGAGAGCATTCACCAGAGACAGAGTGGGGGAACAGAACAGGCAGATTTACTGAAATATGCTGCTAAGGTGACCAGCAGGTGAGACAGGAGAGGTCTGTTGTTCCACATGTGGGTTCACTCTCTGCCCAGGGATTGAGCTCAGGGTAGAGTGGTAATAGTGCTGAGACTTAACCCTTAGGCCACCAGGGAGGCCCGCAATTTTGAATTCTCATTGCATCAGTACACACAGGTTCCTGATTTCTTATTTATCTAGGAAAGCAATTTTAGAAATATTATTTAAGATTTACTGGATGTGTATTAAAATATGTGAATGTTAGGCATTACCTTATTTACTCAAGTGCAGTGGGACTACAGATGTGTTTTTCTCATGTAGAGAAATAAAGAAGCTCAGGTTTATGCAAATATAGTAATGTTACCAGGTTTATATAACTAGTAATAAGGATTGAAATTTAGATTCAAAACCAAATTTGAATTTCAGTAATTGGTGTAATAAACATTTAATTTCGTTTTAATATATTAATTATATTGGTGGTTCCAAGGCCTTATCCAGGTTCAGTGATTGACTGAGGGATTTGTGAAGGAGGGCTCATAAAATTCAGCTCATGATCATACTAGTGGCTAAGTTTTATTATATCAAAAGGATGTAAGACATATTCGAAAGAGAAAAAGTGTATGGTGATGAAGATTAAAATCTCCTCCCTGTGGAATCACACGTGCTGTGCTTAATTCCTCCAGCAAGAATTGTGACAACACTGTGAAGTGTTGTCTGCTGGGGAAACTCAGAGACTCAGTGCCAAAGTTTTATTGGCACTGGTTACGTAGGCACCCTCAGCCGAGCATGTACCAACAGTTCATGCTTCCAGAAGGAAAGCAGATGTTTAGCATAAACCATACTGTTTGTACAGTTTAGGTACAGTGAACCACACTTACATTTGCACTGTGTTTTATGTATCTTAGGGAACTGTTTATCTCCCAAGTTTCTAGATCCAAACCAGGGACAACCCTTGCAAACAAGCCTTTCTAAGAGGGCAAGCTCAGATCTACTGTGTTCACTTTTATCCTGTACATTGACTGTTCACTTAAGGAGATTTTGATTATGATCATTTAGCTTTTGAAAAATTAGAGAAGTAGGTATTATGGCAACCAAATTATTTTTATTGAGGTAATGCTGGATTACAACACTGTGTGTTTGATACCTCTTCAAATGTGTGCTGTCACCATGCCATGCCCACCACCAGAGCCCCATGCTGCCCACTGGAAGCCGACCCTTGCTCCCCTGGCCTCCCTTGGTGGTTTCAGTGCTGTGGTAACAAGTCAAGGGTTTCTTTAGGTGGTTTTGTCTGTTCCTTTCTTTCTTTCTTTTTTTTTTCCTTTTCTGCCCCCTGCCCCTCCACCTCTGTTCTTTTTATCTTGTTTTATGTTGCACATATGAGTGAAACCATTCAGTATTTTGTCTTTCTCATTCTGACTTATTTTGCCTAGTATAATTCCTGTAGTCCCATCATAGAAACCAACTTCTTTAATGGTATCTGTTTTGGGGAGTTCTGTGACCACCCAGTAGTTTAATTTGCTAGAAGGACTCACACAACTCAACATAATGTTGTATTCACAATTAAGGTTTACTACAGCAAAGACTGTATAGCATGGGAGTAACAGGAAGCAGATACAGGGGAACGCTAGAGATATCAGGTGTGGACTTCTAAGAATTTCCTTTGCCAGCATCACAAAGACATGATTTTCTCTCTGGCTGTGAAAAGTAAAACATATGTGCAAGATGTCTCTGAACATGTTAGCACATGGATGTTCCAGCCTAGAGTTCTGAGAGGAAACTTCTGCCGAGGCTCGTTCCTGCCATGTGCTCACATTGAATAACTGAAACTTAGGACCCTAGACCATACACCATGTACACATCATAAATCTTGATGATTTTTTTAAACAAAGCTGACAACTTGGTGTATTCTGACCTACTGCATCTGATATCCTTAGCCAGTGACTATGAACATTCCAGTTTGAGTCTCAGAGTTTGGCACGGGGTCACTGCCAAGGCTGCGGGCATCTCCCAGAGATTGGCAGGGACAAAGTAAAACAGAACTGTTGCGTTAACTCTTCCTTACCAGCATCCTATGTGAAATAATGTTACATTTGCTCACTGTAATATATAATGCTAGCTATATTCTTTAGAATGTGATATGCTAAACTTAGAAAAGCAACTGATAGTAGAAATAGTTGACAAATTTCACTTCTAAGAGGAAGTTTGTACATTCTTTTAGGGATTTATATAATGGTAACTTTTGGATTTACCATTTTCCCCTCAGCTGTTTATATTATATATTAGATGTTATGTTAAAAGAATACAGAAGGCCTCCCCGGTGGCGCAGTGGGTTAAGCAACGCACTATGAAGCAAACCACAGCCACTGCAGCACGAGTTCGACGAGTTCGATCCCTGCTGCCAGCCAGGGAGGGGACCCATATGGCACAGCAGACCTCTCCTGCTGTGCCTGCTGCTCCCCTCAGCAGTGTACTTCCATTGATCTGCCTGTTCTGCTCCCCGCTCTCTGTGGTGAATCCTCTCACCCCCCCCCCCACACCTCTGGCCTGTACCCCAGTGCTTGTATGCATAAATAAATAAATCTTTAAAAAAAAAAAAGAATAAAGAAATATAACTTAAAACAGTTCGATTAAGGTATTACAAAGTTAACTTCACTTTATGAAGGTCTTCCTAGTGAGAGGCTTTTAAACAGAATGGAATCTCTTTTATACAAAATTTGCAGATTCATAGAAATAGTTTTGCAGAATGAAAATAATCCATAATTTTATTTTATTTTATTTTTAAAGATTTATTTATTTATGCACACAAGAGCTGGGGTACAGGCCAGAGTCCAGGGAGGTGAGAGGATTCACCAGACAGAGTGGGGAGCAGAACAGGCAGACTGACCAAAACACACTGCTAAGGGCAGCAGTGGGCGAGGCAGGAGAAGTCTGCTACGCCATGTGGGTCCCCTCCCTGGCCGGCAGCAGGGATCGAACTCGTGCTGCAGTGGCTGTGGTTTGCTTCATAGTGCGTTGCTTAACCCACTGCGCCACCAGGGAGGCCCCTAATCCATAATTTTAAAGTTGTCTGATTTCAGGATTTGAAACCGAACATTACTAATGTTCGGTTTCAATACGTTATGTATTGCTATTTGAAATCTGCTTTTTGTCATGCAGAAAGGAAAAAGTAAATATTGGTAAAGTTTCATGCTTGAAAATGAGAGGTTCTGAGTTAACTAAGTTAATCGGTTTTCTTAATGCAAAACTTCACAGAACCTTTAATGTGATAATACACAGTTTGAACTCAAATAGAGTTCCCAGGGCAAATAGAGTATATGTTTCTCTAATTTATTTGGTCATGGAATTTCTTTGGTGGGGTCTCTTAGGTATGGGTCTTGCAGTAAAGGTGTCCTCTAAACACTATATCTGTTAGCTGTTCTTTTATATTTGAATAAAGATCCTCAGTTTTCTCCGTACTTGTATATACATTGTTAACTTAATCCCCAAATACCTGAGGATTTTCATAGCTATTTCAAATGTGAGTTGTTTTCCTTTATGTGTTCTAATTAATTATAGCTCTCATACAAGAGCATGTTTGACATTATATGGTACTCTTGTATTCAGTAATCTTAATGAAATCAGGAAGCAGCACTAATGGTTTATCTGTTGATTGTTTTAGAATTATTATGTAGAAAGCAGGCTACCTGCAGGTGATAATTCTTCTAATCCTGTTTCCTTTTCTTGTCTTCTGGCTTGAGTATTCAATATGATCTCAAGTTTAAATAGGAGGCTTAACTTCCTTACAGAATGTTACAAAAAAAATGCATCAAGAGTTACATCATTAAATGTCTACTATGGTTAAGGAATTTCTTTTCTAATCCAAGTTTGTTGTTGAAGTTCCCTTTTGATACAATAACAAATTACCTCAAGATGATATGGCTTTCAACAATAAACACTCATTATCTCATATTTTCTTTGGGTCAGAAATGCAGCAGTTTAGGAGGGGTTATTGACAAGGATCTTTCAAGATGTTGCAGTCAGAATGTCAGCTGGAGCTACAGCCATCTGAGTGCTTGGTTGGTACTGCTTCCAGAGAGGCTCACTTACATGACTGGCAGGATAGTTCCTGGCTGTTGATAGGAAGCTTCAGTTTCTCACCATATGGACCTCGTTGTAGGGATACTTGAGTACTGTCATAACAGTACTCATAGCACTGGCTTTACCCAGAATGTATTGTCTGAGTGAACGCTAGGAGGAAACTGTAGTGTGCTCTCTGACTAGTCTTGAGATCCATCACACGCCATCACTTCTTTCATATTGCATTGGTTAGAAGCAAGTCATTAAGTCCAACCAACATTCTAGAAAATTAAGGGAAATTAAGCGCCACAAAAATTATTCTGTGTATTGATTTTTGTTATGTCTGCCCTAGAAGGCTGTATGAGAACAGGGGCTCCTCTGTGTCTATCTTAACCTACCCATCCTCTTTTAAGACCCAATTTTGTATCCAACTTCAGTGGCTAACATTTTCTTCTTATAGGTATTAGACGCAACATATCCAACATAAAACTTAGTATTCCCATTTTGCTTTTCCTCCCTATCAAAATTTAGTTTTCTAGGTGGCCACAGTTAAATGATCTACACCACTCTGCATCCAGATGCAAAAGCCAGGATTTCCTTTTCTTTCCCCCCATCTGATTGCTCCTTAAATCCCATTGAGTTTGCCCTTTAATACCTCTTGAATCTGCCTACTTTTATCCCTGTCCAGCTTCATCTCACATTGCAGTTTCTTTTCATGCCTTCGATTTGCTGGCCTTTCAAGTACTGACTCTGTCCTGCTATGCAGCCTTTGATGCCTAAATGCTTATTTTCCCCCTTCAAATCATGTCTTACTCAGGGAAGTCTTTGTGACAAATTCAGATCTCTGTTACAGAGCACTCTCTGTCTAGAGTGCTGTGTACCTGCCTTTAAAAGTTACCACAATTGAAATTCATATTTATGTGGCTGTTTTACTAAATGCCTACGTTCGTGGAGCCAACTTCTGAATATGTCATCATCGGAGCAAGGGTGCATGTGTATTGTGTTTGTTTTTGTATTTTTTGTATTTGACACATTCCCTGTATTTTCTGAGTTTCTGTGGATTGAATAAAAATTCAATAAGTAAATGAATACCTTCACTTGTAATTCTGATTGAGGAACAGGCAATATGTAGTTAGGAAATAAAATAACGTAGGCTCTCCTGCATTATGTTTGAGGATTACATTGGAGAATAACCCATCTTTTTAAGTCTTTGTTATTCTAGCAGAACGTCCAGATTCAATTGAAATTGATATACCTATTGAAAGTCTCATATCTCATACCTCATACCTCTCTTGGTCAGTACTACACCCGGTTAGTGTTCCAGGTCTAGGTCTTGAGAATACTGTGTTCTATGGAGGAGGGTGGGGAACTCTAGTAATTCCAGATGTCTGAAGCTTTAGGTCCAAGGGAATGAAGCTTTATTTTCTTCTACAGGTACTACTGAGTTGAGGCTCTTTTTATGCTTGAAATTTTTGGAGAGTCTTGGTATGGGGGATAGGAGAAAAGTAAAGCCCTTGAAATGCTGATCAATCTCTGGAAAAACTTGGATTATGACATTTAGGTTAGGATCAGAAGTTTACAGATGTAATTGAACCCTATGCTTTGACATTAATTCTGATTTTAACTTTTAAGGTAAGTTAACATTTCAATTGGAATGTTTTAATTTATTGTGGTTGGGACAAAACAGACTCAGAACTTTGAGTGATTTCTAAGATAATTCTTGTATCTATCATTTGTGAAAACATAACAATTCTTTTTTGTCTAAAATTAGTATTATTGATTTAATATATCCTTCCCACACTACTTATTGAAGTTCATTGTGGTTGAGTTTACTTACAGAATTCACCCTTTCGAGTATAGTTTTTATAAGTTGGACAAATGGACATAGTCTTGAGACAACTAATACAAGCAAGATTTCCAGTTGTGCCATTTCCTTGCTAGCACTGGGTATTTTTCTTTTTTGCTTTAGCCATTGATATTGTGCATGGTAGTGTTTCATTATGTTCTTAATATGCAGTTACCTAAAAGATAATGATGTTGAACATCTTTTCGTGTGCTTATTTGCCATATGCATTATTTTTTGGGTGAAGTGACAATTCAAATATTTTGCCCATTTTATTGGATTTTTTTGAGGGTTCTTTTTATGTTCTGGGTATGTCATTTATCAGATATGTCATTTGTAGATATTATATCCCAATCCGTGATTATTTTTTTTCTTTTTTAACCATTCTTTTGAAGAAGAGATTTAAATTATAAGCAGAGTTTATCAGGCTTTTTTTTAAAAAAAAAAAAACAAAAAAACTTGTGCTTTTATTGTAAGGACTATGCTGAACCCAAAGATTTTTGCCTCTCTTTAATCATTTCTCCCTATGCCTTCTGTTTTCTGTATCTCTCTCTCCTCCTAAACAAGCACACACCCACTGCATTTTCAGAATCTGTGCAGACAAATGAGTGGATACAAAGTTATACAGACTTAAATTTAAGTTACCAAAGGTGGCACAGTATCATGTGTTGCGTAAATATGATTTTGAAAAAGAATAGTATGACAGTGGCATCCCTGGTTTTGCTGTGCAGTCAGTTTTGGTTTAATGAAAGGAGAAGGAGAAGGAAGAGATCAAAAGACTCCAGAGAGTTGGCAGAAATACTTCCTAAGTATCAATATTTTTGAGAGTCTCCCTAAGTTGCTCTTTGGTAACTTTGTGAAGTAGGTAAGAACGAGTTTATCTTTTTCATAGATATACTCTCCATCCTAAATTGTTCCAGTAGATACATTTGCTTTCATAGAACCTGCTACATTCCTCATCAACTGGGTATTCAGATCTGCTGATACGCTTTCACTTTGGGTCACATATACTGAGTGTGTGGTCCACCTCATCTAGACCCACTTGACTTGTCTTTCCTGATCAGCAGTGACACAGGCCTTGGAGCTTCAGTATCAGAGCCTGAGTGGGCTGACTACTCCTTATCTTAGACTGTTCTAGAGCTCCCCAAGATGAACTCTTTATGTCCCCAAAATGTTTCTAGTCGAACTATTCCCAAACAACCTTCCAAATTTGGTGGCAATTGTTCCAGTAATTTTCTCATAATATTTTAACAGATTGGGTGGTTGGAGTATGGGTGGGTAATAGAAACTAAAGATGAGGGAAGTCTGTAAAATTATTGTCAGAACCCAGGTTAAGTTTCAGATCTTATGACCCTTTTCTCTTCCACTGTACATTCCATGAATTTGTTTCTGAAAGCCTAGTAACTGTAGCATTTTTTTGAATTGGGATTCAGTGAGACAGAGGGACAATATTTAGCCCAATAAAATGCTCCAATACACAGTACAGGGTACAGGCTACTGGGAGGACTCATACTAATCCTTGGGTCCTGGAACTGAATGTGAGTTATCTAAATGGACTGGGAAATCACTGGTATCTTAAACCTCTCTAACAATTAATGGCTTAGCTTCTGCCATAACATTTAATGTAGCCATTGAATAAAAGGCATTTAAGTTTCCCGTTTGATGGATATGAAATAGTTCGTTGTGCTTTAATATGCCTTAATTATAGTGAATCGAGCACTCTTCACATGTTTATTGGTTATTCAGGTGTCCTTTCTGCAGTGTGACTGTTTACAGAATTTACTCATTTTCCTGTGAGGTTGTAATATATTGATATGTAGGAGTTATCTGTAGATTTTTAATACTAGTAATTTTCATGTATTTTTCTAGGTCTTATTTATAAACTCATTATTCAAGTAAAATTTCATTTGCATATTAAAAATATCTTACAGTTCATTTTCTAGGTTCTAAAACTTTGTTAATCTTTTTTCTTTTTCTCTTTATAGGTTATGAACATAATTTCTGATGAAACTGGATTGGAATAATTTTCATGATCTTTGTATATTTATATATATATATTTTAAAATTTTGCATTTGATTTAAAGTGCCATGAGAAAATTTGCATATTGCAAGGTGGTCCTGGCCACCTCCTTGATTTGGGTACTCTTGGATATGTTCCTGCTGCTTTACTTCAGTGAATGCAACAAATGTGATGAAAAAAAGGAGAGAGGACTTCCAGCTGGGGATGGTGAGTGACAGTTTATAATAATGCATCTCTTTTAATAAGTATGTCACTGTTCCCTAACTAATTTAGATACTGTAAATTTTTAACTTTTAGATTAATAGTAATCCCTGTAGTCTTCCTGTATGATTATATTTCCAGCATCTCCAGTGTGTTCTGCTAATAGTTAAAATTATTCAAGTATCATGTGTAGAATTACCAAATTCAATTTTTGTGTTCAATGTTAAATGTAGTTAGGTTTCTGCAAGTTATATATTACTACCAAATAATGTAGGGGACCTCATATTGGACTGTCACAATTGTACAGGTCAGTCTAAAGCCATAATGCTGGGTAGAGTTTTAAAACTGCATTAATCGGGTATCAAAAGAGACTCTTCCTGCCTTCCCACTAAGTCCTAAGGCAAGAAGTCATTCTAAATAGGTGTAATCTAGAGAGTTCTTTTTGTATCTACTGCCGTAGATAGTTCCACTTAACACTGATAGTGAGGGCTTTTGAAAAGATCAGGCTACAGAATAGGGACTGCAGTTGGAACATAGCAATATCTGGTATAGAAAAGAATGGAAACACAAATATGAGGACTGAAGTTGGAAATATTGACATTTTTGGCAGAGGACACCAGAAAATGCAGTTTTAAGTTCCCTGTATTTAAACTAGTAAACACATGCTGACTTTATTTAGTTAACTGTACTGAAGATGACTTGTTTTTTGAGTCAGGGCCCTGAATGCTCTGTTATTAGTTACCAGTTATCTGCCTATACACTATCTTACTATTTTTAGAAATTATATATAAATGATTATTCTGTGGGTTTTTTTCTAAAGACTTATTTATGCATGTAAGAACTGGGATATGAGCTAGAGATGTGGGAGCAGGGGTGAGAGGATTCGCCAGAGACAGTGGGGAGCAGAACAGGCAGATCTACTGAAATACACTGCTGAGGGGAGCAACGGGCGAGATAGATGAGGTCTGCTGTGGCATGTGGGTTACTGGCCAGGGATCTAACTCTTGCTGCAGTGGCTGGCGATAGATAGCTTGATAGTGCCATGTCTTTACCCTCTGTGCCATCAGGGAGGCCCTATTATGTTGCTTCAACATAAATTTTGAGTATCTAGCCTAATATAAATATTTTTCATTTTTTATAATGAGAGCACAAGAAACTTAAAATCTAAAAATTACTTGATTTGGTAACTGCCTACCTGCTATGATTTTTGTGGATAAGACTGTATAAACAGTTCTGTTAATTTTTTCTTGGGAAATTTGCCTAACAGGCTCACTTTCTTGCACTGGACTCTAATAATTCTTATGCTAACACCTAACTTTAAGATTTCCCCATATGTTATTATAAACATATCTTTATTCTAAGTCGGTTTATTAATTTGCAGACTTCCATGGTTTGTTTACTTTATGACCCTGCTGATTAGTGACTTTGTTGGGTGACGAAACACTGCTTCCTTAATTTAGAGCTTTATCTCCCTATCTACATTCAAGTCAAAGGGCACTAACTACCATTCACCACTAAAAAACATGGATATTCTTTCCCCAAATGCAATAGATTAACTTTCCTTTTACCCCACCTTAATTCATTGCTATTTATAGTAGAAGCTTAATGGTATTTATTTCATGTCTTAAATGCAAAGATATGAAAGAAAGAAAAGGACCTATATTATATGAAGATCCACTGTATGAATGCTTATTAACTTGATATGTGTTAGGCAGTGTTTTAGATGCAATGTTACACAGTTGAAGAATAAAAATGAATTTCTAATTTAGGGAGACTTAAGTTTGTTTAATTGGAGGGAAATGACAATAGTGAAATTCCGATGAAGTAAATATACTAGAGATTTGCTCAGGAGAGAAAGGAGGGATCCTGGAGCATCTGAGACTGTATAGGAAGAGGGTAATGTTCAAGTTGAGCAGTGTCAGGATGAGTAGGTATTTGATAGGTTTGATGGGATAGGACGCTGCCATCCAAGCAAAGGAAAGAAGCTTATGCAAGACGAGCAAGTGAGAACAGAATTGATGGATATGTGAATGCGAGGAAAGAGCACAGGATGAAGTTTGGGAGATAGCAGAGGCTTTTATGACATGCTAAAGGTTTTAGACTCATCCTGTAGGCAGTGGAATGCCATCAGGGAATTTTAAACAAGGTAATAAAAAACTTGACAGGACCCTGAATTTCAGAAGAAAGTTTGGTGGTCTTGTGGCTGATGTACCAGAACAGAGACCAGGTATGAGGCTGTTTTGAAAGTTGGAGAAGCTTTTGGGGAAATGATACACTAAAATGATACTGAAGAGAAAATAAAATGTTACAATTATGCAAACAGTGGGATTAACATAACATGAGAAGCTATTGAATGTAGGTAATAAGAGAAAGTGAAAAGTCTAAGAGGACTCTCAGGTCTGCCTACTTGAATGAACTGGTACAAGGTAAGGCCCCCAGAGGTGGAACAGCGTTGATGAGAAGGTGAGTGTTGAGTGTTTTAGTAGAGGTGCTGGTAGAGATGTCCTGCAGTAGGAAGGCTTAAATAGCTTAAGCCTTAGCTGTACTTGAGATTGCACCAAGAGTGTGTGTCGAGTTAGAGGAGACACTGTTGGCGAGCACCGTGTGGAGGGTCAGGTTGGGAGTGGCTGGTTTCAGAAATGACTCTGGTTGTTGAGGGTACAGTTTAAATTCAGATGTTAAGCGGAAACATAAATAAATCAATTGCTATAAAATTAATGTTAGTTAAGTTTCCTTCTTATTCTTAGTTCTAGAGCCAATACAAAAGCCTCATGAAGGTCCTGGAGAAATGGGGAAACCAGTCGTCATTCCTAAAGAGGATCAAGAAAAGATGAAAGAGATGTTTAAAATCAATCAGTTCAATTTAATGGCAAGTGAGATGATTGCACTTAACAGATCTTTACCAGATGTTAGGTTAGAAGGGTAAGTACCTAGTGTGATCCTGATAATATTTAATTTGAATGAAAGATATATTCTGAATTCCCAGCAAATGAATGTCATATTGTTATGTTACTCCTTACCCCACATAAAAAATAATTAGACCCTTATTTAAAACAAAACCTCAAGTAACTACTACTCATTAGGACTATGTATTAGATAGACCATGGAAAATAATTGTTTCTCTTCATGCATTAGTGGGGGGGGTTAAAATTTTACTGTTATCAATATATTCATATGGTTAACTTTCTAAAAAATATTCTTTTAAGTTTTTTGTAACTGAAGTGAATATAGCCATAAATGCACAGACTACTGAACTTTACAATACCCACATGCAAATCAAGAGATAGAACATTTTCATCTCCCCTAAAAGTTCTCTTATGTTTCCTTCCTGTCAATATTCTCATCTCTAGAGATAAATCATTGCTTTGACTTGTTAAACATAGATGAATATTGTCTTTGTTTTGACTTTTCATGAATCTATACAGTATACTTTTATGATATTATTGAATTTATCAGAAATTTATTGTTTTCCGATGCAGTGTAGTGGTTTTGTTATTAAATATACCACTGGTAGTTTGCTTATACAGTAATAGGTATTTGGATTGCTTCTACTTTTTGGCTAGTATGACTAAAGCTCTCGTGACATTCTTGTTGATGTCTTGGCAGACATAAGCTCTCATTTCTATTTTTCTATTTAGTATGTATTGGGGAAGGAAATAAGGTATACGTGCCTGTACTGATGAACAACAGGGCCAGTTAAAAGCCAGGGAACAGAAAACAGGAGAATAAATGAAGTTATATTCCTACATTGCCTACGTCCCTAGCTACTTTGCCTTCTTTGACTCCCGTGAATGTCACCAGCCAGGCCTTACCCTTCCAGGGTTGGAGGATCTTTTCAACAGAACTGGACTAACCATAGAAAAAAAGAAAATCTACAGACAACTGACATTAGACTTTGTCCAGCTTAAAGGCACAACCTAATCCTCCAAATGGAAATTCAGTAAGCCTCACTTGTATAGTCAGAATTTATATTCAGTTTTTTGTCTTCCATTTTTATAACAAATAGATAATCCAGGAATTCTAGATATAATAGAAACCCCCTCAAATATTAAAAATACAGTCAAAAACGGAGGAATAAGCAAAGACTTGGAGTGAATACAGTGAATTCACTTGGAGGAAGCAAAGAATATTCATGGAGAAAAAAAAATTTAAGATATTAATCCCTTCAACTCAGAAAACATTACAATCATTACCAAGAAAAATAGAATACTATTCGAATGATATACTGACAGAACAGAAAAATAGCTTTTGGAAAGCAAAAACTCAAAGCAGCTTGGGAGAAAGTCTTTCATGAAAATGGGCCACAGGGACAAAGAGGGTGACAGTAGTAAAAGTGTATGAAACTGAAGTGACACTCAGGGAGGATAGTATTTGATTAATAGGCATCTCGGAGAGAACAACAACAAAAATGGGGGAGAGGTTTATGCAAAAAATAGTCCAGAACTGAACTATACAGGTTTTGAATTAAAAGGGCCTGCTGAGTTTTCAGGATGATAAATGAAAATAAACCACACCCCAAGGCATTATGAATTTCAGAACAGTGGGTTCTCCCCCACAAAAGACCCCCTCATAGGTTTCTCTAGAAAAGAATACAGCTACTGTCAATACAGGTCTAGCAGTTCTGGGAACAAAGATGCAAAATTCTAAAGGAAAATAATATCCAACTTAGAATTCTGTATCTGTGCAAACTTAAAATCAGGCTAGATATAGTTAGATAGGGGTATCTTTGTAAATGCCAGGCTCCAAGAACTGTCATACATCTTGGAAAGTTACTGAGGATTGTGCTCCTCTAAACAATTACTGAAACCATGAAAAAGGAAGGCACAAGATGTGGAAAGCAGAAAATTCAGTGTGTGTGGAGAGATGGTGGGAATCCCTGGAGAATGGTGAAGGGAGACCTTTGATAAAAGTTGTGGGGACAGAAAGGCAGCCAGCTTAGACTGGAGCGGATCAGAAAACACAGGATAGACGTCAAAAAGATGCTTCTGAAGTCAAACCTGATGCAGTTGAATGTGTTTAAAAGAGATTTAGACAGTTGTTGGAGTTTAGGATAATTTATTAATAATGTAACAATGGAAAAAATTAAGCAATTAATGACTCCAGGGAAAACTTTTGAAAGTTGTTCAGAGAGGCCATAGTGTACAACCTGGCGTACTATGAATGAGTCATAGTAAGGTAACCCAGTGAATGTTGTGCATTTGAAAATTAAACTGAGGGAATGGACAATACTGTTCATTCAGCTAGTTGATTAAGTAGAGATCAGTCAAAGGAAGCCTCTTTGTGATTTTACATTTTCACAAACTGTATTTTCCTAAACAATTTAAGAATTACTATAGAATGGTTAAATTTTACATAAGTCTACATTTAATGATGTCTTTGTTACAAAGAACCTCAACTATTAATGGTAGGTTCATTATTTTTTAATTTTAATAATGCCCCTAAGCAGAACACTACTCTCAACACATTATATTAGGTGGTTATATTTTCTTTTTACCTTTTATATGGATCTTACAGGTATTTTTATTAATGAATAGTTCTTAAAGAGTATAATAAGCCACCAGTTTTTGGACAGTGACCAACCATGTGTCACTAAGAACAGTGTTTAAATGTGAGACACTTGCTTGTGTGTTGAATTCTGCACTTGATAGGGACTCCTCAGAGTTGAAGAAGTCCTGCTTTGTGCATGCAGCTAATGACCAGTCCTTCTTGCCAACCTTTGGGTGTCTTTGTGGTTGGGCCACTTCAGGGAAGTGATACAGATTCCCTAGTACCACTTTTTATATCTTCTTAACCAGCTCTGTGCTGGTATTCTTTAAAAACAAGTTTTAAAAACTTTTTATCATGGCAAGTTTCAAGTATATGTAAAAATAGAGGTAATAGTGTAATGAACCAATATGTATGTCACAGTTCTTCAGTAATTTCTAACAGTCCTGTTTTATCCTTTCATTATACTCTAAGCTGCAGTCCGACCACCCCATTTACTGCTATGTATAAGTCTGTGTAGTCTCTTTCTACATTGTACTAGGGTTGGTCTGTGTGCACAAGTTGTGGAGTGAGTACCATTTTCAAGATTAGGTTACAAAATACAATGTGATTTCCAGCATGGCCTTTCACTCTCACTTGAATTGTTCACTCCTGGGTAGGCCAGTTGGCATGGCTGGAGGAGACCAGTGGAGACGCCCACGTGGCTTAAAGCCTTTTGAGAACAACCAGGTGAGTTAGATTAGAAGCAGATTCTCCAGTCCCAGGAAAAAACATATCATCAATATTATTATTGGTTATGTTATTTAATTATTAAAGATAACATTACATTATGCATCTCTGATAGTTAAGGACTCATGAAAGAAAGTAAAATGATGCCACTTTCATACCTAAAAATATATTAACAGTGATTTCCTTAATGATATGAAATACCTAGTGTTCAGATTTCTCTAGTTATATACTTTACTTTTTTATGGTATTTGTGTCAGGACCCAAATAGGATGTGTCTCTGATGTACCCCTTAGGAATGCAGGTTCCCTCTTCATCTTTCTTTTTCTCTCAAGGTTTAATGTTTAAAGAAACCAGGTAGAGAGGGTTGTATTTTCCCTCAGCCTACATTTTGCTGTCTTGTCATTAATTGCATTCCTCTCTTCCCTATAGATGGTAGGTTAAAGCTGTTTTGTACAATATCCTTGTGAAGTCAAGTGAATTGTGTGCTTGTTAAAGTGAAGGTGTGAAATCTGGTCATCCGTGTGCATCGTCATGCACTGCTCTGATACATGTCCCACCTGTTTTCTTTTTGGAACTCATGTTATCCAGACTTTGGACTGTTTGATGGTTTGTCCTAATCTTCTCTGGTGTTGTGTTTTTGTTCTACTTCTAAGGAGAAACTTAAAAGTAAAATTTTGTCATTTTTTTCTGACTTTTAAAAAATACAGATTCAATACTCCGTAATTTATCTTTTTTAAACATACACACAACACGGTCATTAGATATTTAGCATAAAAGTAGAACTTTAGTCTTTCCACTGTTTCAAGTAATTTTAACTTCAGTTTAAAAGTTAATCAGTCCCCACTTACTGTCCTTGAGTAAAATTAAACAAAACTAGTCCCTCTGAGGTATACTGCTTGTTAGGTTATCTCAGGGAGATTGCTATAACCCAGAAGAACTGAATCAACTTTGAACCAATGCCTCTGTCTCTTAATTAGCTTCTTTCTCTACCTCATTGTGGGAAGTTTTTTTTTTTATTTATTCCTCAATGCTAGATTAAATTTTGGAAACAAATTATATATTTAGTAGAATTCTGTTTATTTTTTCATGACTTAAATATCTTTAGATGATTTTGATGAATTTGCCAAAGTTGCTTATAATTTTAGAGATTTATATTTTGGGGGATACTTTCAGTAACATTGCTATTTAGATATAAATAGGATTTATAGTTAGAAAGCTAATATGTATTTTGCATCAGTTAAAATTTTGTAAACAAAATATTCTGGCATGAATAATAGTTACTTTAGCCCATATTTGTCTTACAGTTTGGTTTCTACTTGCTTCATGAAATGTAAATTTCTGTTACAGAAATATTAGTGAACTCCCTGCTTTTTTTGGTTTTATCCATTGCCCCAGACACATGACATGACAAATATGCTTCTAAATGTTTGTCTTTGAAGTATTTTTTATTTTGTATTCTGGCTTTTATTAATGATCTCAGAAATTTTACTTTTTAAAACTAGACTTCTATTTCCTTATTTTAGATAATTATTTTTTAAGTAAAATTATCTAAAATTCAGAAAACTATAGGATATAACAAAGCTTTCTACTGGACACGAGGTTTATTGAATCCTAATAAGTTGCTACATTTTCTTCAAATTTTGTTTTTCTCAATAAAACTTAGAGCTACAGTTAAAACCCTTTGTATATTCCCTCCCCATCTATTCTGTTCCTCTTTAAAGCTAGGTCTGCTTTTTAATTTATCATTACTATGAATGTTTTAAAAGTATTTCTACCTCTAGCTATATATAATTAATATAGTTTCATATTTTTAATATATCAAGTGGCATATAGTTTGCGACTTTTAAAAATTGTTTTAGCTCAAGCATGTATTTTAAGATTTACCCTTAATACATGTAGCTTCAGGTCATTTTAACTGCTTTGTAAAAGTCAGTGATATGAATATGCTTTTCTTTGCCTTTTGTCCTTCTACTTTGTGCTTTAATTATTTAACACTTTAGACATCTCTGTAAACATCCTTTTACATATGTTTTCTTGTACAGATGTAACAGTTTTTGTGAAACAAGGCATCTCCAATTCAAAGTCATGGCCCTTTAGTCATTATTGGATCATGAAATCAATTTAGTCAATTTAGTGAGCACCTTTTAACATCTTTATTAATGAAAATAGAGGAGAAAACAACAGGACGTGTGCAGTGAGATACACACAACTGATTAGACTTCACACCTTTACCCACAGCGTAGTATAAGTTTAGTCATTGTTTCAGTCTGTTTTAACATAAAGTATATTACCATGGTTTATGGCTGAAACCATGTCACTGTAGAAGTAAAATTATTATACTGAGAGGTAAGTGCATTTTCATTTCATCCAGTTTCTTTAAATTTTACCAAATTATGCTTTCCAACAGCAGTGAGTGAAAGTTAAATTTCTTTATACCTTCCTGCAGGATATAAGAGTAGCATGTTAGGTACGAGAGTTTGATAACCCCTTCACTAATCCTTTACTTCAGGCTCCTAGTAGTAGATCAGATTTGTGATGACTGAAGCCCAGCTTAACTTTCCCAATCTGTGAAAATGAATTCAGGCAATCAGAGTTTACTAGTACCTCTAGCTCCCTCTAGAAGTGAATGTAAATCCTCTCTGAGGGAAGTCCTTAAGCCTAAAAAAATTTCACACATAGTTTCTGTGTTGCAGTAAAAAAAAAAAAAAGGCAGATACGTGAGGAAAAAAGACATATGAGAAAAAAATACAGAACAGAAATAGATCCAAAACAACTCCAGATAACAGTTCTCAGACACAGCCTTTAAAATGATTGTATGTAATAATGTGTTCAAGAAAATTAAAAAGAAGATTGAAGATTTTAACAGAGGACTGGAATTCATTACAATATAAACAAGTGGAAATTTTAGAACTGGGAAGGCATAATACTGAAGATTAATAACGATGGATTTTGCAGCTGATTAAACATAGCTGAAGAAAGAATTAATGAACTGAATTATCAGAATTAGTTATCCAGAATGAAGCAGAGTTGGAAGGATGGGAATTATAGAACAGATAGTAAGAGAGGTAGGAGATACAATAGAAGGTCTAAAATTGTCAAAAAATACAGGGATAAAACAAGAAAGAGAAAAGAGCATCAGGAATATTTGAAAGATTAATGGCTCAGAATTTACCAAAACCAACGAAAGATACTAAGGAACAGAATCAGTAAGTTTGATGACGTTGAGCAGGATGTCTGCCACATCATACGTGGACACACACAATGAAACCATTGCAAACCAAAGCTAGAATTGCAAAACAACCAGAAGAAAGGAAAGATAAATATTACCACCAAAGATGCAACATGAGCTCTAACAACTGCTTCGCAAGAGGAAACAAGCCAGGAAAGCTATGAGATTAACTACAGCAGAGATATCTTTCAAAATAAAACATTTTACATAAAAATTATCTGCACTTTAAATCACTAAAGGTATTCTCAAAATAGAAAGAAAATCATCTCATTGGAATGATCAGATAAAGAAATGATGGATAAATAGTAGAAGTGGGGGGCCTCCCTGGTGGCGCAGTGGGTTAAGCAATGCCCTATGAAGCAGACCGCAGCCACTGCAGCACGAGTTCGATCCCTGCTGCCGTCCAGGGAAGGGACCCACATGGTACAGCAGACCTCTCCTGCTGTGCCCACTGCTCCCCTCAGCAGTGTACTTCTGTTGATCTGCCTGTTCTGCTCCCCACTCTCTGTGGTGAATCCTCTCACCCCCCACACCTCTGGCCTGTACCCCAGTGCTTGTATGCATAAATAAATAAATCTTTAAAAAAAAATAGTAGAAGTGGTACATATAAGTTAATGTCAACCTTCTAAAACAATAATATGGAATATAAAATATTTATAAATTTAAAATCTAGACCAAATTTTCTTCTAATGGAGTAAACATACGCAGTTTTACTGTTTGTGTTATTAAGTGGGTAAAAAGTAACCAATTAGCATTAGACTAATAAATCAGTGCTGCATGTTGCAATCATCAGAAGATTGTGAATGTTAGTGGAATGGAAAAAGTAGACATTAAAAAATAATTTACAAATAAACATTAAATGATTTTTAATGATTATTTTTCCTCACTTCAAGTTAATTTCTTTAGTTACAGACATAGATTTTAGAAGATAATACAAAGGACAGGCATTAATAAAACAATACAAGCAGAGTGTGAACAGCAAAAAAAGCCAAAAGTCAGTTCTATGAAAAGAGTAGCAAAATCAAAACAACTTTAGTAAATGCTAAATAAGAGGAATGAAAAAGAAGATAATACTATACACACTCTACAGACACTTAGATTATAAATGGACATTATAATCATCCCAATAATTTTAGATGAAATTATTAAAACTAGAATAATACAAGTGACACAAGAAAAAAATAAAATATAAAGCACCATAACTGTTACTTAATGATTTAGAACCTTTCCGCACAGATATACACAGTCACAAACTTTTGAGTATAGATAACCATGTTAATAAATTATATAAAACATTTAAGGAAAAAATGACAACTTACACAAATACATTTTTTAGTTACTAAGCAAGAGAAGGAATATAATCAAACTTGTTTTCTGAGGTTAGCACGTAAGGACATTATGAGAAAGGAATATTTCAGACCAGTCTCACTGACAGACATAAATGCAGAATTACAAATAAAATATGAGCTGAACCCAGAAATGTATAAAATTAATCATAAATTAAACCAAATTGGTTTTTTCAGGCATGCAAGGTTGATTTACTATTTGAAAATCATTTAAATTTACCACATTAACAAGAAGAAGTCAAGTTAGGTATGTGATCATTTCAGTAGATTCAGAAAAAGAATTTGATTAAAATTTGTCACTAGTCATAATAAAATTATAGCAAACATTTATAGAAGGGAGCTTACTGAATCTGACAAAGGGTATCTATAAAACAAAACAAAGCCCCACACAAAAGTCATTTTTAATAATATTATTGAAGGTTTTCTCTTTGAAATCTAGAACATGATATAGATGCCCATTTTTGTTACTTCTATTTAATGTCATACTGAAGGTTTTCGCCAGAGTAAGATGGCACTAGAAAGAGGCATTGACAAGAAGAAAGGAAAACATATTAACTTTACAGCTGACATGATTTTGTATAATGGAAATCCAAAAGAATTATAAAGGATTAGAATCAATACATGTTTAGCAATTTTGATGGTTTTAATACAATCAGAAAATATCAAATACAGGAAACTCTTAAAAGACAATTCTAAAATATTGAGGAAATTAAAGACATAAATTAATAGAGAAGTACACAGTGATATCAAAATGTAGGTTTTCTCCAAATTGATTAATAGAGTCAATAGTCCCAATCAACCACATTTGTGAATGTATGTGTGTAATTTGAGAAATGGATTATCAAATGTAACTGGAAATGAAAAGACTTAGATGAGCCAGACATCCTTGCAAAATAAGGTAGGATTTGCAATAAGCTATCAAGATTTCTCACAAAACTATAGTAATTAAGAGACTATGCTATTGTAAGGATAGACAAGCAGATAAATGAAATGAAATAGAGAGTTTATAATCATTCTCATACTACACGAACATTTGATTTAGGAAAAGAAGGCACTGTGTAGTAGTAGGAAGAGGAGGAGGAAGAGGATATTAAAAGACAACACTGAAAACAGTACTTTTACATCCATCACATGATACAGAAAAATTAAGTCCCTGTGTATTGCAGATAGAAATGTCACAACAGGGCCTCCCCTGGTGGCGCAGTGGGTTAAGCAACGCATACGAAGCAAATCGCAGCCACTGCAGCACGAGTTCGATCCCTGCTGCCGGCCAGGGGGGGGACCCACATGGTGTGGCGGACCTCTCCTGCTGTGCCCGCTGCTCCCCTGAGCAGTGTACTTCTGTTGATCTGCCTGTTCTGCTCCCCGCTCTCTGTGGTGAATCCTCTCACCCCCACACCTCTGGCCTGTACCCCAGTGCTTGTATGCATAAATAAATAAATCTTTAAAAAAAAAAAAGAAATGTCACAACAAAGCAGTAATGGTCCTAGAAAATCACACAGAAAAATACTTTTATGACCTGGGGTAGGGAAAGAGTTCTTAAAGGAGACATAAAAAAGCATCACAAATACAGGAAAAGTTTGTTAAGTGGGATAACATTAAAGATTTTTGGTTCATTTTTTTAAAAAGCGAAAAGAAAAATGTTGAAGTGGCACCACAGGAAAGATATTTGTGACACTCATAATGAACAAAGTGCTCAGATCCAGAATACATAACGAAGTCCTAGACATCAAAAAGAAAAAGACAACCCAGTACAAAAATGCGTGAAAGACTTGAACCTCTCTTCAAAGAAAAGGTTACCCAGATAACCCAGATAAGACAGGATACTCAGCCTCACTAGTAATTGAAAAACCATAATGAAATACTTCTTCATACCCTCTCCTGCTGTCCATGATAGTGTAAATTGTTACTCCTACATTGAGAAATAGCTGCTAAAATGCACATTGTCATACTTCATGACCCAGCTGATTACTTATGGGTTTATCTAACAAATACATGCATGTATGCATTAGGAGATAAGGACAAAAATGCTTATAGCAGTACTATTTGTATTGACTCCAAACTGAAAACAAGCTAAGTATAAAATGTGAAAAAATATATAAAATTTTTCATATAAGAAAATATTTGTTAGCAGTAGAAATAAACAAAAACCACATATCCCAATATGAATGAAACTCACTATTATACTGGGCAAAGTAGTCATACAAGAATATATACAGTATAACACTGTTTCTAGGAAGGTCAAAAACAAGCAAAACCAAATTATGTAAAGATAGTGATTGGTCACTTTTGAGAAGGAAAGAAAAGGTAGCGGAGGCAAGGGGGACTTGTAAGATGCTGGGAGTGTTATATTTCTTCACCTGAGTCATGATTATGTGGGTGTTTGCTATTTGATAACTCATTCAGCTCTAAATTTATGTTTTGTGCACTATGTTATAGGCAGCATCATAAAAAAAAAATTGACAGAAATGGGAGAAACAAAGTGGGAGGTGAAGTGGCGGAGACAGTAAATGTAGCAGTGCTTTTGAGGTTTGTTTTAAAAAGGAGGAAAGTGGGGGTGTTAGCTGGGGAGGTTACACAACCAAGAGAGAGAACATTCTTTTTCTTATTGGAGATGACATGTAGTGCAGAATGTTTGTATATCTGTGAGAATGATCCCTTTGAAGGAAATTTGAGAGGACAATATTATAGAACAAATGTTAACCTTGAATAAGTGAGAAGGAATGATTGCTAGATTCTGATTAAAAATCTCCCAGGATTGTGGATTTGATAATTCCTTTCATTCTGTTAGTTTATTTTTCAAGGCTGCATCATTGGACATATTTAAGAAAAAACATTTTCTTTTTAGGCCAGTGTTTACTGGATCTTCAGTATTCCCCCAGCCTGTCCCCGGCTTTTGATATTGCTACACTTCTTTTAGCTTAACATTTTCTTGGTGTGTTTAATTTTTTTTTCTATTTGCAATGTGTATGAATTTATTTTAGGTGTGTCTCCATTAGATGGCTGGATTTCATTTTTAGTTTAGTATTTTTATACTAAGTAATTGTGATGTATCTTTACTGTGAATATTGATAGGTTTGTACTTAGTCTGAGCTATATGAAATACATATTCTTTTTTACTTTTGAAAATGACAGTTTCATAAAGTTCAACCTATTTTTTTTTTCCTATTTGCTTTGCTAACTGATAATTTCAGTTGATAAGATTTTTAGTATTCATGTTTTTTACTCTCTGGAAACTACGGTTTATTTTTATTCCTTTCATAGTAAGCCTTTACCAAATTGTAATTGTCAAGGTGTGGATTTATCTTCGCAAGCTAGAGCTTTTCAATCTTTGTCCCCTTTTTCCCTCCCTTTTTTGAATTCTCTTGGTGAATTTCTGTTGACATGTTAATAGTAGCAAAGCCTGGGTCTGCTCTACCATTTACTTACTTTGTGACTTTGGATAAGTTACTTGTCCCCAGGATTCTTGCATGAGCAGTAAGGAAAATACTAAAAGTATTTGTGAGGGTTTTGTAGTGCTTTGAATAATTGATACAGAAAAGGTTATGTGCCTTGAATATAGAGACAACCTCTGTTCTGGGAACGAGCTCTTGATCCCAATACAGTTCTCAAGAAAAGCCAACTCCAGCCTTTCTTTTCCATCCCCTCTTTTTACCAATTACTCTCTGGCTTCTGAAGCATATTCACAATGAAATATTAAATGAAAAGCACTGAATTAATATTTAACTATGCCTCTGTTAAGCTGGACAAACCCCTTTTTTAAATTTATTGCTTGTTTTAAGTCATTGGCTTAAACTGGTATGTTCTGGGCATTGTCCAGATTGTTCTGTGCCTGCCAAAAGTCATTTTGCCTTGTAGGATCTCCAAGAATATATTCCCTAAAGAAAACCGGAGGGAAAAAAATGACATGTCCCCTTATCAAAAAAGATTAAATAGAAGTTAACAATCAGTGAATAATTTTTGTAATGAGTGAATTTAGGAAAGAAGGCTTAAAACACATATCGCTAATATGGCAGTTCTGTCCTATAATTAGTCTTAGGTGCTTAAAAAGTAATGATATCATTTATTGAGTATTATTATGTCACTAAACACATTGTTATACTTAAGTAGTTGAGAAAATTGTAGTACTGTGCCCAGTTTACAGATGGGGAACTCAGGTTTGGGGAGATAAATGATATATGAAAAAAATTCCATGTGAAATTTCTCAGTGATTAAACATGTAATCTTAATCACTATGCTCTACCATCACTTTATGGCTCGATTTTCATTGATCTTGTCTGAATGAGAGTACATAGAAGAGACATTTTGTAGCATTGCCAGATACTGCCAGGAAGATAGCCAGGATCTCAAGAAATAATGATTTGTCATTGGTAAATAGTGATAGACTAAATTTAACAGGTAATAAAGAATCCTTTGAAAATCATAATTCAGAGGGACATGGAGAAGGGATCAGATTATATGTGCAAATTCACTTTTATTTGGAATCAATATACTTTTTTCTTCTTAACTCTCAGTTTCCTCAGCTTTAAATTGGGAAGAATAATACCTCTGACTTATGATTGATTGGAAGGATAAAACATACAAAACTCCTAATACTATATCAAGCCCTGAGGAATTTAGGATAAGTAGAGTGGGACTTTAACAGTGGAAGAAAATAATTAAAATTATTATCAAGGGACTTCTGTTGCTCTGCATTCCTAAATTGTTTGAATTCATAACAAATGTACAGAAAACTAACCAAAAAAAAATTAAAATGCCCCATGGTGAATTGAGGGGGATGTTGTGCAGAATAGAAAATTATTTTAAATATACATAATAGCATTTTCTATAGTTCTAACATAAACTTTAAATAGTGGTGTAACTGGACTTAAAAAAACTACTTTGTGAGGCTGAGGCACTAACCAAGTATGTATGTTGGGATGGGGATAGGCGTGAAATAAATCCTCATATTCTAGATTAAGAAGTAAGTATATGGGTCCTCCCTGGTGGTGCAGTGGGTTAGGCACCGCACTATGAGACGGGCCACAGGCACTGCAGCACCAGTTTGATCCCTGCTGCTGCCCAGGGAGGTGATTCACATGGCACAGCAGACCCGCTCCTGCCTTGCCCTCTGCTCCCCTCAGCAGTGTGCTTCAGTTCATCTGTCTGTTCTATTCTCCACTCTGTCTCTGGAGGATCCTCTCACCTCCCCACACCTCTGACCTGTACCCTAGTGCTTGTATGCATAAATAATTTTTTAAAAAAAAAGTAAATATGTAATATGTAGAATTGGGGGGGAGGTAAAAATGCAGATTCGTACTTAAAATTATGGAGGTAAATACCAAGAGAAAAAGGGAAAAGAATTGACTGTAGTTTGCATTGTGAGAAGGGAAAGGCAGAAGAGGGTGAGGGGAACAAGTTTTCTAAAGCAAGTCCTTTCAGCAAAGGTCTAAAGTTGTTCAGGTATTCTGAGCTCCACAGATTCCTGCCTCCCCCCCTACCCCCAAGACTTATGACTTTAGTGCTTTTCAAATTCAAACTTGCTAAGGTTAAAGAAAGAAAATGGAAAAAAAAAAAGGAGTTTGCTCCTTGACCTTTAGGATGCTCCTCAGACTGGACAGAGAGCTGCTCTTGGGCTCTTTCTTTGTGCACGTTTGCAGTTTTGCAGCTGCCTTTGAGTGTACACTGGTTAATCCCAGGAAGGAGAAATGGAAACTTTACCGCTGGTTCGGTGGAACTTGGAATTCTGGTTTTCTTCCTCAATTGATCTACTACCATCTATCTACATTTCAGAGTCCTTCTCAAAGAGCTGCTTCACGCATTCTGCCCAGGCTTTGTAGTTCCAGTCACTGAGAGTAACAGTGGAATGCATTTATTCTACCTTTCCCGGAACCAGACAATGCACTCACTTAAAGTGTATATAATTCAGTGATTTTTCAGTGAACTTATAGTTACGTAAGCACCACTACTTCCAGAGAATCAGAATCTCTCCAAAAAGATCTTTGGTGTACATTTGTAGTCACTTTCTGTACCCACTCTTAATCCTAGGGTAAGTTATTAATGTACTCTGTGGGGATTTGCCTTTTCTGGACACTTTGTATAAATGGAGTCTCATAGTCAGTGGTCTTTTGTCTGGTTTTGTGTTTGGGTTTTCTCTGAAAAGGGTGTTTCTGGGATTCATTTATCCCGTACCTAGCATGTATCTTTTGCTCATTTCTGTCCAGTGTTTTCCAGTTACATTAATATGCCTCATTTATTTCTTCCAGCACCAGATGATGAACATTTGGGTTGTTTCCATTTTCTAGCTATTGTAAATAATGTTGCCAAGAACATTTGTATACGTTGTTTGTATAGATAGATATATGTTTTCATTCTTCTGGGAAAGATGCCTAGTGGCTAGTCAAATGGTAGTTCTCTGTTTAACTGTTTTATAAGTTCATTTTATAAAAGAAAAAAATTGATCAGTTGAACCTTATCAAATTTTTAAACTTTCAAAAGAAATCAGAAAGAAATGACAAAAGAAGAAGAAATGACAGCCTACAGACTGGGAAAAAACACACAAGCCAGAAATCCAACAAAGGACTTGTATGTAGAGTATATAAATAACTCTCAAACATATAACTCAGGATTATTTTAGTTAATTTCTAAATGAAGTACTTTTATATCATTAATTTCTGGACAGTATATGATTTCTCCCTTCAGGTGCAGCCACCATAATTCTGCCACCACTAAAGCACCCGCAGTCCATCACAGTAGTCCTCTATGCTCTTCTCTCCAGGTTTTAAAAATTTAGTACAAATGTTATCAAGAATATTTGATATGTCACCCAAAATGCTATATGGATGGCAAAAGAGCATATGAAAAAGATATTAACCGTTGGGGATGCTAATTAAAACCATAGTGAGGGCCTCCCTGGTGGCGCAGGGGTTAAGTCGGGGCTATCAAGCTATCACCAACCACTGTGATATGAGTCCCTGCCAGGGAGCTAACTCAAATAGCACAGCAGACCTCACCCTCTTGCCTGCTGCTCCCCTCGGCAGTGTATTTCAGTAGCTCTGCCTGTTCTCCCTACACTATCTCTGGTGAATCCTTTCACGCCCCACACCTCTGGCCTACACCCCAGCTTTTGTATAAATAAATAAATAAATCTTAAACCCAACACAGCGTGATGCCATCCCATGCCTATTTAAATGGCTAAAATAAGGAAATATATTGACAGTATCAAATGCTACCAAAGATGCAGGACAGTTGGAAACTCATACATTTCTGATGGGAATATAAAATACTACAGTCTCTTGAGAAAAGTTTGGCAATTTAAAAGCTGCATTTATCAAGTCACCCTACAAGGACATCCCTGAATATTGAACTTAAAGATATGAGAACATATTCACATAAAAGGCTTTACATGAACATTGATAGCAACCCTATTAATAATGACCCCAAACCAGGTATGACTCAGTAGGTAAATATCAATGTAATACTATTTAGCAATAAAAAATAGCAAATTTTGGTACATCATGACTGAATCACAAAGACCTTCTAATGAGTGAAAGAAACTAGTCTCAAAGAGATTACATATTGTATAATTCCATGTATATGACTTGTAAAAAGACAAAACTGTAGTAATGAAGAACAAATGTTTGTTGCTGTGGGTTAAGTATAGGAGAAGGTGTGACTATATAAGGATAATACAAAGAATTCTGTGGGGAAGTGGAACTCTTCATTTTCCTGGTTGTGCTGGTTATATGTTTCCATATATGCATGTGTTGAAACTCAGAGTATATTACACTTCAAAAGTAAAGGTCATTTTAAAAAAAGACACAGTACCAAGTGTTGGTGAGTATGTGGAACAAATTAAACTCCTAATACACTGCTGGTAAGAACTTAAATTATTATTCTATCCTTTGAACAGAGAAACTAAATTATCATGCCCTTAGAACAGGGAAAATGTAACAGAAATATTAACTATAAGGGAGTAAAGACGATTATAATAGATACCCTAGGGTTGAGAGAAAGTATTAAGGAAGGAAAACCCTTAGAAGGGAACCCCTTTCCCTAAGGCTGGGTTTTAGACATTGAAGGTCTGAGGACAGCTCACTGGAGATGGAGGAGTTTGCTCTCCCTGATGCACAGGACCCACAGAGTGCGGACTCTGGCCAGACCTGATGTACAGGACCCACGGAGTGCGAACTGGTAGGTATGCCTCACAAGCAGGAAATGCACTTGGTCTGGAAATCAGAGCCAGAACTGGCTAGCAGAAACCCCGTGCAAGGTGTTGGCAGCCATATCTGGGAAGCCCAAAGCTAGGGTGATCAGGAGACTATGACTCTGCTGGGGATGCTACTGAAACTCAATGGAGATCAATGCCTCTGGGTAGCCACCACACTCCAGTGGCAGCCACTCAGTGGGAGGAGGAAAAACAAGTGGAGTCACACTGGAGCCAGGGAGTTTATTCCTTCTACAATGTCCCTCAAACACCTTCTACTGACAAAGCGTATCATCTTTGAATTTTGCCCGCTGCAAATGAGATCTAGGGGCAGTTCCACTCTCAGAGAGTGGCTACGAAAGGTGTATTTTGGAGCTCAGAGTGCATAAAGGGGACAATGTATGACACTATATCAGCTCTCTGATAGCTAATGTCTTTTTATGCTTTATTGTTTAAATTTTTGTTTTCATTTACAATATGGTAAATATCAGTAGCTATAACCCACATAAACAAAAGTGATTTGAGATTCTCAATTTGTGAAACATGAGGTTTTAAATCAAAACATTTAGAGAACCACTACTCTGTGTTACTCCTTTTAATTAAAGTTCATTAAAAAGAAACAAAACTCATCTGTAGCTAGCAGTCTAGCAGAGAGATTATCTTGAAGAGGCATGAAGAAAGCCTCCATATTGCTAAATGGTCTGCTCCTCATACGGGTGCTGACTACTCAACGTATTCACTTTGTGGAAGTTCATTCAAATACATGTTTATGGTTGTCATCTTTTTTATCTGTATATTACATCACAATAAAAACTTAAGACTCTTCTTTCCCCTGTCTTCCTAAACCATACTCTGTTGATAAACCTGTATGTAACTTTTTTTTTTCAAGTAGCAGGACCTTATTATACAGGCTAATTTTCATATATAAGGGTGAAAGACTCAATTGGACAGGGCGGATGAAAGCTGCTTCATAACACTTTTTATGACTTTCCTGCTCATCCTTAGCTCAGTGTCCCACCTCTCCAGAGGGACCTTTCAAGCCAGACCCCAGCCCACCCGACCAAGGAGAAACTGAGCTAGAATGCTGAAAGGATTTTTCTTGTCAAGTGTTTTATATATTGCCCAGGTGGAAGGGGTATGTGTGTGTGTGTGTGTGTGTGTGTGTTTACCTGTTCTAAGATCAGTTGTAATAATAATTTATCCATATTTTCTATTTTTCTGAGAGAATGAGTTTTTCACATTCTTCAAATGAGTTCATTTAACTCTTTGATAAAGGAAATTAGTTTCCTTTTTGTCATCTGTTCTTCTGGATCTGCATCCTAATACTTCCTTTGTTTTCTGATTCTTCTATCCCATTGTGAGTGTTTTCCATTTTAGTCTTTATTTCTAATGTTCTTATAGTTTTCCTTTTATACAGTTTCAGAATTTAATTCTGTTGTGTATCATCCAAGAGATAAATCTGGTTTATCACTTCTCTTCTGCACAGCCTGCTGTCTCAGATTCTTTTTCTTCCTACCTAACTTCTAAGCATGCACAGGGCTAACAGTGCTATTTGTGCACTGTACATTTTGCTTAATCATCTGGCTCTCACTTGATTTTGTTCTCTTTGTTATTTTGGTAAGCTGGCAGCTTTGTAGTTTGCCCTTGTAGTTGTTTGCTTTCTAATTCTATAACAACAAGTAGAATTAATATGGAAAAGAGATTTGTTACTTTGTTTTAGTTAATGTTAGAATTAAAAGTACCGTTGTTAAATAACTTTTTCTGAATCCCTTTTACCTGTACACAGGCTATTCGAAGTCTTGTTCCAACTGTCTATAGGACAGTCAAGATACATATTTCCATAAAATACATATTCCCTTGGTATGCTCTCCTGTGATATGCCTGAAGCATAATACTAGTGATATTTATAACTTAGCTGTCACACAGTTTTGAATGGGAAATATCTTAAGAAGTTTTTATGTGGGATGCTAAAGTCATATTCTTCTTCCCATAGCCTAGGAACCAAATCTTTTGGCTCTCACCTCCTTAGCCCAGTCTTAGGGAGAGGGACTTTTAGAAGAGGTGACAGATTTTGTGGTCGTCTTCTGGTGGATCTTGGAGTATACATAGGGTGAGAAGGGCATGGACAGTGATGTGGAAATGAAGCTATGGTCCTTTGGGTCACTGGGTAATGAGATTACTGGTAATAGGAGATGGAGACCATACTGTGAAAGGGGGTCTTGGGAATGATAAGGGGAGGGTGTTGAAGTGGGGCTTAATGAAGAAGAAAAATCAAGAACAAACTAGTGTTGATGAAGCTGATAGTGAACTCTCCTATCACTTCTCCTTTCAACCCTTTTACTTTGTTATATTTCTTTCCCTTCCATTTCTTGTTTCTTCCTTCTAGCTGCCAACTGGCAGCCCTAGTGTGATGCTTTCAGTAAGTAAGGTTAGCGCCTCATTGGTATAATGGTTAGTGTCCCCACCCGTCAGTAAGTAGGGTTGTTGTGGCAGCTTCAGATGAAGGGTTTTGTTGGTATTTTTCTCATTCTCCCTTCTTTCCTTTCTCCTCTCCCACTGACATAACAAATAAAATCGGAGCTATCCCAAGGTTTAAGGAGCTATTGAGAAAGCAGGGCGGAAAGGTGGAAAGACAACTAGAGCAACTGCTATAATTCGGGGAATCTGAAAATGCTGTATGTGCAGTTGTCAGGGGGGGTCTTTGAAAACACATCCCTTGATCATTTAAAAGTCACTTAACTATTGTTACTGCTCCTCAGTAATCTGTTCTCTGGTAGCTTCATCTGGCTAACAGATTGAAAGAAATGCTTAAAAAATAAAATTAATACACTGATTGCGCCTATGTTTTGAGTATGTTTGGTCTTTCTGATGTAGTTTTTACTAACTATAAAACATGTTGATATTTAACTATGGAAGAGGCACATCGAGAGTTTGATCAGCACAGCAGGGACTGACTTCCTGCTCCCTCACTGTGCCTGTCCTCAGTTTCTCACTTGTGGCTCCAGCACCTCACAGAATTATTAGTGCCTAGTACATAAGAGACACTCAGTAAATGTTAGCCCTCTTCCTTTGTGGGAGGTGTATTTTTATTTCCAAACTGTGTAGACTCTGTTTCTTTTTGTCTTGTTAGATTCTTAAGATGCATTCAGTTTGGTGTTGATGATACACCTTAGCACATTCTCCACTAAAATTAGTCAACTGAAAACATCAGGAAGAGGTGCCTAATTTTAAGAACACATTTGACATCTTTAAAATAATTTAAACCACAAATATATAACTTTAAATAAGCACTTTTTATTAAACGTACATTAACCGAGGCTTAAATCAATGAAAGGTTACCTAGAATCCCACCACTAGCAGAAAACGTTTTTATTGTTCTGTTATCCTTTCTAGTCCCAATTCATTGATAATGCTATCTTAACAGTCACTTTTTATAAAGGCATTTGCTTTGTCTCTAGGTGTAAAACAAAGGTGTATCCAGATAATCTTCCTACAACAAGTGTGGTGATTGTTTTCCACAATGAGGCGTGGAGCACTCTTCTGCGAACTGTCCATAGTGTCATTAATCGGTCACCAAGACACATGCTAGAAGAAATTGTTCTAGTAGATGATGCCAGTGAAAGAGGTAAATGTTAAATCTTAATGCCAATAATATGCTACACCTTGCGTCATTAATGGTTAAAAAGCTAGCTGCTCTCATTTTTAACCTAATAATTTTATACAAACTTCTAATTTGTCCTAAAAATATTTATGGCATTTGAACTCATTCATAGATGAAAAAAGCAAAACCAAACCAAACACCCTTGTGAAACTTATTCACAATTTAAAAAACTACTGCTTTAATTAGCTTTTAATTTGTGTCACACCTTAAATCTTATTTTAAAAAGAAATAATGCTATATAAATGTTTATGCAGAACAGTGAAAAATGCCACATAATTTTTTTAGGATTTTCTCTGGAAAGCTGCGTCCCTGAGTTTGTGGGGAAAGACTGGATCCTACTTAAGAATGGAGAAATTTAGTTCCATGTACAGTGAGAAGTATCATTAACAGCGAAATAGATCTTTAGCTGGGTGAGGCTTAGTGCACTAGAGTCTTCTTAGGTTTTTCTTTATTTTCCACTTATAAGTTCAGGAATGATTTAAAGGTTGGTGCATAAAGAGAGGAGGAAGGAATTTACGAAAAGGTGAACAACTACTATGACTAATCTCAAAAATATCTCTACACTGACTCTTACCCAGTTACCCTCCCAAGCATCTAGATTTTTCACTAGTTTAGAATCTCCCAAAACTTCCTAAAACACAATTTTGGGGAATATACAGTAATTAAAGGTACATTGGGCCAGCGTCATTTATTATGAATCCTTCTTGGAGAGTCTACTTCACAAAGCAGCATCAAAAAGGTTCTATTTAGTTCATCAGTAAAGACACCTATTAAACTCAATGACAGCAGCATTTCTCAGGCTTTTCCCACCCACACATCTATTTAGGAATCACCATTGTCATGTGTTACCATCACCATTTCTATCATAACATAAGAAAAATTTGGAGGGAACTACACATAATGGCTCTTTCTTCCTTGGCCAGGCTATAACTTCACAACCCACCATTTCAGCCTCTTCTGATGGTAACTTCAACTTTCTTTCCCCATCTCTCACTGCATCTGCTGAAATGGTTTAGTCAAAGTTTATACCTTCTCTTTACTCTGCCCACACTAAAGATACACATTTAGCCATGATTAACTTTAATCACATCATATCCTAAGTATTGGGAATTGCCAGACTGTGAAGGTATAAATGAATAAGATAATTTAAATAATAGTATGACATATAGTGCCAAGATGAATGGCAGTTGTTATAAACTAATACCACAGTTAGAACAAATAAGTACTGTTGATAGTAGAAACATAAACTTTATATGATTATTTGCTAATCCTCTTTAAGAAAAAACTGAAGTTAATTTAAGCAGTGATAAATACAATCTGTCATGCAAATTATTTGTGCTTAGTTTATTTACATTTCATATTTGCTAAATTAATATTCCTCAAGGAGAATTATTTTTTTTTAGTGAATTTTTATTTCTTCCTTTGATTTCTCTATTGTTGTTTTGAGTGCCTGGGAAGGGGTTATGTGGAATAGTTTTTGTAGGGTGTGACCTAATCAGAAAGACAGGTGTGCCAACAACTCCAAAGTGACAAAATCACATATACTAGTTATCTTTTTTATTTTCCCATGTAGGCCCTTCTTAATCATCAAACCTGTATGATTCTGTAAGAGAAATATGGCAGATGTCCACCTCACTGTTCCGATTGGGGCTCTTAGTTACTAAGCAGGGTCCTTGAATACCCCTAATCCGGGGTCTGGTTCAAAACCCCTTTACCTCCTACCAGGAAGTTAGGAGTTCTAGGTCACTATTGCTGATAGTTGGAAACCATGAGACATTGTGTTGTGTGGTTATAATTGCAGTCTTGCTATGCAGATTGGGAATTATCTAATACTACTTAGGCTGTCTTATTTAGGTTCAAACTGTTGAGTCCAGAAGCCACAGAAAGAAAGCTCTTTATTTTTTTGTAACTATTTAAGTCAGCTTTTTCCTATTCATGAGATGCATCCAAAACATCATTTATCACCTGGATTGCTGAAACAGACTAAGTAGTCTAACAAAGCTCCCCAAATACACTCTTAGCCCTTCCCATCTGTTCACAGTGCTGCAGAGTAAGACTTTAAACATGTAAATTTGGTCATATACCTATCTGACTAAAACCTTTCCTCTAAGGCCTTCATGTCTCGGCCTTTGCCTGCATCTCCAGTCACATCTTGAACTCACAATTTAGCTCACATGTTTACTCAGAATCAAGCTTTATTTAGAGAAGCCTTGACCTCCCACGATCAGGTCATGTTTGTCTGAACACATGTCAGACATTCTATACCCTTCTACAGCTCACAAAAGTTCTAAACTATTGTCTAATGACTTATCTCCCCATCATCTCCTCAGTGCCCACTATGCCTGTTACATAATAAACATTTAGTTAATGAATGAATGAATGAAAACATAATTTACCAGTCAGTTAATCCTGGCTTTTACTTCTTGTCGATTCTAACTTCCTAATTAGGTTGTGTAGCATGCCCAGTGGCCTTAGGGTACTTGATTTCACAGGTAACCTGCTGAGTTGTCAGTAGCTTCATTTATTGTAGAAGTGAGAAACAGGTGCTGTAATTATTCCTATTTTATTGATGAGGAAAATGACGCTTAGTATAAACCCAGGACTTGGCCTCTTAACTGTTATATATATCACATCTGTCGTAACTTTACTGTTACAGGGTTTATAATGAAGACAGTCTAGATGACTCTCTAGTTTATGTCAGAAGTTATGTAATTGGCAACCCAGAAGGTTATTTTAAGACTTAGAACTGATGTAATGTTCCTAATCTGAGATGATACTGTTTTTCTCATTTGACACAAAAGGAAGTGATGATTCTTGCTTAGTAGGGATTAGGAGTTGGGTTTATTAAGACTCTAAATTCTTTCCTTTCCCCTACTGTTCTTTAGAGTTCTGGCTTAGATTTCTCATGTATTACTCTGAAGAGTGAAATTTTCCCTGATACTCTGACAAACTCGCTCCCTAGTAGAGATGCCTAGGGATCCGTTTATAAACCAGTAACAATTAAAGCTACTCTAGTAAGTGAGATTTCCCCCACCCTTTTTTTAGATGATGTTGTTTTTTCCATAATTTCTTCCCTTCCTTCCCCCCACTTCATTTTTGTAAAATGAGGCTTGAATAAGTAGTTCCTAATTCCCCATCCAGCCATGAGTCCATAAATTTGCATCAACTGTTAGGAAAACACCTATTTGTTGGCCTTATTGCATGAAAACCACACAGATGCCAAGAAAATTTGTGGAATAGTTACTTTATTTGAGCTACCAGACCACAGAGTTATGCATTTTTCATTTTGTTTCTAGACAGGACAGATAATTATAGCTTTCAAAGACGTGGGACTTGGGAATTAAATCGCTTTCTTAGAAATACTTGAAGTGTCTTAATATTTTTGGGAAAACTTAATGGAAGACACCGTTCATTACACACCCCATCCTGACAGGTCTGACATAATAGGATGTATCTCACACTCTACCACATGAGATTGTATAAAGTAATGTAAGCTTATGCCCGATCAGGTGATTCCAGAGTCATGATTTGTTCTCTCAGGAGTTCCCGTCTGGGATTCCTTTCTGTGGGTGAAAAGATGGGCCAGGAAGTTAGGCTGACCCAGGTTCAGATCTACCCTTTACCGAGCTGTGTCATCTTAATAGTTTGTTTCATGTCCGGAGCCTTTTCTGCATCTAAAACTAATAACAATTACATAGGGTCACTGTGAGGGTTAAAAGAGGCCCGCTAGCACTGCACTGGACAGACCCCATGTAACAGCGGCTGCTACAGAACGTTGCTTCTCCCCAGGATTGGCACAGTCCTTTCCTTTTTACTCAGAATCAAGTTATATCTTTCTGATATTAGGATTTGGTTCATAATGTCACAGTGATAATCAAGTTCTACTCCAGATACTCTTTCTAGCTCAAATAGATTAGGAAATGCATTAGCAGAAATGGTCATTAGTATACTGGTTTAGTGTACACATAGGCCTTTATCTTTTACAATTTTCATATCTTTTACAACTTTCATATTTTGTTATTGAATCATTCTGGTCTGACCAGAAGAATACCAAGAGCCATTTCATTTTTATTTGTCTTTTTCTCTCCCCTATATAGGAAGTCCTTTAATTTAGTATTTAAAGAGCCACTTAATACGTATAGCTTGATCTCCATGAGACCTTCCCATTACTAGAATCCTGCCAGACAAAGATAATGTTAGGAGTCCTAGAGTCTCAGGTCAAGTTTTTCCTTCCCTAGATTATTGATGTACCTACTGTATGGGGTTAGAAAAACATTTGCCCAATACTACCATCACCAACTTCAATTCCACGAAATAACCTGATCTGAAAAATTCTTTCTCTTTCTTGAGACCCCTGAGCCTTTTTTAGTTTCCAAACTCAGTTATCTACTTTGGAAGCAGGACGCCCTTGGATTAGTTCTGCCTGAACTCTCCAGGAGAGCTATTCATTTCTTATGCCTGCATCTTCTTCTCTTTACCCCTCTTCCTCTTCAGTACCCGTTCCTTCTAAAAGCTCTTTTACCTATAACTGCTTCTGTCTGTCTGGTCTTATAGTAAGCCAGCATTTCTTTTCTAAGCTTGCTCTCACTTCCTTGATCTCACATTCCTGTGTAATAAATTACATAGTAAAAGATTGTGATAATCAACAAGACCATTTGTTTCTGCCTTTGAAGAAATTCCACAACTTTCTGAACTTCAGCTATTGCAGATTCTGTTCATTCTTTGTATTCCTGGTCTGGATTGAATGCTCTAGAATTACCTTTCTGTTCCTGATCCTTAGCATGCTTAGAAAAAGAGTCATGCCTGACAGGGAGTTGCTTAGAGGGTTGTGGTGACACGCCTATCTTTGGTTGAAACTAAGCCCAAAGGCTTGCTCCTAATTCCACCTGTGTAATAAGGTAGAGGCAGCTCTGGGATATGCCCTTGGATATAAAAGGCCCCCTGAGGCAAAAAAGGTTTGTGTGTGAGGGGACCTCGCTGAAAATACTCCATAAATATGTGTTGAGTGAATACTGAAAATCAAAGTTGCTTTACTTCTGGGTAGTAACTGCTGGATCACAGTTTTTCATGTCTTTGTTTTGTCTTGCTAATTTTTCAGACTTTTTGAAAAGACCTCTAGAGAGTTATGTGAAAAAATTAAAAGTACCAGTTCATGTAATTCGAATGGAACAACGTTCTGGGTTAATCAGAGCTAGATTAAAAGGAGCTGCTGTGTCTAAAGGCCAAGTGATCACCTTCTTAGATGCTCACTGCGAATGTACAGTGGGATGGCTGGAACCTCTCTTAGCCAGGATCAAATATGACAGGTAATTGGGGGGTGGAGGGTATAAATTTATTTTCAGTATATCTTTCCTAAACTGTATGGTAAATCACACCATTCTGTATTTTTAAATAAATACAGAAATAATTTCCTCTGAAGTTTCCTTAAAACACCTGTGATGAGTATTGTAAACTAAATATGAAGATATATTCTAGAAGGTTTATTTACAGACTGTCTTGTTAGTGAGTGGATTAGGATGATTGTTGTTAGGATGTCGACTATATGCTCTGTTCACTAAGCAGACAATTGGATGGACAGTGAACTAAGGTAAGATAAACCCTTCGCTTTTCCCCACTTTCTGTTCCTAACACTGGGCCAAGCAGGTCATATCTTTGTATATCCCTTTCAGAGCTAGAACTCTCAGCAATTAGCACAGCAAGAAGTAGAAGGGAGTTGATGGATACACACTGCATCCTGTAATGCTTACTTGTATCTAGAAAAGCACTGTAATCTTTGATAATGTGGGGCAGGCATCAGGAGCAAGGTGTGTCCCTGGCTATAGTACTTTCATGATAAATATTTTTCAAAAAATTACCTACTGCTGACCTCTGACTTAGGTTCTCCCATGATAAACAAAAAATAACTTCAGTCTGCTAGACCATATTGAATGTCTGCTTATCATTGCAGTTGAGCTACAGGCTGTCTATATCAACATTAAGATAAAGAGTCTAGCAAGGTATACTTCTGTTAGTCAGTGGAGGATGACAGGAGCTAAAACCATTGTATGTATTCTGTTTGTTAGCAGATGCTGGACTTATATCTGTTTCCCTTTCAAAGACAAAATATAGGAAAAACCAGCATTGAGTTGATGGAGATATAGCTGCTTTAGGAAAGAGAATATTGCTTGAAGAAGAAATAGAATAGCTCTGTGAATTGTTTTCTATAAGTAATAGATGACTGACTTAGGATATATTTACTTGTGTAAAAATAACACATTACGTAGGACTGGACCCACAGAGAGAAAGCAATAGGAGGTGATAATGGAAGTATGAAAGGGAAAGGGAAATTGGCAGAAGTAATAACTATGACTTCCAGTTTGGGCTGTATGGTAGATTAGGTATCATGAATAACTTTTCCAGCTGAAAAAGCTAAAATGCTGGAAAAAATATAAAACACGTTTTGAACTGCATCACTGAGGTGGTACCAAAGTAAGAAATTTTTGCAGATCTCAAAATGAAGTGAGAACAAGTAAGCAATCCAAACTAATGCCAGACCAGCCTTCTCTCTCATGGTTTCTGCTGAATTTCAGTAATTTTGAGCTTCTACCCAGATAAACAGACAGGATACAGAAGACAATGCTAGCGTCCCATGTAAGGTGGGGTGACGAGTCGCAACCACCACCAGTACGTAGCTAGGATATTGGCATCTGTGCTTCAGTGTGAGAATGAGAAGTCCCATCACACCAAAGAAAATTTACTTGTTTCAACCTTGTTATGGGAAAAAATAAATGGGGAATCTGTTTAGGAAAACAAATCTTCCCCAAGAATTTGTAAGCAAAATACAGAAAAAGAGGAAACCAGTTTGACTCTTTTAATGGGACTAACACTAACTTTGATGTGAAAACCAAGTATGTGATAAATTACTTAAGCCTACTCATGAACACAAAACTCTCACAGTACCAGCAAAGTGAGTCTTAAGTGGGAAAGATACACTGTACGTCTATGTACATCTCTATAAGTAAAATAAATTGACTAATCGGATTAGTTTAATTTAATGAAACCAATTCATATAAATACCCCACTAACAGTTTCTAAAACTATGATTAAATTCCTGTCACTAAAATAAAAACACATGTCTATTTATAATTAAAATTATTTAGCAAGCTATAATAAAATGAACACATATTGATCAGAGGAAGAATAGCTAAGAACTACTAGTAGCAAAAAACCTTAGCAAGCAAACATCATGTTAATGGAGAAATGTTTATTTTTAAAAAGATACAGAGCAAGATAAGATGCCCTGAATTACAGCAGTTACTCAGATATTACTAAATGTCATGCGTCATAAGTTTTGAGGGTTATAAGGATTGAACAGGAAAAAAACACATGTAGACAATTGCAGATTATGTTTTTTTAATGAAGAAAAATAATCTGTAAACAGCATAGTAAAAATAATGAAAATTTAGCAATGTTCCCAAACATGATCGCTAGAAATGTCAGTTTTTACACCAACAAGGAATAATTAGAAAATAGCATGTAAAAAGAAAGAAATCTCATTTATAATAGCGATGAAAATCATGGTCAGTAATTACAAATGTATTCAACAAAAGATACGTGAAATAGAAAATTACATTCACTGGAAAATAAGTAGAAAGGTTCCATTTCCCATGGAAAATCAATATAAAAACTTTTTGCTACATTGAAACTATGTGCATTTCCAACTAAAATCTAAACTGAATTTTCCTGTAGAAAATGATTTTTACAATATGCAAATTCATATAAAAAAAATCTAAGATACTCCTGAAGAGTAAGTCAAGTCCAATAGGGCTTGCCTGTCAGATATCAGTACTTACTTTAAAACTATCAATTTTGGCAGTGATGTACTGACGTAGGAATTCATAGTTAAGACTAGTGAAAGATAATAGTGTCTAGAAACTCTCCTATGTTTATATGGAAATTCAGTTTATCACAGAGCAGGCAGGCACTGATATTACAGCAGAGGGGGTGGAAAAGATCATTCAGTAAATAGTGCTGGAACAGCTGGTTGCATAAAAAACAAATGAAGATGGATACTTCTGCTTATCATATCCAAAATCAAGTCCATGGAGACTTACTGAAGACATAAATATGAACAAAGATATAATTCTTTTTGAAGAGAGTATCTATGATTTTGTAGTGGGAAAAGATTTCTTAAATATGACACCAGTTGGACAGGGAAGATATTTACTCTAAAATGAGGCTTCCACCAACTTTGAGTAGGGCACCTTTCTTAGAAGGGGCTGTGGTCATGTGTGAATTATTTCAGGTTATAAAAAAATTACTTGTTTTAAGAGTTATAGTTAAGTGTTATTTTGCAAACTATAAAGTTTTGGGTTTTTTTTTTTTTACATTAGGCAAATACTTATAAATGAAACGGTAGGAAGGTTATCAACAGGTTATAAGTAAATATAAACACTGATGCTCCCTTGGTAGGCATTAGCAGGAAAATGTTTTATTGTTTCATTGTCTTCAACATTAGAGAAAGTACTTTTTTTAATTTAAAAAACCCTCAGTATATAATTGTTATGGCAGGCCTCAAAAGGGAATGTGTAAAATTAACATTTTTCTTTTTCTGGTTTTAGGAGAACAGTGGTGTGTCCTATCATCGACGTCATCAGTGACGATACTTTTGAATACATGGCCGGCTCTGATATGACCTATGGTGGCTTCAACTGGAAGCTTAATTTTCGTTGGTATCCTGTTCCCCAGAGAGAAATGGATAGAAGAAAAGGTGATCGTACTTTGCCAGTCAGGTAACTAATTTGTCAAACTTTTTTTCCTACAGTGTTATTGGCAGGGGATTATGAAGCTTTGGGAGGTAAATTAAAAGGATGTGTGTTTTGAGAAACATGAAACATTTGTGTACTGTGTATGTAGTGAAGAGCCGATCTCACTCTTGTTTGTATTTTAAGGAAGGATTTTTCCCCTGATCAATGAAAAAAATTAGAATTTTTCTTGTACACATGAGAAATGCTGGTAACATGTATATGTTCTTTCATTCCTATATGAACATTTTGCAAATATGTAAGTAATATTTTTGCTTTCATTCGGTGGTTAAGGACAACATTTAACTTACTCTGTCCCTTAATTATTATAAATGTAAATATGTGGAAACTTTACTTAAAACAGTGTACTTATACCAAAATGTAAGATTGTATATTCAGACTTGTACTATATTTGGATGATAGCTATTGATTGGTGAGGTTAGAAAAGTTTGTTTCAAATACATAAGTATAGAAAAAGATGTCTACCAATGCATTTTTTTTACACTTCATCATGCATAGGGTTGTTTTGTTTTTCCCAGAAATGGATAAAAGCTCCATGATATTCAGAACTTTTAAACTGAACTATTTCTACTGGAAAGGCAAGTGCCAGCCTGATGAGGGCATGAGATTACTGTTTTAGGTTTGCAGAGGTCGCCAGTTCGTCCTAAGATATGGTTTCCACAGTATTCTTGTCCCTGGAATATAGTTTCTTTTTCCTAGTTGGAAATCATTTTTCTTCATACTGATCCTTCATGAAATCACATGGTTGACTGATATTTAAATCCTCTTTCATTATCGTTTCTCTACTTAATTCTGTCTCCAACCATTCTGCACATATGGACCATGTTTTGATGAACTGGATTTCTCTTTTGCAGAAAATAGACCACATTTGGTCAGAATGATAACCCCATTAGAAGGAATAAATATTGGTTTTATTCTGTAATTCATCTTCTCTTTTCCTTGAAGCTTCCTGTTAGGTACAGAAAAAGGGCTGCATTGTTTTCATCCTGTTTTACCTTATGTCTTTACAGTATCATGCATCATGCATACAGTATCAGCTACCCATTAGAACCTGCCATGTCAGAGTTGCTAACATGGTTAATATAGTCAACTGCATGTGTAGTTGCTAGGGACTATGGAGGTAGGTGCACAGCAGATGGAGAGGAGTAAGAAAAATAGCTTTAACTTAAGGAACTTGAGATGGAAACTCAGTCAGGATGTGAGAACTAAGAAAAAGTACCTTTGAAAGGAAGAGCTCTTGGGAGTGGTCACAGAGGGCTGTCAGTCCCAGGCAGCAGTTGTGAGAGCAGGTCCACTGGTCAGCTTGAATTTGGTACAAGTCACATTTACGGATCAAGTAACACAGAAAGCCTCCCCTCTCCCCCCTTCCCCTGGGGCCACAAACATTCCTGAAGTATGTGAGAATAACCTTATTCTGTAGTTATGAATAGATATCAAGGTAGTTTTTTTTTTCTGCTGTCAATAAGAAATTTGTTTTTAAAAAAATTCAAATGCTGGCAATGTCCAGAAAAGGTTGAGTTTTATTTCTAATGTTCATGAAGCAGTTCAAGTTGAAACTTGTTCACTGAAGCACTTTGACTTGCATGAATGCTTTATGTCCCCACATTTATATTAAAAATTCACACATAAATGAAAAAAGAGAAATTGCTAATACCTGATTTCTGTCCCTGTTTTCCCTCTTAGCATCCTATGTAGGCACCTTTTAACTGTATGGCTATAAAACTACTTTTGAAAATAAAAACTGTAAGTTTTAAACTGTTACAACTAACAGCTTAGTATTATAATTGAATTTCAGAACACCTACAATGGCAGGAGGCCTTTTTTCAATAGACAGAGATTACTTTCAAGAAATTGGAACATATGATGCTGGAATGGATATTTGGGGAGGAGAAAACCTAGAAATTTCCTTTAGGGTAAGTTCCCCTTAAGAAAAGTGATTTACTTTAATAACTCATATTATCTCTCTCTCAAAAGAATAACTGAATTGGATGAATTTAATTGGACTACAGAGCCTTCAGCTCAGAGAATTTGGTGATATTAAGGGTTCATTATGAACTATTTAAAGCAAATAATTCAGGGCCTCCCCGGTGGCGCAGTGGGTTAAGCAATGCACTATGAAGCAAACCTCAGCCACTGCAGCACAAGTTCAATCCCTGCTGCCAGCCAGGGAGGGGACCCACATGGCGCAGCAGACCTCTCCTGCCTTGCCCGCTGCTCCCCTCAGCAGTGTACTTCTGTTGATCTGCCTCCCGTTCTGCTTCCCGTTCTATCTCTGGTGAATCCTCTCACCCCCCACACCTCTGGCCTGTTCCCCAGCTCTTGTGTGCATAAATAAATCTTAAAAAAAAAAATAAAGCAAATAATTCAGTTATCTTAATAGCTATAAAACTTACATAGGATTCCTTAGTTATTTCTGTTATTTTCAAAAAGGTAATTCAAACTGAAAATTCATACACCAAGGCACATATGTATAGATAATATTTTGGTACTTACCTGCCAAGATCATAATTTCTCTTTGGATAATGTCCTTTGTGCTTTGGTGTAAAATTGTTCCTTCTTCTACCAGCTTTATGGTTTTCAAATAAAAGAGGCAGAATTCTGAAATTTTTCTAATTTTTGTCCAATCTTATATAGAAGTCTTAATGCATGTCATGTTTTCTAAACAACCCTTAAATTATGTGGGGTTTTTTTTTAATTTTAAATAATTCACTGTAGACACTCCTAGTGGAAGCCACACTTATTGTACAGTTGTACAATAATCTGAACGAGCAAGCTCATTTTGTTCCACTAGGTCACGGTGGCCCTCACTGGAGGAGAGGTTTGGACTCTAGAGCATCTGTCCACCTGTAACGCTTTATGACCTGGAAAAGCTTTGAAACACACATTGAATACCGAATAGAATTGAAACTTTTAAAAATGTGTTTAACTTGTGGAAAATGGATTTTGGAAGGAACAGAAAGGTGGTTTCATTAAATTAACAATGTGAAACCTCCTCTTTGTTTTTATTTTACAAGTACAATAGAGTACTGTCACTGTTTCTCACAAATATCACTATCACTGTTTTCACCTAATGATTTGTGAGAGGCCCAGTTTAGATCCTGGGTTCTGTTTAATTTGAAGAAGGGGAAACAGGTAGGACTCTGGCTGAATACACCATGGCCAAGTTTTACTTGTGTGGTTTTTTTGGTTTTGTTTTTTTACTGTGAACTACATTAATAAATACATTATACACACACCACACACAAAATGTAAACATTTCATGAAATAGGATGTCCTTGTTAGCAAGTGCTGGTTGTAATTCCTCAAATTTGAATTTATGATCTTTATATGAGTCATGGTCCACAGTTAGAAAAATACCACTCTAGACCACATGCCCTTCTTTATTTAGCCTGTAACCTATCTTTTCTGAATTTAACCTTTAATTTCTGGTTTGGTCAGAACCAAAAATTAAAGAAGGGTTTGACTTTGTGACCATATAGTAGGAACTCCTCTGTGTGCCCTTGATTTTGTGAAATTCCAACTATGAAACTGACTTGATATGAACATCTTTTTCTAAACTCTCAGTGCCTTACATGATTGCTTTTGCTGTTTTCAGATTTGGCAGTGTGGAGGAACTTTGGAGATTGTTACCTGCTCACATGTTGGACATGTGTTTCGGAAAGCCACTCCTTACACCTTCCCAGGAGGCACAGGGCAGATTATCAATAAAAACAACAGAAGACTTGCAGAAGTGTGGATGGATGAATTCAAGAATTTCTTCTATATAATTTCTCCAGGTTAGCATTATTTTGCATCAGAATTACAACACTTTAATTTTCTTAGCCTTGATCCTATGTGTCCTGAGAAATAAGAAAGGATGGAGAAGTTCTGAGCATAGTTAAAACACTCACCTCACTTGTCCTTCTAAGGATAAATGAAATCATCCCTAGTAAAGAAAGTGCTTAGCAACAGAATCCTGGTATGTTATTCATAATAAAATTATCCAGGTTATTGTTGCATAAATTACTGTTAACTCAGGTATTTTCCATGTTTGTTTTGTTTTCTAACCTCACTGCAATATTTAATACTCATATGAAAGTGTCAAGCAGCTGAAGGCCAGGGTAGAGCCTGGCAGCAAGCCGCAGGAGACCTCTCCAGTAACTTTTCTGTTATGTGAGCAGCTGTTATATATCAGCTATAAGTCTGCCTGACATTGTTACAATTTCATCCTCAATTTTTAATTATAAGACTGCCAGGTAGCAGGGTACACAGTTCAGTGAATTGTGTATGAGAAACCTGAATGGGAATAAATTGTGTTTCACATTTGAGCAAAATAGATGTTGATTTTTTTTTTTTTGCTTTAACGTAATTTTCTGATACCAATTAATTTGTGCACTAATTGTGCATAAAATGTTAGCATGTATTTCACTCTTACATTAATTTTTCTTTGAAAATACAAAACCCATTTTAATTGTTTTTGAGAGGTGCGCTTATGGTAACATCACTTGTGTAATCACACATCACCAAATGATACATTTCCCATTTATCTGACTTGTTAATAAATGCAATATGTAAATAGAATGTTACCTAAAATGACATTAATAATTCAGAGTCAATTCTTTCAACAGGTGTTACAAAAGTAGATTATGGAGATATAGCATCAAGACTTGGTCTAAGACACAAACTCCAGTGTAAACCTTTCTCTTGGTACCTAGAGAATATTTATCCAGATTCTCAGATTCCACGTCACTATTTCTCTTTGGGAGAGGTAAAAAAAAAAATGTTACTATATTTTCACTTATTTATGAAAAATAAGTTTTTTAAAAAAAAAAAATATTTATGCATACAAGAACTGGGGTACAGGCCATGGGTGTCAGGGGTGAGAGCATTCACCAGAGACAGACTGGGGAGCAGAGCAGGCAGACTGACCAAAATACATGGCTGAGAGAAGCAGTGGGCAAGGCAGGAAAGGTCTGCTGTGCCATGTGGGTCCCCTCCCTGGTGGGAGATCGAACTCACACTGCTGTGCAGTGGCTGCTTCACAGCGCAACACTCAACCCGCTGTGCCACCAGGGAGGCCCAAAAATAGTTTAAATTTCCCAAAAGAAAATACCTTTATACTAAAATTATATGACTTAAGATATGGGGACGTTCTTGTTAGTTGACAGAGTCTGCCTTTTAACCTCATTTACTTTTTATATTTTATTAAAAAATAAGAATGTTTATGTCTAACCTTTCACAGTTGGACTCGTTGCAGTATATTAGTGTCTTCCATAGATCTTATTTTAACAGACTAACCCATTTAGTTGAAACCATATACTGTTAAAATTAGTGCCCTACTTTTAGTCTAAATCAAAGCTTGAACTTCAAAGTACACTTGTAATGTACTGACAAGGAAACCTTGGAAGACCCTTTATGATGAATTCTATTTTTAGCACCCTTTTATTTCCTTGGGAGTTCCAATTCTTAGATTGTTGCATTCATTTATTGTTTCTAGTAGATTTTTAGATTTCAAGTTTTCTAATACTATCACTTGCAAAAAGTGATAGTTTCATTTCTTTTCCAACTTTATGGCTGCTCTAGCTAAAAACTGTTACTAAATTAAACAGAAATGGTGATGGTGAACGTCTTGTTTTCTTCATGTTCTTAAAGAGGAAGCTTTGACTTTTTCACCATTAAGTGTTATATTGGCTGTTATAATATGACCTTTTTCATATTGAGGTAAGTTCCTTCTATTCCCATAGTTTGAATCTTATCAAATGTTTTTATTACATCTGTTCACTTTATCTTTAGTTAACATAGTGTGTCATGTTGATTGATCTTTATATATTAAACCATCTTTGCAACTCTAAGGTAAATCTCACTTGATTGTGATGTATAATTCATGTGATACAATGTTTGAATTTAGTTTCTAGTATTTTATTGAATATTTTTGCTTCATGGTTCATCAGGGATAGTGGTCTATATTTTTCTTGTGCTTTATTTATCTGATTGTAGTATTAAGGTAGTAGTGGCATCTTAAAATGTATTAGGGAGTGTTCCTTCTTGGATTTTTGGAAATAACTTAAGAAAGATGGTCAAACTGTTACAGGGCAACTCTAATATAAAATGGGTTCCCCACACTGGGTTTTTTACCCGCGCGCTCAGACCTTAAAAGTCCCAACTCCAGGTACACGTGGCAAAAGTTATTAGCACATTTTATTTTATGAAAGAAAGGGAATAAAATAGTAATAACACCAAAGGAAAAAGAAAGGGATACAAATTCACAAATACTTTACCAGATCTAAGCAATGGCGCATTGAGAGCTGGCTTCGAGTCTAATGAGATCGCTCCGAAGGCAGGGGTCTGGCTCCTCAGTCAGAGAGTGTGTCCCAGGCTCACCTTGGCTTCATAGCCAGCCTGGCTGCTTAGCTCCACCCTTAGGTCCCAGTAATCCACTCTTTGATAATTATTTTATTGGATTTGTGGTTCTGGAACACTGATGGTCTGGAGTGGGGGTTGGAGTTTACACACCCATAATCCATTTAGGACCACCTTTCCCCCTAGCAATAAGTTCTTTAAAGTCTAGACTTTTGTAAAGCTATCTGGCCCTGGGCCTTTGTGTTTGGAAAGATTTTTTTTTATGCCGTTTCAATTTACATGCATATGATCAGTTTGTTCAGATCTTCTGTTTCTTCCTGCCTTAATCTTGGTAAACTATATTCATCAAGAAATTTGTATCTTCAAGACTGTTGAATTTTTGGCAAGTAATTGTTCATAGTGATCTCTTATGATCCTCTGTACTTCTGTGCCATTATTAGCGACTTTTTTAAAATAGTCCAGAAAAGGATAAATCAGAATGCATTGCTTATAGAAGTAGAATTGTTTCTACTGGCAGTTCCTAGTAAGTCTTTACAAACTGACAAATGGTGGATATGCTGAGTGCCGTCGGTGATCCTCACAGATGTCTTGTTAGTGAGTATCTGTTCTCTTTGCTAGACCCTATCCAGTAAGGCCTGGAGTGTGACGAGAGAACATTCAGTAACAGTTGTTCCTGTAGATTGCCCTTCCTTTTAACTGACCCAAATTTGGACACCTGGGCATTGTTCACTGGGCCAGAATATAGGCATTTTACAAAAGACTCTTGTCTGACCCATAGTAGATAATCACGCAGGCAAGCTTGCCTTTTACCTGCATCTTGCCAGCTGGCTCGCTGTATAACAGCTTTTACTGTGGCCTGCTTATATGCCTTTTTAATTAAGCAGCTGATCTTCAGCTTTCATCTTCCTAATGTCAGGTCATACATACAGGTTAAACCTCTGATTTCTGTGACCAGGGTCACACTCAAGTGCACCCAGGGATCTTATGCTGTGACACTAGCTCTGCCCACCTGAGCCTTCCTTTGCTGGAATTTAGCTTTGGGGGATTTTTTCTTTTCTTCATACTGAAGGGCCCAGCAAAACCTGAAATCACAGGATTTTATGGTAAAAAGGGAAATTTAAAAAATATAAATTTAGACTTCCTGGCTTTATTAAGCATGATTCCACAGCTCCTCTAGGACCTGGAACTGAATGTGTTTCATTGTAATTATCTAATAGTTGTTAATCCAGGAGCTGAATATTATGAACAATGCCCACAAATATAAAAAATGCAGAGTGTTTTTGGTTTAGCCACTCTTACGGATGTACCAGTTGCTTCTTAAGAGGCAGAACTAATCATCCTGTGGCTGAGCAGGAACTCTGTCAGGCATCACTGGTGCTTTGCAAGTATCAGCTCATCAACACTGCGAGAAAGGTGCTGTTTCCCCATCGCTCAAGTGAGTTGAAGCATAAATAAACGGTTTAAACAACATTGCTGAGGTCACAGCCACAAGAGACGGGAATTAAGCACAGGTAGTCTGGCTTGAGAGTTTATGCTCTTAATCCCAACACCCATACTTTTTTGTCACATCTAAACAATAGTTCCCTTATGGAAGAGAGGAAAAAATAAATCCAGATTCCATAGCATAGAGTTTAGAAATCCCTTTTCTATTTTGCCAACCTTAATGGAGGTACCAGGATTCTGGAAAAGACTACCAGAAACTTAGGTGCTGATATCTTCTCTGTTTCCCAGGATTGAGTGCATTCACAATTATTTTCAAGTCCTAAAGTCAAAAACTATAGTGATTACTGTGTATACCTAATTTGCTACTTCCGAAAGGGATTGAAGAAATTGCTGAATTTGTGAATGGGAGAAAAACCCTGCCAATTTTGTGGCATTCTAGATGTCCTTCTGCTTGGGCCTGTGTATGTGGTGCCTCCTGGAGAATGCTCAGCAAATCTGAGATTCTTCGGTCTTACATATGAGGAAATAGTGCTCTTACTGTGACATTTCCCAGTTACTATGTTCTAAAAATGTGCTGATGTCTAATGATCTTCAGGGTGCTCAGTTGGAAATGGAAGGGAGAAAGGAGTGGGTTTTGTGGCTAAAAGTGTTTGGGAAATGCTGCTTTAACAGCTGTTAACTACTGTATGCCCTCTGTAAGCATCTACTCTGAATTTAGAAATGGTACACCTTAAAAACAGCTTCATAGGGATGTATCTTATCAAATTTCCAAACTATCCTATCTTCCTGCAAAGGTAAGAACATCAAGACTCTATATTCAGAAATATCTATACCTCAATCAGGAAAATTCCCTTCTTTTCTCATATCTTACTGACTATAAAGGACTAAATGCATCTTTTAGTTTAAGCATCTCTGGTAATTTAGAATCTCAGTGAGCACTAGACACCTGATGATAACCAAATGTTACCGAACAAGGTCCTCAAGATGTGAAATGGAATATAAATTAGTAGTCCAATATACTCTCGATTCCTTGTGAATATAATGCTGCTAATGCATGTTGTATACATACACCAAAAAGTTGAGTCAGTGTCCTTTAAAGTGTTAGAGAACCCTTATATTGAACTTCAAAATACTCCTAACTTAACAGACTTCCCACTTTCACTTATTTGTCTTGTCCTTTTTTTCATTTTTAGAAATTCAACAAAGATTTAACTAGAACTGTTCTTACATTCACTAAAGTTCTTTCATGTATATTCTGTCTTCTCTGATAACATACCAATGCGTCATTTTTAAATTTTCCAAATGTTTTTTAGTTTGTTAGTGACTTTTTAGTAGTGTCAGATTTTGGATAACTCTAGCACCTGTTTGCAGGCCAGTATAAACATTAAAGCAAATATCACCACCTTTTCTACCTTCTATACCTAGAAAACTCATAATGGAGCGTGCAGTAAAAAAATGCTTGGGTAGGGGCACAGGAGTTAAAGTCAGCGCTGTCAACATGGATGGAGCTGGAAAGGACTATGCTCAATGAAATAAGTCAGAAAGAAAAAAATATCAGATGGTTTCACTTTTAGGAATATAAGGTAATGAACTGAGGAAAAGAACAGTAACAATTAAAAAAAAAATGACAGACAAAACAGAGGCACTTTGGGGGAAAAGGACTAGGATGAGGGCAAGAAGAGCACAAGAGACTGAGGTGAGGGTGCACTGGTGGTGGGAATTCCATGGGGACAAGTGATGTCAAAGACATATAAATAAAGAAAAAAAAATTTTTTTTAAGTCAGCGCTATTAACAGCCACTGCAGCATGAGTTCTGTCCCTGGCCAGGGAGTTGACAGCAGACCTCTCCTGTCTCTCCCACTGCTCCCTTCAGCAGATCCACCTGTTCTGCTCCCTACTCTGTCTCTGGTGAATCCTCTCTCACTCCCCCACACCTGGCCCTATACCCCAGTTCTTGTATGCATAAATAAATCTTAAAAAAATATTCTTGGGTAATGATATGTGTTAGACTGGAAAATTACTCAAGTGGGATTATTAAAAAAAAATAAGCAGGAGAAGGGAATTTTTGCAAGAGTGGTAATGTGGTTTGTGTAACAATTCTCAAGGTCACAAATAGAGTGGCAAAGGCATATTAAAATAATCAGAACAGAGAGTATTAGCATTAAAAGATTACAATATTCTGTTTTACATGAACTGAATTTGACATTTTACTGGGATAGCTAGATGTAGATGGTGAGTGATAAATACTAACCTACATTGTCACCTTAAGCACCTTGGTGTTGGACTGTGAAGTCAGTTTGTGTGAACTGTTTACCTAACCTTGGCATATAGCTGACATTATCTTCTAGTTGCTGTTAGGACATTTGTCTTAACAAATTGGGTCATTTGATTTTAAACCTAGTTTCTTATGCAAAAGCCCAAGTTCTTCCAGCCAGGAATAATAGTTTTACCCACCTATGTCCTTGTATCTTTATAAGGAAAAAATACATCTACACTTGTTGGTGCCTTTTTAAAATATTGGAGTAATATGAGACTGTACATTTGTTTATAAGTGGCTTGTTTGTGGTTTTAACTGGCTCCACACACAAAATTACATTTTTCCTTACCTACATGATTGGATGACACACCTTGTTACACTTCTCACTTACCTGCTAACAGCATCCTTGGGTCTAGATCTAGGACTTTCAAATAACTACCACATGCTTTTAAACTACCGTAGTCCAAAAGAGTCAGCATATCAAGGGGCACTGCTTGACATAATCTTCCAAAGTCTGAAACTGATATAAATGCTTTTATCTAATTGACAGATAGCTCATGAAAGAGTGTTGTTTGCCGAATCAGGTATAGGCTTCCAGTTAAGCCAAGCACCAAACTCTTTGAACAGAAACTACTCACCTTGAGTATTGTAATGTGTTTCTCCCTGAAACACAGAAATTATAAACTGTAAGACCACAGAATTTTAGATAGCCAGATAGTTATTTCCCCACAACTCATCATCCTTGTCTCGGCAATTCAAAATTGTTTTATAGCAATGGGAAGTTTAGATTGATCTTAATGTCTGTGTCTCTGAGCTAACCTTCTTAACTCCTGATATTTTTATTTTCCCATAGATACGGAATGTGGAAACAAATCAGTGTCTAGATAACATGGCTAGAAAAGAGAATGAGAAAGTTGGAATTTTTAACTGTCATGGTATGGGAGGTAATCAGGTGAGTGTTTTAGTAAAGCTTTAAAAGCAGTAATTTTGGGGTTTGTTTTAATCTTTTAATCTTATCGCGTCATTCAGGAATATTTTCCTATCTAAAGAAAAAATAATAACGACCTTTAGGAGAAAGGAGGCTCCAATTGAATATTTTTAAATGAAACATTTGTAAAAGGCTCCTTGTGAGAACTGTGTTTACATTGCAGTCTGATATTATTTTGCCTTTTCTAATCAAACAATACACTCAGTATAGTCAGAGAGCTCAAGGTCATTTTTATTTCCTCACTGTACTAGTGGTAGTTTTCATTCTCCATTACATTAATAAAATTCAGAAATCACGGATCTTTAAATATTTGGGGTTTTCCCTTGCCAATTACTGGGCATAGAAAAATGCTAATTTCTTTTAGTATTAAAGCACTATTTGTTTTTTAGGTTTTCTCTTACACTGCCAACAAAGAAATTAGAACTGATGACCTTTGCTTAGATGTCTCCAAACTTAATGGCCCAGTCACAATGCTCAAATGCCACCACCTGAAAGGCAACCAGCTTTGGGAGTATGACCCGGTGGTGAGTTATCTGTTGCATATAGGAATAATACTGTATGTGTCATGGGACATGTTACATAATTTATGGCTAAAAGAATCCTGTGGAGTTTGAATGTAGATCAAATTGTTTATATTCTAAAAATCGGCAGATAGGGAAACAATGTAAAGTGTGTTCATGTCCTCAGTGATTACATTAGTCTCACCTCCAGTCCCTGAGCCCTCGTTGTTGCTAAGTAGACGCTCTTCCCTCATGTGAGTCTTCAGGTTCTGCAGTCTGTTGTGGAGGAGATGGAACAGTACAGCTTTTTAAAATACTGAATTAAACAGCTAAGGAAAATGTTAGCTTTAATTAATGAAATTCTCTGGCTCATCCTAATTTTTCATTGACAACATACAACAAAACTTTTTAAATTACCTTTGCTTTCCTCTGGAGCTTCTTCATCCATCCACTGTATATTGTACTCCACTGTGGTATTTAAGAGATTCCAGTTCAACCAGAGTATCTGCAATAAGCCCTTCTCCCCCTCCTCATACCTGGCTAATCTCCCAATCTGTGCTTTTGTTCTACATTTCTGGAACTAGCACCAGCATCTTCAACATGTGTTTCGCTGGTTCCTTTTCTTTGTTAGGAAAAGATTTTTCTCCCATATTACATATACATACTACTTTTCTCCTGTGTTACGTGATGGCAGGGAGGTAACTGGCAGGCGGTCATCCTTCTGGTTATCCAGCCATGGCTCGTCTTGGCTGATACTCTACAGAAACACTCCTAATGCAATGCCAGGAGCATTCCTGTCTCTCTAGCTTGTATATACCATTGACAACTGCTAAGCAGATAACATTTTTTTAGGTCCTCTTCTCCACTGACTTAAACATGCTACTGTTTAATTTCTTCTCTGTATACCTTTCATCTACTTGACTCATTCTTCTTCTGTGTTCTGAACTGTAAATGGAGATTTCCGATGTTATGACTTTGGGTTTCTTTTCTCCCTATGCACACTGCGTCATATACAAACCCTGGCTTGCTTATCGTCAGCACCCTGCTAGTCCTTGAGGATACCCTATATTGTTCCCTCTAAGATCATACAGTTCCCTCTGCCTAACAAGTCTTAACAATGCTTCAGGACCCTGCTTTGTTACCACTTCCATGAATTCGGGTCAGAAATTAGCTCTCTCAGTACTAACTTAATTATAATAGTCTCTGACCCTATAATGCTGTGCTGTTTTGAGGTTATTTTGGTCTTTCCCACTATTAGATTCTAGAGGGCAAAGACCAAGTTTTTAAGTCCTGGGTCTCCTTTCAGTGTGAAGCAGTAGCAGGCTATTAGAAAAGGCCTATGTGTTCTGCTCCAGGGTTTTCCATTATGCATGTTGCTGCCGTTTTGAGTGTAGTTGCTCCACGAACTGTGAGATATAGAGTGAGTGTATCAGACTCCCGAGAGTAAGTGCCAGTGGCGCACTCACTGTCATTGTAACAATCAAATACTTAAAAAAATCTAAATTCTCCCAGTTTTATGTTCATTGAGAAATGCCAGTGTATTAAGATCTATAGTAGCATGGGCATAGTAAGGAAAATAAAACCCCTGTAAGTCTGGAGGGACGTAGCTTCTGGTATGGTCAGTGGCGTAACAATGTCAGAACATTTGCTGCAATATCCTTACCTTCTCTTTGTGGCCACAAGATGGCTGCTGTGGCTCTGACCATCATATCCCAACTCAAGGCAGGAAGGTGATAAGAGGAAATGTAGTAACATGTATTAACCTCTATCAGCAGACCTTGCTATGTTTTATTAGCCAAAACTGTTCCATAATGACCCACCCAGCTGCAAGGGGGCTAGGAAAATAGGCATTTGATTTGTGGTCTGAGGTAGCCAGGAGTAAGAAAGGGTACCGGCTGGGCAACCTACGTAGTTTGCAACAAGAGTAATCCCAGAAGCAAGTGTCTGATTCAAGTGCAAGGTGCTCGAGCTGGTTTGGATATTTAGAAACAACCCATTATGAATGTTAAGTTTTAAACTTCTGGACCACTTTGCAAGTTTTCCCTGAGATAAAATTTGAGTTTTACAGTCTGAGTTCTCCCAGAAATAGACTTTGAGATCAAGTGTAGGGCTCAGGATGTTTATCCTGAACACCTTTGGATCAACACCTGTGAGAAGGGAAAAGCAGTTGTGAGTGATCACTAGAGGCAGAGGAGCAGCGCCAGCACACAAGCTTCACGGCCTGAGCCAGCGGCTGCGTAAGCACGGTCTTCCTCTAGAAATCCCAATCAGGAAAATAAAATATTCTTGTCAGTAATCCGGAATACACCGTGAAATCTTCGGACCCTAGACATAAACCGTAGGGCCCAGTATTTCACATGTGAAGACGGAAGCCCAGATGAAAAGCAGTCACCCCAGGTCGCAGAGAAGTACATGGCATACTTACTGTAAGCACCACCTCTTATTCAGCCGTGCTGTGAGACCTGGGTTCCTGACCCCAGGTTCTTCCACAATATTGTACTATATTTAAAGTTACGTATTTATGGGGCCTCCCTGGTGGCGCAGGGGTTTAAGTCTGAGCACTGTCAAGCTATTGCCAGCCACGGGGGCATACTGGACTCCCAACCAGGGAGCAGACCCACACAGCACAGCAGACCTCTCCTGTCTCAGCCGCCGCTCCCCTCAGCAGTGTGTTTCAGTCTGTCTGCCTGTTCTGCTCCCTGCTCTGTCTCTGGTGACTCCTCCCACCCTGGCCTGTACCTCAGCTCTTGTATGGATAAATACTTATACAATATATAACTTTTTTTTTTAAATCTCTGACTCTATTACATATTTCAGAGAGTTACTGCCCTTTCTAGAATAAAACATAGCTGTATCTAAAGACTGGGGATTTTTTTTTCTAGCTTACGGGTGAACTTCATGCAATGATAATTAACTATAGATTTTATCCTTCCTTCAACAGCTACAGTTAGCTGTCAGTTATTTGTCCAACAGACTAAAATTTTTTCTATATAAAGACTAGCCAGTACAGCCAGGTCCTCTGCCGAGGGCAGTGATAACAGCCTACAGAAGCCTGAACTTGCCGTCAGCCTGAGCCCCGTGTGGAGCAGGGTTCTTCACGAGAGTCCGAGTCTCCTAAGGGGAGGTCTTGGACGACCAGTTAACAACAGCCATGGATATGTTCTTTGTCACAAGTTTATTGTAATCTAAGTGGAGCCCACATTGAGAAGTTGGGATGAAAAGGGCCAGTCTCCAACTAAACTGTCATGTTTCCATTTTATTAAACGGTAGACCCGCGTGAGGGTGCCATCAGAGCAGCTTCGCACGGCCTTCTGCATGTCTGAGGGCTCCGGTCGTGCTGTCTGACGCCAGGCTGTGTTAACGGCTGCTCAGGACTTTGCTAGAGTGTTGCGTTTTCCCACTTACCAAAAACTTACTCTGGGCAAGGCAGCGTTCCACACCCTGTCTCAGTATACCTTAGCTCACTTTAAGGTGACCAGCTGGATAAGTAGTTTTGCCTCCGTTTTGTAGGTAAGGAAACTGGGCTCAGAGCTTTTTGCTCAGGAGCGTATATTAATTGGTATGTCACAAATCTGGGGTTCACTCCAGAAAAGTTTAACTGCAAAGCCCATGCTCTCAACCAGTAAACTACACAGTATAAAAAGTGAACACCACAGCCCTGCTCTCTTCCACTTTCCGTTCTCACGCTACGAGGAGCGAGTCCTGCAGTGCTGAGCATAAAGCAAGCTTGGGTAGTTACTGCTGACGGCTGCAGACACACCCAGCCTTTCGCAAGTTCCCTCTGATCACACCGAGTGACTGAAAAAGCAAAACCTAATAACTAAAACAGTTGTAGACAGTCAAGTTCCAATAGGTATAAAGGAGGCCTTATGACATGGTCCAGAATTGTGTTCATAAATGATTTCCTTACCTTAGAGTTGTACAGCTTCAGCCTTGAACAACCCAGGTTTGAGCTGCTCGGGCCCACTTACCTACAGACATTCTTATAAGCAGAAAACAAATTAATTTTACTGTATTTGTTGAAAGCAAATATATAATGTATTTTCTGGTTTTTTTGTCTTGCTGGCTTACCTGTAGGAATATGTTAGATGTGTGTGTTAAATGCCGAATGTGTCAGCAACCCTTACCCACACCGTCCAGGGATCAGCTTGTATACAATTACAGGGTCACTCTGAAGCTCTTAACCTGACCAGGGCACAGTATCAGAATAGTTAATGTGAATCAGTATGTGGCTGTTACCCTGATTGCTCTTGTCTTTTTTAAATGATCATATATCAGCTGTTTTATAAATTTTAATGATTTCAAAGACCTGAGTTAAAAGGATCTGAGTCTCTGAGGACTTGAGGTTGGAATCACAGAATTAATTTGTGCAGACTCATCCTGAAGCAGTTTTGAAATAGCTTTTTGAAAATAGGTTGAGGATCTTAAATTAGGAACCATTAATTTATTTTTTTTTTTTTAAGGAAACTGAAGCACAAAAATGTAAAATTCCTCACAGTGTTATGGCAGAATCAGGACTTAGAATTAAGGTCACCTTACCACAAGTCCATGGTAACTTTACCCGCTATGCCCGAGTGCCTTTTTCCCTCCCATGTAGTTCCTAATGCCATCTTTACATAGATGCCTTTTCTCCAGTGTATTTTAGATGATTTCCATTCTCTAAAAACCTGTCTACAGAGGAATTTAACAATCATGGGAAATGATGGCTGAGCTGTTTTGGTTTGTACTTTCTTAAGATTTTTTTTTTATCTGTCACTTCTAGAAACTAACCCTGCAGCATGTGAACAGTAACCAGTGCCTGGATAAAGCCACAGAAGAAGACAGCCAGGTGCCCAGCATTAGAGACTGCAGTGGAAGCCGCTCCCAGCAATGGCTTCTTCGAAACGTCACTCTTCCAGAAATATTCTGAGACCAAATTTACAAACGAAAAAGAAAAAAACAAGGATTGACTGGGCTACCTCAGCAAACATTTCTGCCACATTCTTAAGTAGCAAAAAAGGAAAAGTACTTTTCCTCCTCTGCGGGATATAAGGTTTATCAGCCATTACTAGACTCCTCTCGCTTTTTACTAGCTGTGAACCAGTCTTCCTGTCCAAGGACGTGAAACTACATAGTATCGAGAATGTGCACACCGATGTTTACAAGATTGAAAGAGTCTTTTATCAAGAATCATTGTAAAGAATATTCAGACAGTGAAACAGCCACCACAGCGTGCTGTCCAGAGCACTGCGCCTGCCGTGGTTGGCACGTCGGTGATCTCTGCTGAACGTGCTATCATAGTGAAGAAGTTTCCAAGATTTTTTTTCTGATTAGAACTGGTAGATAGTATATTAAATATTGATATTAAAATATGAAAGAACTGGAACTAGCTCCAAATTATAAAAACCATTTTTACAGCAATTTAAAAAAAACTATATTAAACAGGGTTTAAAGGAAAACAACTATGATAAGTACAATTTGTTATAGTATAGTATCAAATTTCTATATAGATTTTATACCTCAGTGGGGAAAAAAATAACTGATTCCAATGAAATTCACTTTGTTTATCTGTAATAGTCATGGAAGCGTTTATTTTCCTTGGGGTGCTTAAATTGAGCTAAAAAATGGCTCTCTGAACGTAGTTTTACTTTTTACAATTTTTTTTAATTTGGTTTGTGAGCTGTTGAAATTGTAATTTTTAAATGCCTTCAAAAGTGAAAAACTTAAAACAATGTCTGGTCTCACTGAATAAGTTAGCTATCTCAGTTGCTCTTGGGTCAACTGGCTTATAGACTTTCACATACACACACACACAGCCCCACAAATTTCTTAATAGATTTTCAACTTCTTGATTCAACCAATTATGCTTAATACCCAAGATCCATCTACTGTACTACAGATTTGTTTTCACAGCAATAAATCTTCAGTTTCTGTTCATGATTGCACTCCACAAAAGGCCTGCAGAAGTGATTTTGTTGTTTGGGTGTTTGATTTCTTGGAAAATTTTTTTCACTCCATACTCAAATGTGCTTCATTGTCAAGTACATATTTAGATTAGGTTCTTGAATTGTAATGTTGATCTGCTGCCTTTTTTTAAAATAAAATTTGACTGAAAATGTTTAATTGGCATTTTTTAATGAGTTAGCCAAAGAAGTGCAGCTACTGTTCTATATTATCTATCCTGCATTTCTTCTCTAAATTCCATGTAGATTAAATCAGTTTTCTCTTTTATGCCTCTAATTTTTAGTACCACAAAATAATCAGAGTCTCAATTAATGTTTTAATCTCAAAAAAAATCTCATGACATTTTTCCTGCTATGTAAAAGCACTGTTGGCAAAAGCGTCATAGCTCCCTTCCTCTTTGTAAGATTATATTTAATGATATTCTTTTCTTTGATTATCAAAGACTCACTGCAGGCAGTGCTAGTTCTTGTGCATAAGAATGTTTCTGAAAGTTGCATCACTAATAATACTTGCCAAGTTGAGTACACAGTAAGTTTCTCATCTTATTCAAGTTCATGTCAAGCACACGTGGATGCTTTAGGATGAGGCTGTAGTATAGAACACATACATCTGTCCCCCAGAGAATTTGATATGAAGCAGGTGCTGGAAGGAAATTTTTTTCTATTCCATGAGCTGTGTTGATCTGTGTTAATTCTATCTTCAATAAGCCTAATGCTTGAATAAACCAGATGTCTAATCAATAAATTATTTTCATGCTCAGAATTTCAGGTTTTTGTACTCTAGCATAGCTTGATCTTACTCTTTACTGTAAGAAAACTTAGCAATGTGATTTAATTTTTGTTTTTTGGTTTTTTTTAGAGGGGAATATGAGTGATTTAATTCATGGGTACTTTTAGAACCTGATAGATAATCCCATTGCCTTTATTTTTCTAATTAAAGAATTCCTAAATACTTTGAAAATATAAACTATTCCTGAATAGCTGTGCCTTACATTGGTTTTATTTGAAATTAAAATGGATGCCTGTTCGTTAAATTTGTAGATTAGAGAGTATGCTAATCACGCTTGTAAATCAAATTGAGAGGAGTGAATGAAGAAGAAAGCAAAGGATAAAAAGGATTATTTGGCCAGTGAGGAATTCATAAATATGATAACTAAAGATAATTTGAATCCCACCAATGTAGTCATTCCAGTCCCACTCCATTTTAAAAATGTTTTTCTGTTCCAGTTGGCATTCTTGAAAAAACAGTTTGTTTACCATTCTGCAAATGAAGGGCAACAAGTAGGCCATGTCCTCATTTTGCTAGTCTACATTCAGCTGAAAAACAGACTCATATGTCAGGATTTAGTACTTTCCTATTCTAAAAAGTGTAACAAGAGCATATTTAACTCCAGATTTACATGTTCTTCAAAAAAAAAAAAAATCAGAAGGTAGTGTTTCTGAGGTGATACATGTGCGAAGGAGATACACAAAGAGTGAATCATTTTTTACTCTTTAGAAAATTAGATGTGTTTCTAATTATGACATTTTTCCCATTCTCTGATTTGCTTGATATATCTACTAGAAGTAATAATTTTGTAGACTGAGATAAAACTCAAGTTATACTGTCTGTACTAGCAACAAACAATTGAAAATTAAATTTTAAGATACAATAGCATCAAGGAACTACAGTATCTACAGAGAAAGTTAACAAAATATGTGGAAGACTTATTCCCTGAAACTACAAAACATTGTTGAGAGAAACTGCAGGATAATGCAATAAAAATACTATATTCATAGATTGAAAGACTACATGTTTAAATCAGTTTTCCACTAATTTCCTCTTTAATTCAATGAAAGCAAAATCCTCTGACGCTTCTTTGTAGAAGTTGGTAGACCCATAGAAATGCAACAGACCCAGAATAGCTAATGCAATCTTGAAGGACACAATAAAGTTGGAAGACTTAATAGTACTCAGTTCCATGATATGCTTTAAAACTACAGTAATTAAGAGAGAATGTGGTGATAGAATAAATCAATGGAGAGAACAGACTCCAGAAATAAACGTACACATATTTATGTTGGCTTTTCAACAAAAACGCCAAGTAGTTCAATAAAGAAAGCAAAGTCCGGGGCCTCCCTGGTGGCGCAAGGGGTTGAGTGCTGCACTGTGGGACTTCCACAGCCACTGCAAGGCAAGTTCGATCCCTGGCCAGGGAGGGGACCCACATGGCACTGCAGACCTCTCCTTCCTCGCCTTCAACGGTGTATTTCAGGTGATCTGCCTGTTCAGCTCCCCACTCTGGTGAATCCTCTCACCTCCCACACCTCTCCCAGCTCTTGTACACATAAATAAATAAAATCTTTAAAAAAAGAATGAAAGCAAAGTTACACTGGAGCAGGAGTAACTGGATAGCTACCCAAGAAACAAACTGAACACTGATGCTCTGACATGATGCACAGTTTATTCAAAATGGGTCAAGACCTGAATGTGAAGGGCAAAACAAATCTAAAAGAAAACACAGAATGTCTTCCTTACTATTGGGATAGGCCAAGCAAGATATACTTAGGATACAAAAGATAATAACCATAAGAGAAAACAATTTCACCAAAGTTAAACCCTTCTCATCAAAAACATACTGTTACAGTGAAAAGGCAAGCCATGCCACGGAGAAGGTATTTGGAATACACATACTGACAAAGGGATTATATCTAGAAAAAGAAGTCAATGAAAAATGGCACACAAAGTAAGAATAAATGACTTGAATAAACACCTCACAGGAGCTATCCATATGCCCAATCCAGGGTCCTGCTGCCTTAAAAAAAGGTATGAAATGACTACCAAAAGGGGAAATGAGCCACGATTGTGAATTGACAACAACAACAAAATTCCAGCAAGGTGAGTATTGTGTGTGTCAGACTAAACCAGCTAATAATTTAATAACCTTGGACGACAAGGTTCTCCCTGGATGAAAACGAAGCGCAGAAAATACAAGGAGTTTGGCTCCTGTTAGAAAAGATCTTCACTGGGTAAGATGGAGGAGTCATAGAGGATCCCAATTCGCATAAGAATGTTCCTCAAATCCGTGGCTAATTCTAAGTGCACAGAGTGAGATTCCAAGAAGCCCAAGAGACAAACAACTGGAAGATAAAGAACTGAGCAGATACCAGCAGCTGCCCCAGCATAGAGTTTGCACAGACTTGATAAACACTTTGAACTTCAATTCACAAATAAGCTGACACCCAAGAAGGTCACGAGTAGGAATAAAGACCATTTCTTAAGGACTCGGGGGCATTCCTAAGGACAAAGGCAAAAATGGAGAATACCAGACCTAGCAATCTAAAACCAAGTCTCTGCAACATCAGGTTAATCCGCCAACATTTAACTGCCTTCAGGTAAAACTCTAGAGAAGTTCTCAGGCGGAGAACAGAATACAGAATTGCTTTAACGCCATCAACCTGAATTTCTAATATACAGTGGAAGGTGACATTTTTAAAAAATCAAAGGCAAACCCACTGATGACCTAGATAATGGAATTAGACAAACTCATTGACAACTGTTTTTTAAAACGTACAGAAAAATAGGTATGATTAAAAGTGAGAAACCTCAGATGTAGAGCCTAAACAAAATAATCATAAAATTGAAAATGTCATTGATTTGGATCAACAACAAATTGGACATTTAAAAAAAATCACTAAATTTAAATACAATAAAAAAAATCCCAAACAGAACCACAGGAAAACTGAGGAAGGGAAACTGGCACTGGTTATGAAGTACATGCATTTGAGAAAGATAAAAGAATGGCGGCCCTAAGGGAGAACTTGTTTTACAATTCCCTCCTCACTAACTTCATGCTGGCAACCTTTGTCTCACTTACTGTTACGGAAATTACTCTGGCCTGTAACCCAGGCTACGGGAGGAGAAACCAGGCAGCACTTGAGGATTTCTGGAGACCAGGTGCTTTATTCACATTCATATGAATATGGACCCAGACATGGACCTTCCTCTGAAACTCTGGGCCCTGAGCAAAGGCTGGGAGCTCCTTTTATACTTTACCATCTCTACAGTGCTACGTGGGTAAAAAAACCAAACAAGCCTTATGTTTGAAGGCTAGACCCAGAGGACAGGGGGAGTTTTGCAGGGAGGTAATTTCCAGGGACCCAGACCAGCCTGACCTGTTACCTGCAGCTCTGTGTAGCAAAGAGCGCTGAGACTGGGCCACCAATCTGACTTGCTAACTGCTAACTTGCTAACTGCCTGCGTTGGTATGTTCATTGCACTTGGGCTAAACTCTGTGGCCGGGGAGGCATCTCCAGTCCATCGTCCAGCAATATTTCTCCTACATTATAAATGTAAGTCACTGCAATTTCTGCTTTCATATACACATGACATTCTACTCTGTGTACATCTCCCTGCTGAGTCTCTCACTTTATAAGGACCCTAGGTACACTGATGGGGTCTACCCTAATTCAGCACGACCTCTTAACTAACAACATCTGCAAAGACACTGCTGGCTTGAATTGTGTGCACCCAAGAAAGATATGTTCTTTCATTTTTAAAAATATTTATGCATACAAGAACTGGGGTACAAGCCAGAGGCATGGCGGGTGGGAGGACTCACCAGAGACAGTGGGAACAGAACAGGCAGGTTGACTGAAACACACACTGCTGAGGGGAGCAGCAGGTCTGTTGTGCCATGTTGTCCCCTCCCTGGCCGGGCATTGAACGTGTACTGCAGTGACTGCGGATGCTTCATAGTGAGGTGTTTAACCAACCCCTTCCACCACCAAGATATATTAAAGTTCTAACCCTCCGAACCTCAGAATGTAACCTTATTTGCAAATAGGGTCTTTACAGAAGTAATCAAGTTACAATAAGGTCTTTACAGTAAAACCTAATCCAATATGAGATGTCTATAAAAAGGGGGGAAATATAGAGACATAGAGAGGGAAGGTGAGGAGAAGACACAGGAGATGGGCCTCCCTGGTGGCGCAACGGGTTGAGCACCACACTGTGAAGCATCCCCGGCACAGCAAAGTGAGTTCAATCCCAGGTCAGGGAGTGAAACCACATGGTGCGGCAGCACCTCTCCTGCCTCACTCACTGCTCCCCGCAGCAGTGTGTTTTGGTCCATCTGCCTGTTCTGCTCCCTGCTCTGTCTCTGGTGAATCCTCTCACCTCCCACTACTCTGGCCTGTACCACAGGTCTTACATGCATAAATAAATAAATCTTTAAAAAAAAAAAAAAAGACACACAGAGACCACCTACCAGCAGAAAATGATGCCTGAGACTACAAGAAGCTGTAAGAGTCAAGGATCAAATTATCCCACACAGCACTCAGAAGAAATCAATGTTTCCCAGCTACCTTTTTGAGCTTCTAGCTTTTAGAACTCCAGGAATAACACATTTCCACTTCTTAAGCAATTCAATATGGTACTTTATTGTGGCCACTCCAGGAAAATAATACAGACTTCAAAATTAGGTCCTATTTTGAGCTTCTGAATTGGGAAAACCCTTCAAAGCAGTAAACCTATTAAATGTTTCAAGAAGAAATAACACCAATCCTTCACAAACTTCTTAAAAATAGAGGGAGGAACATCTCCATTCTGTGGGTCCAATATTAGTACCCTGATACCGAAGACAGAAATCATAAGTGAATATAATCATCTCAATCTCAGAAACGCACTGAAACACATTAGAATTACTGAGTTCACCAAGTTGAAGGATACATGATCGAAATTGGCTGTATTTCTATGAACTAGCAATGAAAAATTCAAAATAGAATTAAGAAAATTATTCATTTAAAAGTATCAAAAAGATAAAACACTCAGGAATAAATTTAACAAGCATTAAACACTGAAAACTAAAAAAATTACTGAAAGAAATTACAGATCTGAATAAAATAACATCTTCATGAATTGAAAAACTTACATATTATTAATATTCCCCAAATTAAGCTATAATTTCAATACAATCCATATCAAAATTCAAGGCGAGGGGTTTTGTTTGCTTGTTTTCCAGACATTGAAAAACTGACTTAGAAGTCAAATTTGGCAAGGGTCCCCAAATAGCCAAAACAATCTTGAAAAAGAAAACAGTACTCAAATTTCCCAATTTCCATTCTTACTACAAAAGCTACAATAACCAATACATTGTGGTATTGGCATAAGGCTAGGCATAATATAATTAAGAATCGAGAAATAATCTCTTACATTTATGGTTAATTATTTCAAATTGGAAAGAAGTCTTTTCAACAAATGATGATGGGACAGTTGGATTAGCTTCATGCAAAAGAAGGAAGTTAGATTACCTGTCATTCCATACATAAAATTCAACTCAAAATGGATCAAAGACCTAATATAAGAACTAAAGCTACAAAATTATTATAGGAAAAGAAAGACATTGGGCCCCCTTTCTGGTGCAAGGGGTTAAGCACCACACTGTGAAGTATCCGCAGCGACCCTAGAACAAATTCGATCCCTGTCCAGGGAGGGGACCCACATGGCACAGCAGACCTCTCCTGTCTCACCTGCTGCTCCCCTCAGCAGTGTATTTCAGTCCATCTGCCTGTTCTGTTCCCCACCCTGTCTCTGTTGTATCTTCTCACCCCCACCGACACCTCTTGCCTATACCCCAGTTCTTGTATGCATATATAATGCTTTTAAAAAGGCATTATCTTCATGAACTTGGATTAGACAGTGAGTTCTTAGATATGAAACTAAAAGCCCTAGCAAAAAATTTAAACAGACAAAAAGTGGACTTCATCAAAACAAACTTATGTGCTTCAAAGGATATCATCAAGAGAGCTAGCAGGGATTATGCTGAGTGAAATAAGCCAGAAAGAAAAGGAAAAATATCGGATGGTTTCACTTATAGGAGGAATGTAGAGGAAACAAACAAGGGACTAAGGAAAAAAATATCAATTACAATAAATAATAAATAAAAATCAACAGACAGCTATAAGTCTGAGACATTCCCAAGGGGAAGAGGAAAGAGAAGGAACAAAATCTTGGGAAGAGCACGAGGGACTGTGGAGACGGTGCACGGGTGAGCTGGTGATGGGAATTCCACAGGAACAAGAAATATACACTACAAAAATGAAATAATGTAAAATATATATCAAATAAAAAAACAAAGGATATCATCAAGAAAGTAAAAAGACAACTCATAGAATAGTACCAAGAAGGTACGTGCATCCAGAATGTGTGAAATCTCTGACAGTTAACCAGTAAAAGGACAAATAAACCAAGTGAAAAGTGAACAAAGAATCTGAATGGACATTTCTCCAAAGAAGATATGAAATACCTAGTAAATATATGAAAAGATGCTCAACATCATTAGCCAGCAGGGAAATGCAAGTCAAAAGCCACAATAAGATTACACAACCTATCTGGACATCTGTAATAACAAAAAAAGACAATAAAAAGATTTACTGAGGATGTAAAGAAATTCACACATTACTAGTAGGAAGATAAAATGTCGCAGCTGCTTTGGGAAACATTTTTGTATGGTCCTCACAAATCTAAATATAGACTAAACATATTCAAAGTGCTGAAAGAAAAAATAACCAAGTATACTGTATCTGACAAAACCTTCCTTCAAAAGTGAAGGAGACAGGCAGACAAACTCTCTGACTTCAAATTATACTACAAAGTGATAGTAATCAAAACAATGCTGTATTAAAAAACAAATATCAAACAAAATTGAGTGCCTAGAAATAAACCCACACATATATGGACAAGTAATGTGTCACAACAGCACCAAGAGCATATTTTGGAGCAAGGAGTTGTCAACAATGTTGGGAAACTAGACAAATGCATGTGAAAAATGAACTAACCATTATGTGACATTATATACAAAAATTAATTCCAAGTGTGTTAAAGAATATGAGACCTGAATCCATAAAGTACATAGAAGAAAACACAAGTGATATGCCCCTGACAGCAGCTTTAGAGAGCTCTTTGGGAATTCAACTCCAACAGTAAGTAAAAACAAAATAAATAGGACTACATCAAACTAAAAAGGTTCTGGACAACAAAACAAACTATCATGAAAACAAAGCAGCACCCTACTGAATAGGAGATATTTGCAAATCAGACAGCTGACAAGGTGTTAATGTCCAAATTTTATAAAGAACCCACACAGATCAACAACAACAAACATAAGAAACCCAACTAAAAATTGACCAGAGCCTCTGAATAGACATTTGTTCAAAGAAGACAGCGATGATAAACATTGTATCGTGCTACTTGACCATCTCTTAGGAAAAGCAAATGCAGACAATAAGATGTGACTTTACACATGGGGGAGAATGGCTGTTATCCAAACACAAGAAACAACTAGAGAGGAGAGGATGTGTAGATAAGGGAACCCATGATGAACAGGAACACAGATTGATTCAGTTATTATGGAAAGCATTATGAAGATTCCTCAAAAAATGAAAATATGTAATTCTACATGATTCAGTTATACCTCTCCTACGTATATACCTGATAAAATGAAAAGAATTCAAGAGATTAATTCATCACAGTATTATTCACAAAAGCCAAGAATTGAAAATGACCTAAGTGTCATAGACAGATGATTAAGATGTGGTGTGTAAATACACACATACAAACACATATACATACATATAATAGAATACTACTCAGTTATAAAACAAAAAAGATGAAATCCTGTCACTTGCAACAATATGGAGACCCAGAAGATAATTATGCTAAATGAAGTAAGTCAGAAAAAACACTCCATTATTTCCTTCACATATGGAAGATAATGAAACAAAACTAATGAACAAACTCAAGACTTTAAAAACAAAACAGTGGCTGCCAGAAGGAAAGAGGGAAGGGGCTTGGGTAAAAGACAAGTAGTCAGTTGTATGGTGAAGATAAAAACTAAATTTTTGGGCCTCCCTGGTGGGTTAAGCAACGCACTATGAAGCAAACTGCAGCCACTGCAGCGTGAGTTTGATCCCCGGCACCTGCCAGGGAGGGGACCTACATGGTGCAGCAGACCTCTCCTGTCTCTCCCACTGTTCCCCTCAGCAGTGTGTTTCAGTCCATCTGCCTGTTCTGCTCCCCACTCTGTCTGGTGAATCCTCTCACCTCCTTGGACTCTGGCCTGTACCCCAGCTCTTATATGCAAAAATAAATAAATCTTTTTTTAAAAAAAGATGAAAACTAAATTTTTGATGGTAACTATAATGTATATACATATGTTGGTTTATAATGCTGTACACATGAAGCCTATGTAATGTTATAAATCAATGTTACTTCAATTAAAAATATTTGTAAAAGATTATTTCACTTCAAGTGGGATTGTCTCAAAATGTAACTAAGGGTCAATGCAAAATCTATGAATGAATTGGGTCGGATGTTTGATAAAACATTACCAGAAAAAAATGTATTGCAAAACAATGCAATTAATCTATTTTTTTTTTAGGTTTTTTTTTTTTTTGAAGATTTATTTATGCACACAAGAGCTAGGGTACCGGCCAGAGGTGCAGGAGATGAGAGGATTCGCCAGAGACAGAGTGGGGAGCAGAACAGGCAGATGGACTGAAGTACACTGCTGAGGGGAGCTGCAGGCGAGGCAGGAGAGGTCTGCTGCGCCATGTGGGTCTCCTCCCTGGCCGGGGACCAAACTCGAGCTGCTTTGCCGCGGATGCTTCACAGTGTGGTACTCAACCTGCTGCGCCACCAGGGAGGCCCCATTTAATCTATTTTTAAAAGAATTTTGTACTTTAATATTATCCCAAACCAAAGGGCAAACATATTTAATGATAAAACCCTGGAGACTGCAATTTGAACCAAACATAAGTGCCTGCTATCACCATTATCACTTACCAGTGTGGAGGCAGTTCTGCTCAATGAATTAAAACCTGCAACAGAGGCGATTCCACACACAACAGTGTGTGTAAAGAGGCTGGATCACCAGCTCCCTTGGAAACTACTAAACAAAAATACTGGTATGTGCTCCTATCCAGACACTTCCAACCAGCCACACAGCTCCAGGACATCCCCAGGAAGCTCAAGAACTAAGGTTGGTGGCTGCTGAGGGGGAAGAATAGAAAGAAACAAGAGGGAGTTTGTCAGGGTTGGGGGGTTCAACATCCTGCAAAACTCCCCTGACAGGAGAATCGACCTGGTCCCAACGCCGGACAGTAGGAGCTCAGCAGACTGCAACCCCAGAAACTGGGAACCCTGCAACTGGGGCAATGTGACCACTGAAAGCCCCTCCCCGACCCCTTCCTTTAAGAGACTAAAGAAAAGCCAGAGGATGCCAGACCAGACTCTGAACAGCTCTATACAGAAAGGACATCAGGGTGAACGCACAGACCCTCTGGGAAGGCAAGCCAATGGTGTGTGCATCTCCCAGCCCTGCAGAAGCGGTAGCTGAGGCAAGGCCTGAGCAATGACGGCTGTTGTGAGCTGCTGCAGTATTACGTGGGCACATGAGCACTCCCTACACACACAGTGCCACCTTTGCCAGTGGACAGTATTCCCAGAGTGTGAGATGGAGATCTCGATATTGCCCTACTGGGAGGTTCAAGCTTCAAGGTCACAATGAAAGAACAAAGGAACTATGGGGTCTTCCTGGTGGTACAAGGAGGTAAGCACCGCACTATGAAGCTATTCGCAGCCACTGCAATGAGTTCAATCCCAGGCCAGGGAGGGGACCCACATGGTGCAGCATATCTCTTCTGCCTCGCCCGCTGCTCCCCTCAGCATTGTGCTTCAGTCTGCCTGCCTGTTCTGCTCCCCACTCTGTCTCTGGTAACTCCTCTCATTCCCTGTACCTCTGGCCTTGTACCCCAGCGCTTGTATGCATAAAAAAAATTTTTTTTAAAAGAACTTCAACTGTAGAAGACTCAAACAAGTTACACATTTAGAAGAGAGACAAAGGGAAAATGCGCAACCTCTATGAGAAATATTAGATTCAATTAGAAGAGGAAATCTATGAATGACCAGACTCCCAGAAAGGGAAGATAAATAAATAGGATTAGAAAACCTATTGCAAAAAATAATGAGCTCTCTCCAAATTTACGTAATACAAAGTCCAGCAAGTACAGAACGCACCTAAATTCTTAAATGCAAAACGAGCCACACTCAGAGACATCATTGGTGAATCGAACTATCAAAAATCAAAGATAAAAATATTTGCAAGAAGCAAGGGGAGAAAAATAGTAACTTATAAGGACTCCCACTTAGAATTTTAGCCCAAACACTCTCCAAACAAGAAGCGAGGGGAAGAAAATAACTTGCAATCCTAAAAGACAAGAACTATTGGCCAAGAATTGTCCACCCTGCAAAATTATCAATTAAGTATGAGGGGGAGTAAAGGTTTTCTCGGATAAACAGAAGTTAATGGAGTTTGCCACCACCAGACCCACTCTTTAAGTAACACTAAAAGGTGTGTTTCCATAAGAAAAAAAAGTGAAGCAAAAAAGTGAAGCTAAAGCTCCTTAGCAAAATTACAAGAGTAATATATTACCAATACTAAGAGTAAGAACACTACGAATCAACAACACTAAACACTACAGGGAGGAAAAAATGTATGGAGCCAGTAGAGTTCAATGTCAGAGAGCAGACACCAACTCATAAAGGACCCCGGAGATAGGAATTCAAGCAAAATTCCCCTGGTAACCACTAACCAAAACCCAGAAGAGATACCTACAGATGAACCATAGAAAACTACAGAAAGGGGAAAGAAACAACAGAACAGTAAAACAATCAAAAACCAAAACCAAAATGACTGAAAATAAATAGGTCTTATCAGTAATCACCCTAAATGTGAATAGTCTCAATTCACCAATAAAAAGCCCAACAATGTGGGTGGAAAAACCACAACTCTACTTGTTTACAAGAAAACCCATTTCAAAACTGAAAGACAAAAACAAACAAAAAATAACAGGCTGGAATAAGGTCACACATGCTAATAACTCAGAGAGTAAACCTGCCCCTCTTACATCCAATAAGGTAGACTTTCAAATTAAAAAAAAAGTAATCAGGGACAAAGACACCATATATCGATCAAGGGAACAACTCACCAAGAAGACAGAACTCTTATTAATATTTATGCTCCAGATATAGGAGCATCTAGTTATATAACACAACTACAACAGACCCAAAACAATATATCAACAAAAATACAATCCTCAGAGATTTCAACACACCACTAACACAAAGGGGTAGATTATTCAGACAGAAAATTAAAAAATAAAGATCATAAATAAAATATTAGATTACATGGATTTACTGGAAATTTATAGAATTTTCCATCCTATAAGCAACAACTACCCTTTCTTCTCCAGTGCACATGGAACATTTTCAAGAATAGATCATATACTAGAAAACAAAACAAGTCTCAGAAAATAACAAAAACAAATTATATCAAGCATCTTCACAGACCACAATGCTAAAAAGCTATTAGAAATTAACCATAAAGGAATCCTGGAACAAACCAAAATACATGGAGACTAAACAGAATGGGTTTTTTGTTTGTTTTTAAAGAGATATATTTATTTATGCATATAAGAACTGGGGTACAGGCCAGAGGTGTGGGGGGTGAGAGATTCAGCAGAGACAGAGTGGGATCAGGACAGGCAGACTGACTGAAGTACCCTGCTGAGGGGAGCAGCATGTGAGGCAGGAGAGGTCTGCTGCGCCATGCGGGTCCCTGCCCTGGATAGGGACCGAACTCATGCTGCAGTAGCTGTGGATGCTTCATAGTGCGTTGCTTAACCCCTTACGCCACCAGGGAGGCCCAACAGAATGTTTTTGAACAACCCTTGGATCAACGAAGAAATCAAAGAGAGAAAAGAAATCTAGAGATTAATGAAAATGGAGAAACAAGCTCTCAGACCCTATAGGGTGCTTTAAAAGCTGTTCTATGTGGGGAAGGTCATAGCAATACAGGCCCACGTAAAAGAACTAACTCCACAGTTGAAGAAAGTAGAAAAGGAAAAAAAAGAGAGCACCCAAAAAAACAAAAAGAGTACCTAAAAACCAGTAGAAAGCAAGAAAGAATAAGCACCTAGAGCAAAAGTAAATGAAATAGAAAACAAAAAATCTAAAAGATTGGTGAAACTGAGTTGGTTCTTTGAAAACAAAATCGACAGGCCACTAGCTATTATTATGAAGACAGAAAACTCAAATTAATTGAATCAGAAATGAAAGAGGTGAAATTACAGCAGATTCTGCAGAAATACACAGGATCACAGACTCTATTATAAAAGTCTATTTGGACAACCTCAAAGAAACAGACAATTCTTATCTCCTATGATCTTCCCAGATTGAACCAGGATAAAGTGACAGCTTCAGCAGTCCAATCACAAGAGCTAAAATTGAAAGAGTCATAAAAACCCTCCCAAAGAACAAAAGCGCAGGACCAGATGGCTTTACCAATGAATTCTACAAAACATATCAAGAAAATCTAATATCTATTTTACATTCTTCTTTACATTTAATTGAAAAGGGAATGATCTCCCCGATACAGTCTAGTACACTGATCCCCAAACTAAAACAGTACAAAAAAAGAAAATTATAGACCAGTATCTCTAATGCATGTAGATGCAAAAATTCTCAACAAAATCCTAGCAAATCAAACTACAGCTACCTATCAAGAGAATCATCCACCATAATCAAACAGGCTTCATCCCAGGAATACAAGGCTGGTTCAGCATATGCAAATCAATCAATGCCATCAATAAGGCAACGAAAGGGAAGACAAAAATCAGATGAAGATCTCAGTACATGCCAAACAGTATTTGACAAGATCTAACACCCATTTATAACAAAAACCCTCCAAAAAATGGGAATAAGTGGAACTTAGATAAGCATTATAAAAGGCATACATGACAGGGCCTCCCTGGTAGCTCAAGGGGTTAAGCGCCACATTAAGGGGCTTCTGTAGCCAGTGTAGCATGAGTTCAATCCCTGGCCAGGGAGGGGACCCACATGGTGCAGCAGAGCTCTCCTGCCTCGCCTGCTGCTCCCCAAGGCAGTGCATTTCAGTCCATCTGCTTGTTCTGCTCCCCACTTTGTCTCTGGTAAATCCTCTCACCCCCCATACCTCTAGCCTGCACCCCAGCTCTTGTATGCATAAATAAATGAAATCTTTTTTAAAAAGCCATATATGACAAATCTACAGCCAATATCATACTTAATAGTGCAAAGCTGAAAGCATTTCCACTAAGAGCAGGAACAAGAGAGTCTACTACTTCACCAGTTACTCAACATAGTCCTGGAAGTCCCCACTGGAGCAATGAGGCAAGAAAAAGACACAAGGAATCCAAACAGGAAAAAAAGTAAAACTGTCATTAGTCACAGATGACATGCTGATATATTTAGAGGAGCCAAACAATTCTACAAAATAAAAAACTTCTAGAAATAAATGAATACAGTAAAGTGGCAGAATAAAGAATCAGTACACAAAATCAGTAACATTTCTATATGCAAACAATGTAACAGCAGAAACGGAAATTAAGACTACAGTTCCATTTATAATCACCAAAAAGAATGAAATACCTGGGAATAACCCTAACACAGGAGGTGAAGGACTTATATAATAAAACTGTAAAACTCTACTGAAGGAAATAAAAAGACAAAAGAAATGAAAAGATACCCCATGCTCATGCATAGGAAGAATTAACATCATTAAAATGGTATATTACCCCAAGCAATTTATAAAAATAACACAATACCAATATCAAAATACCAATGGCTTAAGGAAATAAAACAATTACCAAATTCATATGAAACCACAGAAAGCCCCAAATAGCTTGACAATCTTGACAGAAAGAAGAAAAATGGCGGCATCCTACTTCCTGATTTCAAACAATATTATAAAGCAACAGTAATCAAAAAAGTATGAGGGGAAAAAAACCCAGAAACTCAGACCAACTGAACAGAATTGACAGCCCAGAGAGAAATCCATGTAAATATGGACAGCTGATTTTCAACAAAGAAGTAACATCACACAGTAGAGAAGAGATTGCCTTTTTAAATAAATGGTGCTGGAAACACGGGTAGCCACAAGCAAAAAAATAAATAAAGCAAGACCCATATTTAACATATGAAAATTCGCTAAAAGTGGATTAAAGATTTGGATATAAGAACAAAAACCAGGGGCCTCCTTGTGGCGTGAGGGTTAAGCACTGCAGTATGAAGCATCATGGCCACTATGGCCCAAGTTCGATCCCCAGCCAGGGAGGGGACCCACATGGCGCAGCAGACCTCTCCTGCTGCTCCCCTCAGCAGCGTATTTTGGTCAATCTGCCTGTTCTGTTCCCCACTCTGCCTCCAGTTATTCTTCTCACCCCCACACCTGGGGCCTGTACCCCAGTTCTTGTATACATAAATAAATCTTTTTTTTAAAAAAAGGGCAAAACCATAAAGTACTTGAAAGAAAATATAGGCAACAAACTATAGGGCATCTACCACAAAGATGTGTTTGGGAATATAACCCCAGCAGCAAGAAAACAAAAGCAAAAATAAACAAGTGGGACTATATTAAAAGCTTTTATACCTCAAAAGAAAACCATCACGAAAACAAAGATGCAGCCTACAGAATGGGAAAAAAATAACTGCATATCATACATCTGATCAAAGGTTAATCTCCAAAATTTACAAAAGTGCTTACACAATCCAACATAAAAGAAATGACTCAATTAAAAAATGGGCAAGGAACCTTTATAGACATTTCCCTAGAGAAGGCATTCAGATGGCCTGCAGACATCTGATGAAAGTTCCAACATCACTTATAAGAAAAATGCAAGTTAAAACCACAATGAGATACCCCCTCACTCCTGCGAGAATTGCCTATATAAAAAAGAATGAAATTAGCAAACATTGGTGAGGCTGCAGTGAAAAAGGAACTTTCAGCCACTGTTGGTGGGAATGCAAGCTGGTACAGCCCCTGTGAAAAATGATATGGAGATGTCCCAGGAAAACAAAAATAGAAATCCCATTTGACCCAGCATTACCACTATTAGGTATTTACCCAAATGACATGAACAATTTAACATAAGAAGATCTGTCTATGCCTACAGCAGCACCGTCTACAATTGCCAAAGCATGGAACCAACCCAAGGGCCCTCAACAGAGGAATTTATAGAGAAATATTTAATGAAATATTACACAGCCATGAAGAAAGAAGAGTGGTAGCATCTGGCACAAAATGGATAGACCTTGAAGTGATTATGTTGAGTGAAATCAGCCATAAAGTGAATATATCAGATGGTTTCACTATCTGTAGAATACCAAAAAAAAAAAACCATACATGCAAACAATTGAAGAAATAAAAATCAGAACTTAGCAAAAAAGTAATTATTACTAGAGACAAGAGGGGAAAGGGAGGAGGGGGTGGGCACAGAGGCAGATAGGGTTTGGGCACTAGTAGTTTGGTGGTGGTAATTAAAAAAAAAAAAGAAACAGAAAGGAGAGGCAAAAAAAAAAAACCCAACACTAATTTGTTCTCATTAATAGAGACTGTCATTTCTTTGCTCATTGGTTCATCAAATAGACACTAGCCCCTCCTCTATGTCCACACCATCTGGGACTCAATGCCACACTTCCTCTCCTAATGAAGCTCACATGAGGAAAGGCATGTTAAAAACAAACAAACAGAAAAGGATATCCTTGAAGAAAACTAATAAAGCAAGTTTAGTCATATTGATAGTCACTTCCCCCCGACAAAGTAACAGAGGGCGGGGTAGCCAGTCTACGGCAGGTGGCTGGCCGGCCTGAAGAAGGGGTGTCTGACCCAAGTCTATAAAGAACAAGCCATGTGATAACTGGGCATGCTCTTGGCAAGGTAGTACAAAGGGCCAGGTGACAGACTACCAGGACAGAGGTAAGGGCCATAAAGGGTCAGAGAGCTTAGTCTGTAGGTAAAACAATGCCCCCCAAAGATAGCCAGAACCCATTCCCCAGAACCTGTGGATATGTTAGTTTCCTTGGCAAAGGAGAAGTTTGAAGGTGGAAATGAGGTTGCTAATCAGCTGACCTCGAGATGGGGAAACTCTCCTGCATTGTCATGGTAGTCCCAAGACAGCCACAGATACCCTTAAGTACAGCTGAGGGAGCAGACCATGAGTCTCAGACTGATGTAAAAGACTCAATTGGCCATTACTGGCTTTGAAAATGGAAGGGGGATGTAGACCAAGAAATGCAAGCAGCTTCTGCAAGCTGGGAAAGGGGAGAATACAGATTTTCTAAATGCTCCAGAAAACTCGCCATTTATAGTGCTTTGGGTTCGGCTTCCTTCATTGAACATATTTTCAGTTTTCCTCCATACTGCAGCATGTGTTAGTTAGTACTTTGATCTCCGGGCTGCCAAACACCATCCCCTTTGTGGATCTAAGACATGTGATTCACCCATTCTTTAGTAACGGACATGTCCATTATTCCCACTGTTTGAATGATGTTGCTATGAACATATGATGCACAAATGTTTGTGGGACACAGGCTTTCATTCTCCTTGGGTACATATCTAGGGATGATATTGCTGGGTCATATGGTAGCACCATGTTTAACATTTTGAGGAATTTGTTTTCCATAGCAGCTGCCCCACTCTGCATTCCAACCAGCACTTTCTCCACACTTGTCACTGTTTATCTTTTTTAAAATAGCCATCTTACTGGGTTTGACTGGTAATAGCCCACTGTGATTTTGCTTTCCATTTCTCTGATGACTAATGAGGTTGATCCTCTGAATATCTGATTATTAGCCACTTGATCTTTGGGAAATTTCTATTCAAATCCTTTCCCTATTTTTCACTTGTTAAAAACATCAAGTTTTAAGACTTCTTTATTATAAATATAAGTCCTTTATCAGATATTATTTGAAAATATTTTCCCATTATGTGGGCTGTCTTCTCACTTTGGCGATATCTTTTGAAATACAAACTTTTTCAGTGTTGAGGAAATTGTCTATTTTGTCCTTAGTTCTTATGCTTTTAGTGTCATGTTTAAGAAACCACAACTGAAATCAAGGTCACAAAGATTTATGCCTATGTTTTCTTTTATCATTTTAGCTCTTAAAGTTAGGCGTTGAATCTTTTTTCAATTTGATATAAGGTAGGGGTTAAGATTCCTTCTCTAATTTCTTTTCTGCTTTAAGAAATTCCTTAAGCCATTCTCTTCAAGTTACACTGACAACACAGTCTCATAGTTTTTCTTCATCTGATAATGTCTTGATTTACCTTCAATTCTTAGAGGATGTTTTTAACCAAGTAGAGAATTGTCGGTTGACAGTTATTTTTCTCTTAGCACTTGAAGAATGTTGTGCTGCTTCCTCTGGTCTCTGTGTTTTCTGATAAGAAACTTGTGGCCATTTAAATGTTTTTTTCTTTGTGGGTAAAGTATCACTTTTCTCTCCTCGATAAAGAAATTTTTGTTTTTTGCCTTTAGTTTGCAAAATTTCTATTACTATATTTTGGTATGGTTTTCCTTGGGCTTATCCTGCTGGGAATGTGTTCAACATCTTGAATCTTTGATCAAATTTAGGACCTTATTAGCCATTACACTTTGAATACTTTCTCAGTCCCACATTTTTTCTCATCTCTTTCTGCGATTCCAGTGATATAAATATTTGATCTGTTACAATCCAAAGCTCTGGTCTTCCTACTTTTAACCCACTTTTTCCCTATTGTTCAGATTGGGTAATTTTCTATTTTTGTTTTAAAAGTGCTTATTTGTTTGCTTTTTATATATGGATATTTATGCAGCATTTTATAGTTAAGGTTAATACCTACGTATAAATATGCAGATTTACAATAATAACTATAATAAATGTTATCTGCTTGCACCCTTCCTCCCTCCATCCCATTCAGACAGGAAGTCTCAGCACAGACACGCGCTTGCCCACTGAGACTGCTTGACTCACGTCTTAACAGGCTGCACGGCCCTTCTGCCTCATTCACACATTTGTCTCCAGCTGCTCAAGCACAGGACCACATCCAAGAAAGCTCACCATGACCACCTTAACAAGAAAACCTCCTCACCTGGCATCTCAAAGCAACAAGCTAAATATGGGAGTGGCTGGTTTCAGTGCCTCTACCCGACTCCAGCCGAGTCTGACTCCAGCCTCCTATTAAGAACCCAAACCCCCTTCAACACTTTCTCCTACCCAAGGACAGTCACAGTGATGGCACCTCAGCTTGTCTCAGGGGCCTGGCCAGATGTACGGGGCTCGCTCTGTCCCACCAAGGGTGGAAATATGGAAAGTCAGAGGCCTGGTTGGGAAGAGAAACTTGCAGGCAAGTACCAGGGCTCTATCGCCTTCCAGATGTCCAAAGTCCCCGGAGCAAAGGCCCCGGACCCTGGCACACACCGCAGGGAGGCCATACCTAAGTGAGACGAGGTCAAAGACCAGGAACCCAAACCCATGGTTAGCTTCTCGATTCAGAAAACATGGCGTCTGGGCCGGCAGAGAAAGCGAACGCGAGTTGCCTGGTAGCACCTGCTACCAGCCGAGGCCACCTGTCACGGCCTGACCACAGCTCTTCTTCCCAGCACGAGCTGGTCCCCAGGAGCCGACGCGGGCCCAAGGCCTCCCGAGCTACCCGCCCCGAACACTGTGGTCCGCGGAGCTGGGGCCTGGGCAACCCAGCGCGCTTCACACAGTAGGTTTCAGGAAAAACAACACGCGTGAACTTCACAGTACGGACCCTCTCTCACGCATACAAAGTACTCGGGCACTCACGCAGGTCCGGGGGTGGGGGTCCCTCCTGGAAGCCGCAGGGTGTCTGGATTTCCTCCCGGAGACCCGCTGCCAGGGCGCCAGGAGCAGCCTGCGAGCACCGGCTTCTCCTCGACCAGAACGCAGGGAGGGAGGCGAGCCCCTCCTCCAGGAAACGCTCTCCTCCTTAGAGAACCACAAGGAACACCTGGCCTGGCGGGTGAAGTGGGTGCTGGAGCTTCCTGGCCAACAGGGGCCTACAGGTGGAGGCTTCACTGTCCTGGGGTTGGGGGGTGGGGGGTGTGGGGGTGTGACAGAGAAGAGAGTGGGGGGAGGGTGAGTGCAGGTCAAAGAGGAGGTGCAGGGGCAGTCAGAGAATGGGCTGGAGGTCTCTGAGAACAAGGCCGAATCTCCAGGGCTCTGAAATCTATGGAATGAGAGCCACGTGGTTGGCCCAGGTGTCTCTTGTCCCGGGCGGCGCCTTCTTAAAGTGACTGGCTCATTATCAGCCAAAGCCTAATTCCTGTGCATGCCTCAGACCTCTCCTCGCAGCACCCTCGAGCAGAGTCTGCACGGGTGCCTGCTCCACGGTGGGGGGGTGGGGGTGGGGGTGCTGTGCAGGGAACAGGCTGAGCCAGCAAAGCTGCCTGGGCAGGACCTGCCTTGCCAGGCCCAGAGAGTGAACTGCGCAGGCGCGGCCTGCAAAGGCCCAAGAGGAGCTCCTGGAGGGGCACTTGGGGCCTCACTGCAACCTCAGCCAAAGTCCAGGGCTGCACTGCGCCCCCAACATGCCTTTTCTTTTCTTTTTTATTTTAAAGGTTTATTTATTTATGCACACAAGAGCTGGGGTACAGGCCAGAGTCCAGGGAGGTGAGAGGATTCACCAGACAGAGTGGGGAGCAGAACAGGCAGATCAACCGAAACACACTGCTGAGGGGAGCAGTGGGCACAGCAGGAGAGGTCTGCTGCGCCACGTGGGTCCCCTCTCTGGCCGGCAGCAGGGATCGAACTCGTGCTGCAGCGGCCGTGGTTTGCTTCATAATGCGTTACTTAACCCACTGCACCACCAGGGAGGCCCCCAACACGCCTTTCATTCTGAAATTTTTAAGTGCGTTGATTTTTCTCCCCCTCTGTCCTCTCCCTTCTTCTTTTCAGCCCATCCAATGAGCTTTTCTTTTAGTTATTCTCATTTTTTGGTTCTAACGTTTCCACTTGGTTTCTATATCATCTATTCCTTTGCTGAGAATGTGTATTTTCCCTTTGCTGTCGGCATGTTCATTATTGCTCGTTAAAGCATTTTTATGATGGTTGCTCTAAAATCCTTGTCAGGTAATTCCAAAACCATTATCCTATCACTACCTGTGAATCCTCTTCTCCCATTCAAGACACAAGTGATTATTTTGAACATTTTGAGCGCTCTTTGGAGACTTGCGGTCTTATTTGTATTTTAACATGCACCCTCTGACACTGCAGGGTGTTCGCAGGGGTGTCCCCTGGCACTTCTGCTGCCACGTGGGGGCAGAGTGGACGCCCAGGCTCTGCAGTGGCCTTGGCTGAGAGGGCAGGAGAAGGCCAAAGTCCGATGTCTGGCTAGAGCAGGACAGTTATCTAATATGTTCTGTATTGCTAGGCTACTTTGTTGCTGATTCTTTAGCCAAGGGGTGCATTAGCCGGGCTTTTTTTCCCCGTCCATATCTGGGGTCTGCAGGCTGCACCCAGACTAGTACATAAGGCGAAGCAGACAAGCAAAAGCCAGAACCAACGGTGATTTCCTCCCTTAAGGCCTGAGTCCCTAGCTAGCCTGCCTTCATCTTTAGTGTCCTCCTGGTTTTGTTATTTTATACATTTGTTATCTATATATTTGTTATTATCTGTTTTGTTATAAATAGAATCAGGGCACTTAGTTGTGCTTAGCGTGACACAACTAGGGAAACGTGTATTCTATCTTGTTTGGAGCCATAAATTTCTCCTTTCATATAACTTCTGAAAAATTTTAATGCTCATAAATTTGGGCCTGTGCATTTGTCCTTGCGGGAGCCCACCAAGTCAGACAGACACCTTGTCTCTGACCACCATGTCTCTGGCCGAGTTGCTAAGAGCAGCCCAACTCAGCAGTTCTTTGTTTTCTCCCGCTCAATGACTACACAAGAAACTGGGGACCATGGCTGATGCCATACAACACCCCACTGTCTGAAGACTGGAGTCCAGCGATCCAGAAGCTTCGAAGCTCATGACCTCTGCTCAGAGCACTTCCCTGCCCAGCCCTTTGAAAGCCCCTGAGCCTGACCTGGTGAACAAGCTTGGCACTCCCCGGGAGTCGAGCCCAGATGCTGAGCCCGTTCTCAAACGAATGTTTCCTTGATGACATCACAGGCCGATGAGTTCTTATTGCTCTGAGGCAGAGTAGTCTCCTTTTATGAAAGTTCTCTCTCACACTTTACCCTTGTGCTGCCTGCTTTGCAGAGGGTTCTTTTCCTTTACCATTTATATTTTGGTATGGCTTCTCCAACAGATTAGTAAAATCTTGATGACTTAAAACAACCCAAAGGGCCTCCCTGGTGGCGCAGTGGGTTAAGCAACGCACTATGAAGCAGACCACAGCCCCTGCAGCACGAGTTCGATCCCTGCTGCTGGCCAGGGAGGGGACCTGCATGGCGTAGCAGACCGCTCCTGCCTTGCCCGCTGCTCCTCTCAGCAGTATGTTTCGGTTGATGTGCCTGTTCTGCTCCCTGCTCTGACTCTGGTGAATCATCTCGCACCTCTGGCCCGCACCCCAGCTCTTGTGGGCATAAATAAATCTTTTACATTTTTTTTTCTTTTAAAAGAATTCAAGACTAGGAGTCATGACATGGGCCCATGTTCCACCCGGGTCAGGACACAGGGGAGCTTTAAAGATCAGGCAGGGATAGTCTGGGGACAATTTTGGTTGGTTCCCAACCCATCTGCCCGCCCCTGAGGGGTGGCGAAGGTCACACAGACAGACGCCTGCAGAGTGGGGGCTCTGTCATGATCAGGGGGTGATGTCTTGTTCTTCCATCACTGCTATTTAATTTTTACCTTCGACGTGAGTTGGAGATAAGATGGAATCGGTGGGACTCAAAACAGGTTCTCTAACACCCAGCTTTACGGCCGCATAGATGCAACCAGCTTGCTACAGCTGCAACCAGCCCAACATTCCTCCCGCCCAGGGCTTAGCTACTAATTCTAACCGGTTGGTTGCCTCTTGTGTTCGCGCCTGAGCAGATGACTTAGACAAGCTGTGAGCTATCCTAATGAGAACTGCCGATGCCCTTTGTTCCAATCAGGACTGACTGTTCTACCGAGCAATTCTGCTGCTCCAGATAAAGCGCATCTAGCAACGCGTGTCCAGCACTTGTCCACGAGGTGCCGGCGCACCCGAAGATCTGCCCACCAGCCCGCCAGCAGAGGCGGCACACCTCCGCCACGGTGCCTGGCCGTCTCTCTGCTTCTCCAGCGATGCCCCTGCCGAAGCTGCGCCTCTGTGCTCCCACCACTCGGTTCTTTGCAGAGCCCCGCTCCCAAGTGTGATATAAGCCCCATTCCGTGGGCCACTCAGGGAGGCAGGGCTGAGTCTGGGTCTTCATCTCAGCCAGACTTGGAATAAAGTTTTCACCGTCTCAAAGGTCCCGGCTGGATATGATTAGAATTTCTGTGCACCAGGCAGACAGTCTCTTCAGCGCCCCATATCGGTAGCACACAGATGGACACCTCAGCTGGGCCAGAGTGCACAGCAGGCACCGAGGAAAGTGCTTCTATGCATCCCAGCTGGTCTCCCCTCCGTGGTCTTTGAGAAGCAGTCTTCAATGAACTTCCGGAAGTCGGCAGCCTGAAGGGGCTGGCACGGCTGATTTCAACTTCTGTGGGTCCCGGGAATTAGATATCTCAATAACCCAGGAGACTGTGCCCCACAACCAAATCCTTTCATCACCAGGAATGCCCTCAGAGGAGGCTAGAAGAGTTCTCAACGTGTAACTCCTGGACTTGTTAGGAATCAAGTTCTTGGGCCCCGCCAGTCCTAATATTTCACAAACTCTGAAGTTGACACCAATTGAAGTTGTTCTGTTAAAGTATAAAAGGAACAGGGTCTCCGTGGTGGTGCAGTGGATTAAGCAACACACTATGGAGCAAACCACAGCCACTGCAGCATGAGTTCAATCCCTGCCGCTGGCCAGGGAGGAGACCCACATGGCACAGCAGACCTCTCCTGCTTCACCCACTGCCCCCCTCAGCAGTGTGTTTCAGTCCATCTGCCAGTTCTGCTCCCCACTCTGTCTCTGGTGAATCCTCTCACCTCCCTGAACTCTGATCTGTACCCCAGTTCTTGTGTGTATAAATAAATCTTTTAAAAAAAAAAAGTATAAAAGGAACAGTGAAAAATAATCTTTGAGCTTATTTGATGGTAGAAGGTAGACCTTTCTGGACTCTACCCCCTGGCTCCCGGGATGGGGAGGAGGGCTCCTGGCAACGAGGGATGGAACTGAGCCATCATGTTGATCTTAAAAAGATGAACAGGGACTTTCGCAGTTACTGCTGAGCGAGTTCGATCCCCGCCCAGGGAGTGACCCACATGCCGCAGCAGACTTCTCCTGCCTTGCCCGCTGCTCCCCTCAGCAGTGTGTTTCAGTCCATCTGCCTGTTATGCTCCCTGCTCTGTCTCTGGTGAATCCTCTTCCCACCCACTGACCCCCTGCCTCTGGCCTGTACCCCAGTTCTTGTATACATAAATAAAACCTTTTTTAAAAAATGACTAAACACAGTTTGCACCCTGGCCCCACTCAGTGGACACTATCTGTTGGTAGTATAGATGGGGGGGGCCTACAAACTTTCTTTTCCCTCTTAGCAGTCCCTTTGTCTCACTTCCTATGTAATTAAATTCCTATTTATTATTTTTTAAGATTTATTTTATTTATGCGTACAAGAGCTGGGGTACAGGCCAGAATCATGGGAGGTGAGAGGATTCACCAGAGACAACTAGGGAGCAGAACAGGCAGACTGACTGAAACACACTGCTGAGAGGAGCAGTGGGCGAGGCAGGAGAGGTCTGCTGCGCCATGTGGGTCCCCTCCCTAGCCGGGGATCGAACTCGTGCTGCTGTGCCGCGGATGCTTCACAGCACAGTACTCAACCCGCTGCGCCACCAGGGAGACCCTAAATTCCTATTTAAATTTATCTTTTTCAGTCTGCTTTTGGATCTTGTCCTGTGTTCTTGAGTGCACAGGTCACAAAAAAGTCATCCCCTCTCCCCTGGAGCTGCCCCAAAACAAAGGAACAATTTTCAACAGAAAGTTAAACTCTGACTCTAATAGACATAAAATGAACAAATGTTAAAGATTTGATTTCACTCATTATTAATGGGGAAACATGGAGGGTGTTACTATAAGTTCAGAGGAGAAGCCAAAGAACAGACACATTTATACATCACGAATATTGAAATGAACTTGCAAATGAATCCAAAATTGGCTTTGCCACTGGGGGAGGGCAGCAGAGCATGCAGAGTTCATTTGCATGTCTATAGACAAGAATCACTTCGCTTTGCTATCAGGCACCTACAACTTGCAGTTCTAAAATAGCACTTCAGCAATAAAAGGCAGCATCACCTGATGCAGGGTGTAATCTAAAGAATTAGTATTGCCCAGGAATGCGCACGTTTTTCTTTACTTTTGGTAACCCCAGCTGAAAGGGCCCAATGGGATTTGATCCTCCCTGGCCCGGCCTTCTGGAGGCTACTCCGTCAGCGTCAGCGAGGCCCAAAGATCCAAGACTCACAGTCAGTTCTGGAAACCCAGCCCCACTGCCCTTCCTGGTAAGTGGGACAGGCTCGGGCAACCCTTGTTTGTCTCTGTCCACCACAGAAGAAACCAGCTCCTAGTGGGTGCTTCACCTGGACAAATAATCAAAACATCACACAAAGTTTTAATAACACCCGTGTCGGTAATTCATGTGGTTGTAAATTCTAAAGAGTAATGGCACAGACCAGCAATATTTATCCTGCATTTTGGGACATAAGACAGCAAGGACAGAGAAGGGCAGAATTCACAAGAGAGACAAGAAGGGAGAACCCCATCCTGATTCAAAGTGAAGATGAAGGGCCTTCTTGGTGGCGCAAGGGGTTAATCACCTCACTATGAGTTTGATCCCTGGCCAGAGAGGTGACCCACATGGCACAGCAACGTCTCCTGTCTCTCCTGCTGCTCCCTTCAGCAGTGGATTTTAGTCAATCTGCCTGTTCTGCTCCTACTCTGTCTCTGGCGAACCCTCTCACCCTCCAGTACCTCTGGCCTGTACCCCAGCTCTTGTGTGCATAAATAAATTTTTAAAAATGTGAAGATGAGATTCATATTTACTGATAAACCCTGTCTATATTCTTTTAGGTCATAAAAGGAGAAGACAATAGTTGTTTCTTTAATTAGGAAAAGGGAAAGAGTTTAGGACATATTGATATCTTCTTTGATTAGAGACTCAGACAAGAACAGAAACTTCTCTAGCCTTACATACAAGACTAAAAATGGGGCCTCCCTGGTGGTGCAGTGGGTTAAGCAACGCACTATGAAGCAAACTGCAGCCACTGCAGCACGAGTTCGATTCCTGCTGACTGCTGGCCAGGCGGGGGCCCACATGGTGTGGCAGACCTCTCCTGCTTTGCCTGCTGCTCCCCTCAGCAGTGTACTTCCATTGATCTGCCTGTTCTGCTCCCTGCTCTCTATGGTGAATCCTCTTACCTCCCCCCCCCCACACCTCTGGCCTGTACCCCAGTGCTTGTATGCATAAATAAATAAATCTTTAAAAAAAGACTAAAATGGTTTAAAAAAAAAAAGCCATCTAGGCACTTCCTAGCCCAGCTTCCATGGAACTTAAATGGTGTTCTGTGGAAACGTAATACCAGTTTTATAGGCATAGGGGACTCTACATAAATGGAGGAGTCTTTGTTAGCACAACTGAAGGGGAACCCCAAACTTGCTCACTCTAAAGGGATTCAGCCATCCACGCTCATGAAGGCGAAGGAGACTCTAAGTGTGAAGACCTTTAATGTCATTAAATCCAAGATCTTTAATGTAATTAGTGTGCAGAGAGAAGAAAGCCCCTAGTAAGAATTTCCCACTGAAACACCCAAAATCACCCATCCCCCGTGGACAAACGCCTACACAGAGCGGGCCGGCCCAGAGTGCAGTAAGGCCCCCGAGCTTGCCATGCATGGTCTAAGGCACTGTCGTGGACAACAGCAAGGGAGGAGTAAAGCAGAGCGAGACCTGGGACAAAGCAGTCAGAATTCATAACGTCCCAACGCATCCACCATGAAGTGTGGACAACAGCGCCGCTGCCTCCGCGGGACCAGGAGAACGCTGTCCCACGAGACCCTCACACGTGCGTCTCTTCCGGTTGTTGCACACGTCTCTCCTCACAAGTTTCCTTCCCTGTCTCCTTCCCAGCAGTACCAGGGTCTAAGTCAGGCCTCAGAAGCAGGAACCCTGTTCTCTTAGCGCCCACCTGCCTTCTGTGCTGTACAGCTTTACCTGGTCAAAATGTTTCTCCTAAAAGGCAATTGCTGTCACTTTTTTATGTAGAGAAATGAGAAATGTAGAGCTAGGTTCTTAAATATGCCATTTCCTTTTGGACAGAGAAGTCTGAAGGTGGCCATTAAGTTGAGTGGATCTCCCAAAATGGACATGTCAGGCAAAAGCCCCAAGGGTGTGGAGGGTCAGGAGGTGAGCAGATTCAAGAGCTTGGTAATAAAGTCCTCAAAAACCAAAGCGTGTACTTGTGGCTGGTCCGGCAGGTGGCGCTGTTGTACCAGGGAACGGCCTCTGAGTAGTCCAGCCCTGCACAGAACTGCAACTAAAACTCTCTTTCTAGAATTCTGTACGGACGGCTTCTGCTGGCCCACCAGAGACGGTTTAGGCAGGAAAAGGTGCCATGGAGGTTGCAGTGTGCGAGCGCCGGTAGCACTTCTGCACTGGCCGCCATCCTGAATGGGAGAGTCCCCTGACACTTCGGTGGTGAGAAACCCAGACAGAACCCCTCAGCCCTCACCACTGGATCTGAAGGGGAAGCTACGACAGCGTACAGTGAAGCCGCCTGCCCACGCGTCACTCAGAATTCCTGCCCCTCCGTAAACTCTGCCAAACCCCACCCTTTGCAATCAGGAGCCCTTTTCCCCGTGGGAACACGGACGTGCACAGATGTCAGGAACTACAGCACCCATGGGTCCCTAGGGACCATTTTATCCCCTGCCGGGAGCTCAGGGAGCACAGGGGGAGGTGGAGGTTAACCCAGTGGAAGTAGCAGGAAGAAAACAACGTCAGTTTCTTTGTTCCATTCCTGCAGAGGCTGCACCTGAGCAAGGGCACTTTATCCTGCTCCAGTGCCTGGGGCCTGGGTTTCTCTCTTCCCCTACACAGGCTTCCACAGGCCAACACACAGTCCTGGGAGTTGCCCTCCTTTGCTCACCCTGCCCTTGCCACTGCCCCCACGCTGATAAATGGCACAGGTCAAAGAGCGATCTGGGCTTTGCAATCTGGAGCATATAGGAGGGCAAACAGCACAAGAATTGTCTTTCCAACAGTGAAAACACTACCTGGGGCGATGTCAAAAATATATTAGATAACTTAAAGTGCAACAGAAAAAAGTAAGTTTACGTAATCCAAACGAAAGTAGGAAAGGGTAATGAAAAACAGAGGAAACAAATTAGGAGACTTACCAAGAATAAAAGTCCAGGTCCAGACGGCTTTACAAATGAATTCTACAAAACATTCAGAACTGAATTAGTACCTATCCTACACAGACTATTCCAAAAAA
>JAGFMF010011464.1:6978935-7037753 GCA_019455555.1 Galemys pyrenaicus | reverse complement strand
ATGGTGCACTGGTGAGATGGTGATGGGGAATACATGGGGATTACAATTAATGGCAAGTATATGTAAATTTTTAAATATTTTAATAAAAAAAAAACAAATTAGGAGACTTAGATAAAAACATATCAATAATTACACTAAATGTAAAGGGGGTAAACATAACTGTCATTTAAGATAGAGCTCGGCACAATGGATTTTTTAAAAGTGTCCCAAAGACATGCTGTCTACAAGAAGTTGTCTTCAGATATTCTGATATATTTGTAGTTTATATGTAAGTTAAAAAGTATGAAAAAAAATTGACAACATGAAAGCCCTAACCAAACAAAGGTGACAAACTTAACAGTAAAGAAAGTAACCAGATTTAAAGGGAGAGTTTATATAGTGATATAAGAATCAACTCATCAGGAAAGTATAACAATTTAAGAAGCAGAAATTGGGCCTGCCTGGTGGCAGAAGGGGTTGAGCGCTGCATTGTGGGGCTTCCGCAGTCACTGCAGTGCAAGTTTGATTCCCCAGCCAGGGAGGGGACCCACATGGCGCAGCAGACCTCTCCTGCCTCGCCCGCTGCTCCCCGCAGCAGTGTATTTCAGTCCATCTACCTGTTCTGCTCCCCACTCTGTCTCTGGTGAATCCTCTCATTCCCAACATCTCTGGCCTGTACCCCAGCTCTTGTGTACATAAATAAAAATTTTTAAAACTCTTAAAGAAAAAAGAAGCAGAAATTGTCAGAGCAGAAAAGGAGTAAATATATCCACAATTACACTTGGAAACTGCACACTCCTCTCTCTGTAATATAGAAATAGTACACAGAAAATTAGCAAAAATAGAACTAAACAACACCACCATCAACTAAGTTGAATTAATTGACATTTATAGAACACTCCACACAGCGACAGCAGACTACACATTCTTTTCAAGTGCACATAGAACATTTACCAAGATAGACCCTTGTGAGTCATAAACCAAACCTTGACAAATTTAAAAGGGTTGAAATCATACAAAATATGCTTTCTGGTCATAATGGAATGGAATTAGCTATCAATAACAGAAGGATAACTAAAACTAGGAAAGAAATTGCATGCTTTTTAGAAAGAAAGTCTCAAAGGAAATTAGGAAATATATTTAAATGAGAAAAAAAAATAGCTCTAGGCCATATCAAAATTTGTGGGATGTAGCTAAAGTGGGAGGGAATTTATTGCATTAAATGCTTATACTGCAAAACAAGAAAAGTCCCTTGTCACTTAAGTCATCTAAGTGGAGGTAGTGGGAGGGGGAGAACAAAATAAGTCCAAAGCAAATAAGAGGAAGAAATTAACAAGGAGGATTTATTCATGAGATTGAAAATAGAAAAACAGAAAAATCAGTAAAACTAAAAGGTGATTTTTTAAAAAAGATTTATTTACTTATGTACACAAGAGCTGGGGTACAGGCCAGAGTCATAGAAGGTGAGAAGATTCACCAGAGCCAGAGTGGGGAGCAGAACAGACAGATGCACTGCTGAGGGGAGTAGTGTCCGAGGCAGGAGAGGTCTGCTGTACCACGTGGGTCCCCTCCCTGGCCGGGGATCAACTCCTGCTGCTGTGCAGCAGATGCTTCACAGTGCTGCACTCAACCCCCTGCACCACCAGGGAGGCCCTAAAAGGTGATTCTTTAAAAAACCAGTAAGGTTAATATACCTCTAGTCAGACTGACATACGAGGAAACAGAGAAGACAGAAATGACCAAATCAGGGTCGAGAAAGGAAATAAAATTAAGGGCCCCACCGGCATTAAGGCAATAGCAAGTGAATTTGACAAGCTACCTGAAACAGATTGACACCCCCAAAACTACAAACTACTGGCAGTCTTGTTGGCCTCTCATCCACGTGGGGTTTTCTCTTCCTTCAGCTCCCTGCCTGACATCAGCTGCTCACAGCCACCCTTATCATCAGCAGTCACTGCCCACCCAGCAGACACTGCTCCCCTAACAGAACAGCCTACACTACAGATTACTGGCTCCCTGTCTACGGGTTTGCCTACTGCATCAGGCCACAAGAATGGCGCCCTGCAACACGTGGTCTTTGTGACCGGTTTCTTTCTCTTACCATATTATCAAAGTTCATCCATGTTATATTTCCTTCATGCATAATTCATTTCTTTGTAATATTCCATCATATGCAGACTGCACTTCTGATTGATGCATTCATCAGTTGATGGAAATTTGGGTTGTTTGCACTTTTCAGCTACTATGAATATAGCTACAAACAAATTTTTATGTGGTCCTGTGTGTTCACTTCTCTTGGGTATATCAGGAGCATAATTACTGGTTCATATGGTAACAGTATGTTTATCTTTTTGAGGAACTGCCAGACTTTTCAAAGCAACTGTACATTTACATACCCACCAACTGTGTGTAAGTGTTCCCTACAGCACTTGTTAGAATCTGTCTTTTTCAGACAAAGACAAACTGGGGACACTTGGTGGGGAGGGAAGAGAGGAAGGGTAGAGGGCAGACGGGAGCAGGGGGGACTGAGGTGATGGTGCACTGGTGTTACGGTGATAGGGAATACATGGGGATTGCAATTGATGTCAAATATATGTAAATTTAAAAAATTATATTAAAAAAATAAAATTTTATCATAGACTTAAAAAAAAAAAGAATCTGTCTTTTTCAAAATTCCAGTCATCCTTGTGAGTGTGAGTACTGATTCATTATGGTTTTGATTTGCATTTTCCTGAAGGCTTTTTTCCATCTACTTATTGGCCACTTGTGTATCTTCTTTAAAGAAATGCCTATTCAGATTTCTTTGCCTATTTTTACACTAAGTTGTCTTTATTACTGAGTTATGTACTTTATACATTCTAGATACAGGTCTACATGATTTGAAAACATTTTCTCCTACACTACTCTTCTACTTTCTTGGGATATACTTTGAAGTACAAAAGGTTTTAAATTTTTTTTTAAAGATTTATTTACTTATGCATACAAGCACTGGGGCACAGGCCAGAGGTGTAGGGGAGGGGGGTGAGAGGATTCACCACAGAGAACGGGGAGCAGAAGTACACCGCTGAGGGGAGCAGCAGACACAGCAGGAGAGGTCCGCTGCACCATGTGGGTCTCCTCCCTGGCCAGCAGCAGGGATCGAACTCGTGCTGCAGTGGTTGCGGTTTGCTTCATAGTGCGTTGCTTAACCCACTGCGCCACCAGGGAGGCCCAAGGTTTTAATTTTGATGAAGTTCATTTTATCTATTTTTATTGTTTGTTTCCTTGCTTGTGTTTTAGGTGTCATATCTAAGAATGCTTATTCTAATCTAAGGCTATAAATGTTTCAGACTTTTTTCCACCAAGAGTTTCATTGTAATATTTAGGTCTAGCATCCATTTGAATGATTTTTTTTTTTCAAGATTTACTTATGCATACAAGAGCTGGGGCACAGGCCAGAGGTGGGGAGGGTGAGAGGATTCACCAGAGACAGAGCAGGGAGCAGAACAGGTGGAGTGACTGAAACACACTGCTGAGGGGAGCAGCGGGCGAGGCAGGAGAGGTCTGTTGCGCCACGTGGGTCCCCTCCCTGGCCTGGGATCAAACTCGTGCTGTAGCGGCTGCGGACAGCTTCATAGTGCTGCCACTCAACCACTTGCACCACCAGGGAGGCCCCTGAATGAATTCTTTACATATGACTTAACGAAGTGTGCTTTTGTACATCTTTTCCATTTGTGGAAAAGACTATTCTTTCCCTATTGAATTGTCTTGGCATCCTTGTTAAAAATCATTTTTCTATAAGTGTGATGATTTCTGGGCTCCTTTCATTGGTCTATATGTCTATCCTTTTTTAAAAAAACATTTATTTATTTATGCATACAAGCACTGGGATGCAGGCCAGAGGTGTGGGGGGCCGTGAGAGGATTCACCAGAGACAGAGTGGGGTACAGAACAAGCAGATCAACTGAAACACACTGCTGAGGGGAGCAGCAGGCGAGGCAAGAGAGGTCTGCTGCACCATGTGGGTTACCTACCCGGCTGGAGGCAGGGATCGAACTCGTGCTGCAGTAGCTATGGTTTGCTTCATAGCGCGTTGCTTAACCCACTGCGCCACCAGAGAGGGTCTGTGCGTCTATTCTTATATCACTACCACACATTTTTGATATTGTAGCTTTGCAGTAAATTTGAAATGGACAATTCTGTGCTAACTTTGTTTTCATCAAGAACAATCTTCAAGCCAGAACTATTTCGGTTACTCTGTGTCTCTTGCATTTCCACGTGCATTTTAAGAGGAGCTTGTCCACATCTGCAAAAAGGCTCCTGGGGTTTTATAGGGATTGTGTTGAAACTGTTGATTGATCAGGGACTGTTGCCATTTTTGAGAAATTTAAACCTTTTAATCTATGAACGTGGCTGGTCTTCGTTTATGTCGGTTTTCTTTAATTTCTTTCATTAATGTTTTAAAGCTTTAAATGTTTAAGACTTGCACTTTAGCTAAATTTATTCCTGTTTCATATTTTATTTTGATGCTATTAGAAAAAGAATTATTTTCTTCACCTTTTGATTGTTAACTGCAACTGTTTAAAAGCATCATTTTTTGTTCGATTTGTACTTTTTGTAACTTGATCTTGCACTTTGCAGCTTTGCTGACCTCACTTACTCACCGTCTTTTAGCGTCCCTCACGGACTTCCTAAGCCCAGGACGACACCATGTGCAGACAGAGAGCAGAGGCAGGTCCCACGCCGCGTCCGGCTCCCGAGAGCACAGCTTGTCTTGGGCGTCCTTGTCCGTGCGTCCTCCTGTGCTCCGAGAGATGGGAAACCCCTTCCTCTGAGGGTCACTCCCCCGTCTGCGTCCCTGCTTGCTAGATGCCCAGGGCTCAGCTGCGTGGACGCTCCTCGCCCCCGCCCTCTGGCCTGCGCCCAGTGCTGGTATGCATAGATAAATCTTAAAAAAAAAAAAAAAGAATAGATGAAGGGAGCCCAGAAATAAACTCACACTTATAGAAACATGATTTTTAACAAGTCGCTCTAACCCTGAGCACTTGTTCTGCCGCGACTCTGGCCCTGGCTCCGGTCCCTCCTTCCAGGCAGAAAGCAACCCCGAAATTTGCCTGTCCCCATGGCGTCCCCCAGACAGAAAAAGGAGAAGGGAAATGGAGGGATTCACAATGCCGCGTTCCTTTCTCCTGAAGGGGGAACTTGTGACTTGTGAACTCCGGGAGAAGGGCTATTTCAGGCGAGACGGGAAGGGCCGGGGCAGGAGCCTCCCCCAGCACAGCGTCCTCCAAGCCCATTTGTTCTGACTCCAGATAAACGCAAGCCGGAAGTTGCGTCATGCTAATCTCTTAGCGTTTTCAATATCTGAATTTCTGCCCCTGTTCTGATTGCACAGTTCTGGGGCCACGATCAAGGAGCCGAGGTGCGCCTCGTGCTGTGGCCGCCCTGACCAGAGTCCACCTGGAGGCAGGTGGTTCTCAGATGGTTCTGTTGAGTTCTGAGGGCTTCAAGTACATGTCACCGCCTCCCCTCTGCGGAGGACACAGGCTAAGGGTCTAAGGACACTGGCCTTCGAGACACTTCGGGTGCCTGGCTGCTCCCAGTGTGGTCCCAGGCCTTGGTAGGGGCAGAGGCACCGCTGCTTCTGGGCCACACAGGGCTTCCGCCAGCACCAGCCTGGGCACGGTGCCAGTTCTGCTCCAGCTGTTCCCACACAGCCTGGGCCCTGGGCTTAGCGTCTCGCAACAGAGCCCTTACCTGCATGAGCACCCCTCCAAAGGCCCCAGCTCCAGCCTCTCTGTCCACTTAGGGTGTGAGACTCTCTGCAGGGACTGTGAGGCGGCTGGCAGGGGCCCAGTGTGCTTGCCTCCTCCCCCTCCGTGACACAATATGCCTTTGGGTGATATTCCCACACAAGGGAGGACGCTCAGTGGCTGAACCCCAGGAGTGGCCAACCCCTCCCCTGAGGCAAGTGCTACTCTGGCCTCCTCTTGAGAAGTGTCTCCTTCAGGCCTTGAGTTACACCCCACGGCCCCCCACTCCCTGGGCAAAGGGGCAAATGTCCACTGTCTGGAGCCCTGTAATCTGGGGGGCTGCGGGGCCAACTCCAGAAGCAAGGGCTTCTCGACCCGAAGCCCGACCCGGGGGATGCAGCGCTGGCTGCGGTGCTTCTTGGTCCCGCAGAGGACACAGCGCAGGTGTGAGGATTCTGCCCCAGAAGCAGCCCTGGATTTCAGGCTGAACCCCCCCCCACACACGGCCCCCACCCCAGGTCAGCACAGCAGCTGCACTGACACAACACAGACTTCCTCAGAGGCCTTACTCCCAGTGTTGGATAAGACGAAACAACAGTATTATGAGCAGAGCCAGCTGAAAGAGGGGCTGAGATCATTTTGAAGATGCATTGCTGTTAGTCAGTTTTATGGCACATTTGCATTTAAATAGATTCTTTAACTCTTTTTCTGAACTTCACAATAATATAGCTTTAAAGTGCTGACTAATAGGGGAGTGTGTGCTTAATTTTCACTTTAATTTTAACACTGATACATTGTCCTACCGTAGCCATTGCTGCCCCAGTGACACTTGCAATCGAAAGTTTGAAATGAGCTTTTTGTTCTGGTTGGTTAAAAATCAGACAGTTCCTGACCTGCGCTGCAGCCAAGTTGTTCCCCTCACAGGCTGCCCCATCTGTGAGCTTTGCTTAGAAGCAGGCAGGCCAGTTGTGCCCACCGCCCTCTGCTGCTTCCCCAGGGGACGTACCCCTCCTCCCTCCCCTTCCCTTCTCCTCCTTCCCTCTCCCATCCCCTCTCCCCCTCCCCCCCACCATTCTGTTCCTGGGAGATGCTCGAGAGTCTGCGGAAAGGACCCCCTGTCCCAAGCCACCACTGTCTTCAACATCAGCCAGTGGCATCTGAAGAGCCAATTATTAAAGATTCAGGCATTCACAAGCTGGTCCTGCATTATTAAAAATCATAGCAACTTAAAACTCAGCATGTTTTAAAAATGAAGGTTAAAATACTTGCAGGTCACGAAGTCACTATGGTTTTATGAGGGATGTGTGACGCCTCCTGGAACACATGAGGGGCAAGAGGCTGGCCCCACCCATTAGGCACCATGAGAGCACCGGTTTTCCTTCACAGCACCTTCAAGTCTGCTTACTTCTCTTGCTGTCTCACAGTCAGTCGCTGGTGCTGAGAGCTGTCCTAGGTGCTGGAGATACAGCCAAGCACAGCCCAGAACTGGTTTCTTGTTCATTGGGGTTCCCCCCCACAAACAGTGTTTGCTACCCATAGGCTGGGCACAGAGAAGGGGTGCGATATAAACATGCTGAAAGAAACTGTTGCTCCCAATGGGTCTGTTAGGGAGTAGACTGGAATTGATTAAACAGGACTTAGCTGCGGAGTCTCATAGAAACAGAGTATTTTGCAAATAAAAGAAGTCAACTGGAATAAACCAGAAGACGTTTTTGGAGCCCAGAGCAAGTCCCCTTTTTTGGAGCAAAGAATCCTTTGTAATGTAAATGATGCGTCACTTTCTCCCAGCTCTTTGTTATTGCTGCTCTGGCGGTCTCCTAGGGTCGTGGAGCCCCAAAATAGCCTGCAAAGTGTGCCCTTCGGAGGTGATCCTCGCTTCCATTAGATTCTTGATGGGGCCTATTCCTCCCAAAAGGTGAGAGCCACGTCCTGTGTCTGTTTTCTCAGCACTGTTTGGGAGCAGCCTTTGCTGCTGAGTCACCTGCACTGCTAATTGCCTGTCTGCGGCTCTGCATCAGCCATAGGCTCCATCTAGCCCTCATTCAATGAATCCCCAGCCCCACACACGCCACGGTGAAAACCGTGTATGTAAAGCATAAAGGCACTTTCTATTATTAAGATGGAAAACATTTTTCACTGCACTTCAAAGAACAGTTGCTGAAAGCAACAAGTCTCACAAAAATATGAAAAGCCAGTCAGTCCCTCAAAAGGAGGAGCGCCCTTGGAACTTTCTGGTGAAGAAAAAAAAAGAAGAGTGTTTCAAGCTTCCTCTGGGTCCCAGAGGAAGAGGCCCTCATCTTCCTTAGCCTAAGACGAAGGAGTTCCACCCCTGAGATTAACAGTGCAGGAGCTGCAGTCCCTTCAAGAAAAGCCCTGGGGAGTCAGATCCCACCTGCATGCTCTATTCTGCCAACAACTGGCACCACAGAGCCATTCCCTTGTCCTTGCAGCCGTCACCATCCCATCGGTCTGAAACAGGGATCGGTGCAAGTGCTTCTGCCCCTCCCTGAGTCAAAGGCAGCGCGCCATGCACGCCAAATCCAACCCGGACAGCCATCACCTGGTACCTCTATATGCCTCCAGGAGCACCCCCAGCAAGGCGATTCCTGGAGGTTAGGAGGGGGCCTGTTGCAGAGATCATGTCGGGCTGACTGGAGGACGGGGGCAGAGAACAGTGAGACGAGGCGGGGAAGCAACGTACAACCGCACTCCTGCCACCCCGCTTTTCATCCTTGCTGAGGCTTATTTTTTAAAAAAGATTTATTTCATTTATTTATGCACACAAGAGCTGGGGGGTAGGCCAGAGGTGCGGGAGGGGAGGGGAGAGGACTGACCAGAGACAGAACGGGGAGCAGAACTGGCAGATGGACTGAAACACACTGCTGAGGGGAGCAGCAGCAGGTGAGGCAGGAGAGATCCGCCACGCCACGTGGGTCCCCTTCCTGGCCTGTGGCAGGGATCGAACTCGTGCTGCAGTGGCCGCGGTCTGCCTCATAGTGCATTGCTTAACCCACTGTGCCACCAGGGAGGCCCAGGTTATACTTTAATGGGAGTTTTGTTTTTGTCAGTTTCAACTGAAAAGGCCTGCACATTTGCCAAAAGAGAGCTGATGAAACGCTTAGCCTCCCCAGCCCTTACCCAGTTTGATGACACCATTTGAATCATTTCTGGTCTTTTGTCACACCCCTCCCCCTGAGGGTTATTTTGAAGTAAATTTCAGAATTCAAAGCATTTCACTTATAAATATTCCCATATGAGTCTCTGAAAGATAAGAAATCTTTTATGAATTTTTTATGTAAACATAAGCACAACCCAGTGATCCTATCTAAACAATTTTGACAGTAATTTCCTCATATCATCAAATATGCAGCCAATATTCCTCTTTCCCTGATTGTTTCACACACAGCTTTATTTCTGTGGTGTTTGTAAATCTGAATCCAAGTAAGGTCTGCTTTGTTACTGACTGATAAAGCTTTCAAGTTTCTCTAATGCTCACCTCTCCTCCTCACTTACTAATTTTTTCTTGTGATTTATTTGTTGAAGAATCTACTTTAGCTTAGGTTTCTTCTTCATTTCTTGCCATCATCTGCTTCCTGTGAGTCTTGCTTTTTCTTTGCTTAGTCTTTGAGAACCAGTTTGGGAGTGGGAGCTGAAGTCCTCATTCATTGAATGCTCCTGTTTTAGTTTTATTTTTTTAAAGATTTATTTATTTATGCATACAAGAGCTGGGGTACAGGCCAGAGTCGCGGGAGGTGAGAGGATTCACCAGAGACAGAGTGAGGAGCAGAACAGGCAGACTGACTGAAACACACTGCTGAGAGGAGCAGCGGGCGAGGCAGGAGAGGTCTGCTGCGCCATGTGGGTCCTCTCCCTGGCCGGGGATCGAACTCGCGCTGCCATGCCGTGGCTTCAGACAGCTTCATGGTGTTGCGTCTTAACACCTTGCACCCAGGGAGCCCCCTCTTGCTGTCGCCTCCCAGGCTCTGGGCGCAGGCTGGCTCCCAGCACGCCTCCCTCCCGGCTCAGCACTGGTAACCCGGCTCTCAAGAGGTTTGTTTCCAGCATTTGTGGCCTTTTCTCTGCTGCGGGCTCTGGGCCTCGTCTCTTCACCACGGGGGCTTGTGCCTTTTCTTTTCTGTTGTTTCTGTCCCTGCATGGTCCTGCACGGGACTTGGGTAAGACCTGCAGCTGGTGCTGCATCCCCCAACATGTTCAGCTGGCAGTTCTGTGCAGCTTCCCTTGGGTCTGCTGCTCCTGGGCGAAGCCCCTCCGGCCCTGGTGCAGGACGCCCAATGCAGGTGTCCACTGAGTCCTCTCCTTGATCGCCACGGCGACAGGCACGCACCACAGGCTGCTCCCTGGGCCAGAGGCCCCGTCCAGTATTTAGTGAGAACTGCCTTGTACCCCTGCGGCACCCGCCTTCGTCATCCGATGCTGCACCCCGAGCTGTGCATGTGGGGAGTCTCACGGACTCATTTGTTTTCCCAAGTGGCTTGCTCATGGCTGAGCGACTTTGTTGCTTTATATTTGGGGTGGTGAAATACACGCTTCCTAGACACCATGACGGCAGCAAACGGGCACTTTAATAAGAACCGCACTTCTCTCGGTGCGATGGGCTATCTTTAATTAGCGAGCCGGACGGCTCCCTGTCTCCTTCTTGAAGGCATGCATTACTAAAGGCTGCAGGGGAGATGTCCATTTAATGCAATGACACGCTTAGACCATTTGTCTCAGCAACCTGCCTTCTCTCAATTGTTCTCTGTGGAGAGATAATGGCGATAGTACAAAAGAATCATCACCAGGCTGGGATCTCAAGGAGCCGAGAATGTTCCACCCCAGTCATAATGACGCAGCCCTGATAATTCGCCAGAGGAGGAAACATCCTCGTTGCTACGGCACAAGAAGGAAGTGGCCATCGGGGATGGGAAGCCTGGTTCTGGTTCGGCGCGTCCCCAAAGTTCGCCGGGCCTCGTGACGGACTTGTCAAGAGACACAGGGAGCGGCGTGGTGCGGGAGCTGCACAAGACCGTCTGCGGCGAAATCCATTTATAACGCCTTTTAAAACCTCTTGTTGCTCTCTGTATAATCGTATTTTTAAAGAGCTGTGTTTGCTGGCAGGCCGGGATTTTTAATGGACGTGAATGTAACCCAAAGGAGGGGGGAAGGCTGGTTATTAGAAAGCAGCCACTGTCATCAATAGTGGGCAAAGTGCTGTGGCCCTCTGGGATTTTTCTTTTAAGATTTTATTTATTTATGCACACAAGAGCTGGGGTACAGGCCAGAGGTGGGGGGTGAAAGGATTCACCAGAGACAGAGTGGGGAGCAGAACAGGCAGATTGGCTGAAGTACACTGCTGAGGGGAGCAGCGGGTGGAGCAGGAGAGGTCTGCTGTGCCATGTGGGTCCCCTCCCTGGCCAGGGATGGAATGCACTCCGCAGTGGCAGCAGATAGCTTCATAGTGCTGCAACTGAACCCTTTGTGCCACAGGGGGCCCCACAAAGTGCTCATATTGATGCCACAGCTGAGGAGGGATCGCACCTGTCCCAGCCAGCTCCGCACAAGCGGCTGAGAGTTTGGACTCACATACCCTCTCACACCCAGGAGGCCAGTGCTTCTCTTAGCTTCAGCCCATCTTGCAGATGCAGAAACTAGGATACAGATGACCTGTTCTCATCCCCAAGATCACAGAGCAAAGAAGCGACACCGCCAGGGCTTGAATCCAGACAATTTGGTGGTAAAACCCCTCTCCCACACCTGTTATGCGACTTCTCAAAGTGCTCTTTTTTTAGTTTCGAGGTACCTGTCGTGGGTTGAATTACTTCTCCTAAGAAAGAGCTGTAAAAATCCGCAACCTGGCGCCTGTTTGTTCTCATTTGGATGGGCCTGGCTTTTCCCACACGTGTCTATATTTGTTAAGAATATTTCACACACACAAGCATTCAGATAACTGAGAATTGCCAAATGAACAGGTCCTCTGTGATAATACCACGCAGCGCCTCGGGTGATGAAAACAAACCCAGTAAATGAAAATTCCATTTTACTCTAAAGTAAATTCTTTCCTTTTAAGAAGAATTGATTAAATTCTGGCTCCACTGTTACCTTTGAAATATCGCTTGTTTCCTCTCCCCTGCCTGCCCCACCCCCACTGCCCGCTCTCACTGGAAGGACAGTGAAGGTGAGAATGACTCCGTCTTCCTTCTGAGGAACAATGGTCGGCTGGTGACATGGGATGGCTGGACTCAGTGGCAGGTCTCCTGGAGACAGGGAAGGAGTGGGAACGGGGCACACTGAGAGTTCCCCTTAGTGTCATATGAGTGCAGGTCCCCCAGGACTTGAAAGATCCTGAGGTGTCCCAGATGCACTGCTAGAAGTCGTATTTGGCCCTCACGGATCTGGAACCCCAAACTTATAGAATGTGAACAAAGCCATGTTCGAGTGGAAGGTTCTGGAATCCTCAGACCTCACTGAGGTTGTGGTTTGCATATCCTACCTGTACAAGCTTTGGATGGGGTGGACGCTTCAGCCCCTGGCAAGGGGCACCGCCAGCATCAGAACCAGTGCTGCTCAAACTTGAAGAAGCCATGCGTGCCCTCCAGCCAGGCCCTGGGAAGAAGCAAAACCGTTTTACAACCAATGGATCTGGGACCAGATGGCCAGAGTAGGCCAGCTCTCCGGGATGGAGAGCTGGAATGGCATGGGGCTGCTCCAGTGTGATTAGGAAAAACCAGCCAGTTGGGTTCTTCGCATTCACCTCTGAGTCCTGATGTGACTTTCTCCAGGGCTGCAAAATAAAGAATGGGAGACCAGGGAGGGGGAGGGAGAGGCAGAACCTCTCTCCCTCCCCACCCCTGCTCCGGGCACCTGGGGTCAGAAGAGCTAAGCCACTGCTCAGCAAGAACTCCTGCTCTGACAAGAAGCATTGAGCAAATAAAAGCTAGAACTCTCTACAGCAGCGAAGGCCCTGCGCTAAGTGCAAAGGCAGGATGCAGAACTGAGAGCACTTTTGTAAAGAAGGGAAAGACATGAACTGCTGCATCACAGAGGTTAATTCTGAGCTGGGGGACAACAGATGGCTTCTGTGTTGTTTTAGTTTCACTGTTATGTGCTCTTTTTTGCACTTTCCATGTGTTCTGTAATAAACACCTATGACTTCTGGAATTAGAAACATTATTTTTAAGAATATGAACATGGGGTGGAGAAGATGGTGCATCTTATCAGACATCATGAAGTGATGGCATCTAAGTCACCCTGTAGAGATCAGTGTGGAAAAGCAAGCTGTAAATTTTAAGTTTTTACTGGGAGAGGAATTTTTATAACTGACGAGAAATGTCAAACCCTCAGATGGTGAAGCCGCTGTGTCTCCAGTGTCAGAGTCACGGAGCGCGCTACCGACTCGGAGCTTGGCACTGGCCGGGCCTTCCTCCCCGGGACTCCCTCCAGACCTGGCCGGGTGCCTGGCATCCTTTCTTTTCCTTTGGGCCTCTGCTCCAAGGCTGATCAGATTACCTTTTATAGAAAAGCAGCCCCCTGCACCCCGTCACATGTGTGCCTGTCTGCTGTCTTCTTCCCTCACTAGAATGTCATCTCCATGACAGCAGGAGTTAGGGCTCTGTTTGGTGTTCTTCCCAGGGGACCGAAAACAATAGGTATAATGGCCCTCATTAGGTACTTGTTGAGTGAATGAAGTCAGATATTCCAGGGTGCTACAGGTGTCATCTGATGGCACTGGATCAGGGCATAAGACCTCTCTTGCCTCTAGGGACCCATGGGCATGACTGGTTTCAAACAAACCAGTGGTTTGTTTAGACCCTAAGTACTTCCAACCCATGAGAAAAGGATACAAAGAAAACAGACAGAATATCGACAGTGGCATGGAAATGCCAACACCCACTGGGAGAAACCAGAATTCCTCAGAGAAATGTCAGATTCCAGGTGTGGAGCCAAAGCATGTGAGAAGCGCCTGGGACGTCCTGTCATGGCTGAAAACAGGAGGCGCTCAAAGACCTCCAGGGGGATGAAAGCACAGACCCAACAGCCCCCTTGCCAAGTATGGGGCCATTTGAATAATGATGACAACGTTTCATGGAACACACCAAATATATTAAGATCTACGCATTCATATTGATGCTAAAAAAAAAAAAGTCCCACACAAAAACTGAGCACCGACAGGCGTTTCCGGGCTCCAGCGTCTCATTTTGCAAAAGAAAATCCCGTGGAGGATTCTTAGGGTGACGATGGCTACCTACACCCAGGCGAACGAGAGACTACGCGCCCTGGAAGACATTGAACAGGAAATCGGCGCCATTCTTCAAAATGCAGGTACGGTGATACTGGAACTGTCCAAAGAAAAAACCAATGAGCGACTCCTAGACCGGCAAGCGGCTGCCTTTACCGCATCGGTGCAGCACGTGGAGGCGGAGCTGTCGGCACAGATCCGCTACCTCACCCAGGTGGCCACAGGGCAGCCCCATGAGGGCTCCAGTTACTCTTCAAGGAAAGACTGTCAAATGGCCCTGAAGCGAGTGGACTATGCTCGCCTCAAGCTCAGTGATGTAGCCCGAATCTGTGAGCAGATGCTGGAAAACTAGGCCAAGGAGGTGGAGTGAAAACTTGGAGGGAGACCACCATCTGCACCCTGGGACAGACCTGGAGACCCGCAGGATGAGGCACATGAGATGCCTCGTACATTCTCTGTTGATCAGAGGGACAAAAGGTGGGCCTAGAGGAACATAAAGACCAAGACTGCTTATGACTATGCCCTGGCTGCTCCAGCAGGGTGCTCCTGCTCTGCATTTCACAGAAGCACTGACTTAACTCAGAGAAGAGGTGGAGATCCAAACATCCAGCCCACTTCCTCATATATTTTTCCCACATCTCCCTGTACATAGACTTCCCACAACATGGCCCAGTGAAGACACACTCTTCACTTGGACAAAACATGAACTAAGGATTTTAGTGGCCACCCTGGTGCCCGAGTGGTTAAATCTCAGCTCTGTGACCATAATGCCCTGAGTTTGCTCCTCGGCCAGGGAGCTGACCCCCATAGCACAGCGGACTTGCCTGCTGCTCCCCTCAGCTGTGTATTTCAATAGATCCTCCTGTTCTGCTCCCCACTCTGGTGACTCCTCTCACCTCCCCCCCATACCTCTGGCCTATACCCCAGTTCTTGTGTATATAAAAAATAAAAATTAAATCATTTAAAAAAAAAAAACAAAAATTGAGCACCTTGGGAGATTGCTAAGTTTGTTACTCTCACAAGTGATAAAAGAATGGCAAGGACTGGGCATTTATCCTGCTTTCCTCTATAGAATATATTTCAACATAACCAAATAAAGAAGGAATGTTTCTTTCCACAGAAAGCCATTCAAGTTAATAAATGAAGAAGCAATGAGCTAATTAGAAAATCACCATTTTGCAAATCCCCAGTGAAAAATAGACGAGGTAGTAATAATTAATGGCAGTTAACCATTCAGTAAAAGTCAATGGAGGATATTATAATGAATGGATCAGGATAAAAAACTAAATTCACAATCAATGTGAGGTTACCTCCCTAAAAGTGGGCAACCAGACTTATGTGCCTTTTGGGGTGATGCAAAGGGAAGCACATAGTACCATCTAGGAACATATTTTGAAAATAACAGCAATCAAAACACTCCCCCAAACCCGAATCTAATCAAGCCTGAGTCTAACTTCCAGGAAAAAGAACTGTCAGGAATAGACGAGGTTACCAGGGAGTCCTAGGAAGCAAGAAGCCAAATCCGGAAATGTGGAAAGCACTATAGGACAAATGATTCAGTTTCTTCAACAAACATATAGTCTTTTTTTTAAAGGAAAAGTGTTCATCACAGCCAAATGTGCTGTGAGCATTTTGATATGAACAGACCAACCAGAAAAATATGTTTTTGAGATAATCAGGGAAAAGTAACTATAAACCAAGCATTAAATACTCTTAGGATTACTTATTTTGTTGACTATAATGAATTATGATTGAAGTTTTTGTCATTACTTTCATGGATATAAAGTATTTGCATATAAAATCATGTGATATCTGGGATTTGTTTTTAAATATTCCAGAATAAAATGTAAGTGTGCTGAAAGGTGGATCTTTGTGGTGCCAAACGCTGGTCCCTGCAGTTCTTCATCCAGGAAGCTTCTCATCCATCTGGGGAAGAGAACTGGTTTGCTCTTTGTAAACATTCAATTTATTATTATAGAACCATACTTTTATAAAATATAGTAAGAGCAAATTGCAAAAAAATAATTTTTTAATCATATATAGCCTATTTTAACAGAGATAAAAGTATATTTCAAAAATATAATCAAAACAAACATACTATACGGAAAGAGAATGTAATTTTTTTCAGTCAGGTCTGCTTTTCATTGAAGGCGTATGTAAGTGATGAATATGGAGAACTGTTATTACATTCATAACTTTTGTCATTCTACAATCATAACTCATCAGAGTTATGAATAAGACAGTGCTTCCCCATATTAAATGCCTCTACACACAGTGTGAACAAAAACCATATATATCAATATTTAATGTAATCAGTTTTTAATCTGACAAATGAAACTGCTTCTTGCTAACTAATTCATCTAACAAGTTCGGATTGATAACAGCACCGTTCACGGGGGATAATGCACGTCTCCACTTTTCTATTTTGTTGCCATGACACTTCCGTAGGAAATCAGCCTCACAGAATTGAGTTGACTGGAATGGTAGAAGAGATTTTAAATTGATTTCAGAAAGTTCAGAATATTTATTTTTAACTTCTATGCAAATGAAGTAAATAATGCTGTATTTTCAAAATTCTTCTCTAGTTCTTGATCAGTTGCCAGTTCCATCAATTTGTCCTCTAAAGTTGTGGTTCAGTGTAAATTATTCATATCTTTTGATTAAAGAGATAGATTCCAGAGCCATAGATTTCTAACATGTGCATTATCTTAAGTGAGAAAATAAAATTCAATGTCATAGGGCTACAACTCTACAATAATAGGCCACTAGCTACATTACTAGTTGTTACTGAGACCTGTTAAAAAAAAATCTACAGAAATCCAAACTTTTATTTTTGTCTTTTGACCTTTTGTTGTTTCCCTCCTTAGGTGGAAGTTTTTAGACCATTAAAAACTCTAAACTATCAGAAAAATCATGAAGTCTGGATATCCCATTCATATCTTTAAACATTGGCTCAAACTGATTCCTTATCTTATAGAAAGGTGGTAAATTTGTTCCACATTTAATTTTGGCAGAATTCTTCCAACCAGCATTGTACCTCAACAATGCAGTAAGAGATTACAATGCTCCCCTGTAGTATCACGTAAGAGTAGGATGGGATTTAAGTCAGTGCATTTGCCCTTATTTAACTTAAAATTTTTTAATTAATCACTAAAACTAAGTACACTGTTTAGTCTGTCCTCCCTCTCACCCTCCCTTCTTCCTTCCTTCTTCCCTCTCTCCCTTCCACTTCCAGGTTGTATTATTAAGCTACTCTGAAAGTTTTAAGCTACTCTGAAATATTAAGCTACTCTGAAAGTTTCTCAGTGAATTATTATACTTAACTCTTCGTAGATTAGAAACAGTGTGGACACCCCAGACTCACGCATTATAGTTTGAGTGCACTGCACAGAACTATTCTCTATACTTTTGTGTGTACATGGGTTTTCTATTATTGACTAACACATTACCACAAGTTAGTGGTGTGACTGTTACAGGGCAGGGAGAGAGGTACCCCAGAACCCCCAATCCTGCTCTCTCTAAATGGGTTCTGCCATCCGCGCATCAAGGCAAACATATAAGGCCTTCAATGAAAAGGAACTTCAATACAATTAAGGAACAATACAGAAAAGACAAAGACTATGGTTACTAAGTCAAGCATCTAAAGTTACCCATCTCCTGAGGGTAAAAGTCCAGCCAAATAGGATTGGCCCAAAGCAAGGCCCCAAAGCCTGCCACACGTCTAATGGACCTTTCAGTGGAGACCCATAGAAAAGGGTCAGAAAGGGTCAGACAAATCTGGGAGGAAAAGAGCAAAATAAAAATCAAGATGAAAGCTGCCACTGTTAACTTCCCCATGGGTCTCTCACCCACATCTGTTCCAACCAGTCCAAGACCAAGAAGCAAGCGCAGTTTTTTCACATGTGGCTATGCTCCACGTGCCTCCTCCAGGTCTCCTTGCTGCTCTCCATCCTGCTTCCTTCTTCCGCCCTTCCTTCTGTCTTCCTTCTCCTCTCCAGCATCTTCTTATCCCTGCTCAGCTCCACCCCACTTACGGTGGAACCGGGATCCTGGAACTTCCCCATTTTCTGGGACCACCGTTATTACATGGTCCGTATTACACCGTATTACATGAACAACAAACATGACCTCAGTTTCCGTGAGTCGGGAGTTTATGTGGCTGGGTCCTCTGCTCTGTGCACAGGCTACAGCAAGGTGTCAGCCATGCTGTGCTCCCGTCAGCTACGGAAGTTACACCTCCAGATTCACCCAGCTCCTGGGCACAGGACTGAGGCCCTCGCTCCTACGAGCTGCGCTCTCCTTAGGCTGTGCACATACCGCTCTGGGCTTTATCAGGCCAGCAGGAGAAAGTCTGTTGCTTCGAGTCTCTTTTAAAGAGATCACCTGATTAGGTCAAGTTCAGGTAAATTTTGCTCTTTTGATTAACTTAAGGTCAACTGATTAGGAGTCTTCAGTACCTTTGCAAAATCCCTTCCCCTTTGCCATATAGTGAAACCTAATCATTGGCGGAACATCAAGGGATAGCGATTATGCAACTATCTTCGAACTCTGCCTGCAGATGTGTTTTAAATTTTCCTTAATAATAAGTTCCAAGGCACCTGCCAGAAGGACAGTTAGGCAGGGCCCAGAGGGGAGAGTCAAATGCATGGGACAAGCCGGATGTACCTGAGAATCAAGGCAGCTGCCACAGTCTAGTCTCTCAAGAGAGCAGGGTTCTCCCTGCCCAACTGCTAGAACTGCAACAGTACAAAGGCCAGGGCATGTGCTGGCCTGCTTGCCTCCCCCACTCCACAGTGACCAGGCAGTTCCTTTCTCCTTTCCAGCAGATGTGGGGGTGGAATCCAGGAAGCCCCACCTTGGCCCTGAGCATCTTGCCTCAGCAGCCTCCTCTACAGACCTAAATGTGTTTGATGCTGCGGGGGAAAGACTGATACTCTACCTTTGGCTTTATGACCGCTGCTAGCTTGGCCATTTTTTTAATCCGCATGTTTAAAATAAGAACTCATATCTATACCTTTATGAGGACTCAGGTTTTTAATGTTCCTTGGGACTGGCACACCTCTCGAGCCAGAGACATCCCAAACCAGTCACCTTGGAGTTCGAGCCACAGACACGCTGCACAGGACGGTTTCTAACGGCAAGATCCCAGTGAAAGCTGACTTACTCTGTCCTTGATCACCATTAGAGCCAGAGGCCTTCCACCTTGTTTTCAGTTTTTAGTAATTAAGAGGGTCCCAGTCCTCAAATACTGAAAAGTTGCACATTTGCTCTTCGTCACTTCCGTGACTTCCCTACAAGAGCCATTGCAGTTTGCCCCCAGGGCCCGTCCACTCCTCCCTGCCTCTGAAGTGGACCCAGAAGGAGCAGATCAAGTGGACGAGGAGGTGTCTAGACTAGCCGGCTGACCTGAGGCTGCTCAGGGAGGAGGCTCCAAGAGGCTGACTCATGCTTGAATGTGTTTTCAAGAGAGGCTGCGCCCTCAGGCAGGTTGACAGTTCTATGTGAGACCAAGTGTCTGGCTGCCTGGGACCTGAGTCCGCCCCATCCCTGCACCTGTCACCTAAGAACGACAGCTCCTGCAGTGCCTGCGGAAAGGCACAGGCAGAACGTATTCTCTAGGGCTGAGGTCGCTGCCTTTGCTTTTTGCCCAGCCTTAGTCATCTGAAACTGCCGGGTTGTTGAATATGACAAAGAATCAGTGTCCACAAATGTCATCAAGAAGTCCTATGAATAATTCAATCAATCATATTGATCATTATGCTGCCGAGTATTAGCACTCTTAAAGTAGAATTACGGAAGTTCATTTGTATAAGAAAAATGAAAATATTTTAAAAATAAAGATAAGAAAGAGCACCTTTGCCGAGCAGTGTCACGTGAACCTCCGCACGGCGGAACCGAGAGCTGGGAGGTCAGAGAATTACAGGCTTGGATGTCACTGGGCGGCTTTGACGGGTGAAGTGATTGATGCTGAAGGCGGAGGAGGCCGACGGGTGGATCTTCCTCCAGGGAAGCAACGTGCCTGCACTCTGTGGGTCGGTGACTTTACAGCTGTAGCGAGCGCCCACTTAGAGCTCCAGGGACCCGTCTTTGTCTCCATCCTGTCAATACTTTTGGCTATGAGGGCTCAGAAGAGGTAAAGGACAGACCACAGTCAAGATTTAGACTCATCTTGGGAGTCGGGCGTGTCAAGTGAACAAAAAAGATCAGTTCGCACAAGGGTGAAGCTCTCACGCAGACATGCCCCCAAATCACCTGCGCACGGTGAGCGTGGGAAGACCTTGCCAGAACTCCTGGAGGGAAAGAGCTGGTGACCTCCGTCAATGGCAGGTGTGGTCTCCACAGAGAATGTGATGGAGCCGAAAACGATGAGCCCAAACCGGACTTGCGTCTGTCCTTCGAGCCGGCGGAAATTGGGTTGCATTGCCCTTGCCATGGACCGCTGAGTGTGGGTGTGACGCTCAACAGCCCCTCTCCTCACTCAGCCCAACCTTCCTTCCCCACCCTCAGCCCTGCAGCCGGCCGGCTCCATCGTCATCCATGTAGGGACCACCTCACACCCCACACCCGACCCTCAGGGTCTCCTGTCACTTACCAAGTCATAGGCAAAACCTTGGTCTGAGAGTCAAGCTCTCCGTGTCCTGGTTAGTTCCTCCTTCAGCAATCTTCTACCCATGTTTCCTACATGTTTCAACCCAATTTGAAGTCTCACCAGTCCCCAGATACATTCCAGATCCCCTGACCTGCACATAAGATGCCATCATCCCCCATGGTCTTCCAGTTGAAAGTTCTAATCCTCCCTTGCCTTCTGAGCTTGACCTCAATCCACAATTTCCTACCCATGAGACTCCTTGGGGTTGTTTTTTTGGTGTACACATATGATATATGTATCTACCCACACACATATAATTATCATGTCTGATTTGTGAAGGTTGGAATGCTGGAGATCTGGTACCCGTATAGTGGAGGTAAAAGTACAGTCACATAGTTAAAATGCAATCTAGGAAAAATGACCCCTGCCTTATGTCCCTCAGGATGAAGAGCAGAATAAAGCAGAGAAGGGATTTTGTAACTATGAGGTAGAATATTTGCAGCAAGATGTGCTTTTTCTCAGAATAGGCGATAGGAGCGTAGACCAGAGAACTGAACCCAAATAAAAGGGAAGCCCTCACTAATGCTCGGGGAGAAGGTTCATTCTTTGTTTTGTTTAGTTTTAACATATATTTTCCTTTCTCCACTGCTTATCAGGCAATAGAATTCTTGGTCTGTTAAACCAAACCTACTTTCTGAATTTTTGGCTTTTGGTCACCAGGCAAATGGACACTTACCTTAAGGGGGTTCAGTAACGGAATTAGGCATAGGTCCCAGAAATGTCTGTATCATGTTCTTCCTCCTCCCTCCCCTCCCTCTCACGGGGCTCAGACTGGAATCCATGTGTAAAGGACAACAGCAGGATGAGAACAGAGCATCATGGTTTAGATTGGAACCAAAGCCCTTGATTCCCAAAGTAGAACCCAGTAGGAAAGCAAAGCTGGAATAGGCAGATTTGGCTCAGAGTGAACGTAGATCTCTCCCTCTTCCTTTCTCCATCCCCGTGTATGGGGACACAGTGGGGGCAGGGACCAAGAGGGACAGAAAGGGTTCACTTGTCAGAGTTGACACCTAAAGCAGCAATGACAAAAGGCTGACCTGTTGCTAAGCTCCAAGTCTCGCTTTAGTGTGAAACGGGAAGGTGAATCGCCACAAGAAGATCACAAAGGAGTGGTGGTCTTTCAAGGTACAGCCACCTGGTCCTACAGTGGAACGTGGTCCGAAGATCTAGCCAGCCACAGAGCAATGTCCCCCTAGAGGAGACTGCACTGGGGCAGAGAGAGATGCACAAAGAGGTACAAAATTCTTCTGTTCCTGCTGGAAACTCCTGGAGTCAAGTCTCTTGTTTTATACATTTATAAATTATCTATTTAAAATGTCCAACTCTTACCACGTACCTGGCATGTGCGACTCAACAACCGTATAGAACTGAATGTATCCCGTGTTTAAGGCTTGATGACATCAGTGAGTTTGAGTCAGCTCAGGGGATGGTATTTGGAGTGGATAAAAGTCTGAAAAAAGTAGTATAGGAGCAGGCGTTGAAGGGTTTGGGTTGTGTCTAGAGGTGAGAGGGGCTTTTTCTGTATTACCAAAATAGGGCAGAACAAGAAGTAATGATGGCGGGGCACTGGAGGGACGGGGCCAGGGGGCTCTGACAGCGTAAGGAAGACACTTCTAGCACTGGTCCCTGCAAGACAGGGAGAATGGGCTTCCTTTGAGAGGCTGCCTGAGCGGAGAGAAACACAAAGGGGATCTGCCGCTGGGTCTCGAATTAAAATCAAGAGCTTCTCAATCTGAGTCTCTGAAAACGAAACTTCACATGGGATTTGAGAGAGAGATAAGGGAATGATTTAGCCTAACATTTTAAAACCAGATTTACATTCTTAAAATCTCATTTTAAAAAAAAAATCCTATTTCTTTTCTCTTTATCCACCCTACACATATTGTAATTCAAAGACACTCATGCCCCGCGTGTTTAATTATGTCGTATTATCATTGGGTCTTCCGAGTCAAATGTAATCAGTCTCTGGGAATATTGGGTTTTTGCACCATTATGTTCTGAAATCATTTAAATCCAGGCTTAAATGGATTAAAATAAACATAGTTTTTCTCTGAAAGTTCAAGGTTATCTATTACTTTGAAGTAGGTAACTAGCTTTATTTATAGGGACATGTTGGCATTTGACTGAAAAAAAGCAGCACCAAGTTTGACAGTGCGGTTCAGTTAAAGGCCAGGTTTTACGTACATTTCCTTTTTTCCTAACAAAGGATTCGTTGCAAAATTAACAAATCTGAAATAGTTCAGGGCACTGATAGCCTATAAGTTTAAATATGTGAACTAATAAAAGTCACCATCTGAAGCCCAAGAGAAAGCCAGCTATTTGTAATTTTACAACTGGGTGAGTGCTATTTTAATTAATGTGAAGAACTTGTGAATTTAATCAATTTAATTATAGAGGGAATAACTGCATTTTGCTTATTGCATATATGGTGTGATTAAAATGTACTGGAGAAAAATCATCCATGAAAGGTATTTTAACATTTTTCTAAATGCCTCAATGACATTTGATGCAAAAAAAAAAACTATATTTTGTATAATGTTGAGTTATATTTCTTTATCACAAGCTGAGCTAGATTTGGTCAGAATCAGCTGGTTGTAAATCTGCAGCTGCTGCCATAATTCACCAGAATAAAATAAATTATAGAAAGATTGTGTATTAACTTGAGTCCCTTCCTTATTAGTCATTTGCTACAATTTTATTTTATAGTCTCATTTCATTCTAATGCTTTCTCTGTCATAAAAATGTCAGTAATTTCTCTTAGTATATCATATTAATTTGTCAGAGTAAGCTTATGTATCGCCATAAACCTGTTTCACCAGATTTGAGATGGGGTAAAAGGGTGAAGAAGCCAATTCAGCATAGCAGCACCACGGCTCAAGCATCACGTCCTTTCTCTTGTTTGAGATTACTGAGTACTTTCCACATGGCGCCCACCACCTGGGTTCCAGGTCTGGGAACTCACAGTGCAGCGATGGAGACATGATGTGAAGGAGCCACGGCAGACAACGCAGGGTGACAATGGTGTGCCAAGAGGCCACCACTCAGCCAATCTCAGAGAAAGAGCGGTATTGGGATGTCTTTTTCAAGCCCTCATGACTTGGGGAGTCTTTACCGGGTTAAATTAAGAGAAATATACTGAGAACCTTTTTTATTTTAAAATGTGTAATAACATACATGATGGTTCTTTTCCTTTTTTAAAAGATTTCTTTATGCATACAAGAACTGCGGTATAGGTCAGAGGTAGGGGTGCAGGGGGTGGTGTTGAGAGGATCCACCAGAGACAAAGTGGGGAGCAGAACAGGCAGATCCACTGAAATACACTGCTGAGGGGAACAGCAGGTGAGGCAGGAGAGGTCTGCTGCGCCATGTGGGTCCCCTCCCTGGCCAGAGGCAGGGATCAAACTCATGCTGCAGTGGCTGCGTTTGCTTCATAGTGTGTTGCTTAACCCACTGCACCACCAGGGAGGCCCTGTGATGGTTATTTTCATGTGTCAATTTGAGTGGACCATGAGATGTCCAGCTATTCTGTTAAAAATAGAACAGCTCACAGGGTGTGCCTGTGTCTCTGAATTAACATATGAATCAGCTGACTGAATTCTCTGTCTCTCTATTGTCTCTTTGTCTCTCTGTCTCTCTCTCTCTGCCTGTTTTTGGGTTGGGACCCCAACTTTTTCTTCAGATGCAGATTTGACCTGGAAGTAGCACCATTGGCTCTACTGCTTCAGACTGGGACTAGAACTTCTCAGCCTCGTGGTCTCCATGAGGCAGTCCCTACAATCAATAAATCCATGCATCCATCCATCCACCATCCTATTGGCGTGCATTCTCAGAAGAACCCTAACTAATACAACGTAATATGTATAACCTGTGAGTATCCATTATTCTGTAGTAGAAATGGTGTTTCTGCCTCTCTGGAGGGATTCTCAACTCATTAAACAAGTGGAACCCACATTAAAATAGTCCTTTCATTAACCTAGAGACAGCATGGGCATTAGTGGAATGTGTTGGTCAACTAAATTTTCTAATTAGGTGTGGACTAATCCATTTCACTCCCAAAGACTCCAGAGCATTCTCCCTCCTCCTGTGACTGCCACCTTCACAAAGGTGCACTGTAATCAGAGGAAGTTAGAACTAAGGTGGCCTCCTGGACAGTGTTCCTGAAATTGGGTGCTTTGCCCACCCCCCAAAACCACTTTGGGCCCCGTTAAGACCTTGACTTTCTGGGGTACCTCGGATGTCCCTGCGGGGGCCGCTGGACTCCAGGACTCTGCAGTCAAGAGGCCCACAGCACGCTCGGCAGCATGTTCATGGCTGCCATTTACGATGAATTCGAGAAACATGTTTTCTCAATGCATCATTGTTTTGTTTTGTGGTCTCTTTTTTTAAGAACCAATTCTGGTTTCTGCCATTTCCAATCAATCTTACTCTTGCAGCCCTGCCAGTTCTTAAAGACACCAGACGCTTGCTGCTGACGACTGTGGAGTAGCTCTGGGGACAGATTATCTCCTACGCGCTCTCTCAGACCCCACCTTAGGCTTTTCTGTCTAACTAAAAACACAAAAGATTGGTCAAGCATGTACTGCTAAAGAATCTTTTCCCGGTTGTGTTAGAGCCACAGGGTGATCTGATGGCAAAAGGAATTCCTGTTCGATAAACTGTACCATGTCTCGACATTTCAGCAATTGTCTCGCTGGTGTGAGAGCTGGTCCCAGATGGGGAGCCGTGGGGAATGCCTGCCAGTGGGGCAAGACTGTTTCTGATGGCTCTGGGAGAATTCATGCAATGAGGCCCCTTCTTGATCCCCTCACTTCCTCTCCTGGCCCCACTGGGGCACTGTCACCGACCAACCTGGAGAAAGAAGCAGTTTGTACGTTGAGATATTTACGCCTCACTATCCAGTTGTCCCAGTAAAATCATAAGTAGAGGGCCACCCTGGTGGTGCAGCGGGTTGAACACTGCACTATGAAGCATCCACTGCACAGCAGCGAGAGTTTGATCCCCGGCCAGGGAGGGGACCCATGTGGGGCAGCAGACCTCTCCTGCTTTGCCCGCTGCTCCCCTCAGCAGTGTCTTTCAGTGGATCTGCCTGTTCTGTTCCCCACTCTGTCTGGTGAATCCTCTCACCTCCCGCGACTCTGGCCTGTACCCCAGCTCTTGTATGCATAAATAAATAAATCCAAAATAAAATAAAAAATCATGGATAGGTTGGCAGGACCTTGCTATCTAAAGTTCATAACTTAACTCACTGACCTGGTAGCTTCTGACCAAATGGCCATCACCTGATAAATGGATAAACAAAATGAGACCTATCCATAAAATGAGGCATTCTATTTTTCATTAAAGGATCGGTGAGTGTGAAAACATGCAAAATGAAAGAAATCAGTCACAAAAAATAGTTGAAGGACTCTATGCGATGCACATAGTGACAGTCCATCAGCACCCAAATAACAAATCCACAGTGAGGACTCTGGGGAGACACTGATGTTAACTCAGCAATCTGGGCCAGACCTTTGGCCCTGATATCATACATATAGCTTAATGGCCTTAGATAAAACTCAAACTTCTCCACAAAAATGAACTCAAGATGCATTAAAGACTCGAATGTAATACCCAAGACCATAAGGCTGTAAGAAGAAGACAAGCAGCAAGCTCCTTGACATTGGTCTTGGCATTGATTTTTTGGATCTGCCTCTAAAAGCAAAGGCAACAAAAGCAAAAAAATAAACAGTTGTGACTATGTTACATTCAAGAGTGTCTATACATCAAAGGAAATGATCAACAAAATGAAAAAGCAACCTACGAAGTGGAAGAAAGTATTTGCAAATCATCTATCTCATGAGGGGCTAATATCCATAACATACAAAGAACTTGTACAACTCAACAGCAAAAACAAACAAACTACACACAATCCAATTAAAGCATGGGCAGAAGATGTGAATAGGCTTTTTTTTCCCCCCAAAGATATACAGATGGTCAACAGATACATGATCTTTAATCATCAGGGAAATGCAAATCAAAACTACCATGAGATATCACCTCACACCTGGTAGAATGTTCCAAAAAGGTAAGAGATAGTAAGTGTTGGAAAGGATATGGAGACAATGGATCCCTGTCCATTGCTGGCAAGCAAGTAAATTGGTGCAAACACTATGGAAAATAGTTTGGATTAAAAATTGGGCCTCCCTGGTGGCGCAAGGGGCTAAGTCTCAACACTAGGAAGCTATCACCACTCACTGCAGCACTAGTCCGATCCCCAGCCAGGGAGGGGCCCCACGTGGCGCAGCAGACCTCTCCTGCCTCGCCCGCTGCTGCCCTCAGCAGTGAGTTTCAGTCAGTCTGCCTGTTCTGCTCCCCACTGTCTCTGGTGACTCCTCTCACACCCCGCACCCAACAGCCCCGGCACCTCTGACCTACACCCCAGCTCTTATATGCATAAATAAATTAAATCTTTTTTAAAAGATTTTAAAAATTAAAAATAGAATCTCCATATCGTGTAACAATTCTGGGTAATTATCAGAAGAAAACAAAAACACAAATTCAAAAAGATACACGTGCCCTGTGTTCACTGCAGCATTTTTATACTAGTCAAACAAGAGATAACTGTTTATCAATGGACGAACGAATAAAGAACCTACGATAGAAAAACCTACACAACGAACTACCATTCAGCAAGGAAACAAGTGCAATCTTGCCCTTTGTGACAAGAGGCTGGACCCTGAAAGCATTACACTAAGTCAGAGAGAGAAAGACAAACACCGTATGACCTTATATGTGGACTCTCAGGGATGCAGGGAAGTACGTGCCAGTTTTCGTTCGGGTGCTCTTAGTGGGGCCAACTTAGTGACCGCATCTCTCGATCGTTTTTATCTACGAGGCAGGAGGATGAACGTGTACTAGAAGTGTCAGTGGCGAGTCAAACTAGGTAGAAGCGAAGGCCGCTTGGTTCCTTTTAAGTCCTAGAATATCCTAGTCTCTATAGTTTCAGGCAGGATCACAAAACAGTCTCGTCTCTATCTTGTTCCATCACAGTCAAAGGCTGGCCTTGCCTGTTTAATGCTGGGAGAGTTGTTCACGTACGCTCGGGAACATTACACTGCCGCTGCCAGCTACGAACTGTTGGGGCCACTTTCTGCTTCTTACCGAGAACCATGACAAATAGCATGACTGTCTCAAGCCCCCACGTTTGGTGGTGGTTTCTAACTCAGCAGTAGGCAACCGAGGCTCTGTGATGCCTGAAGTGCCGAGCAGCTTTCTGACTCCTTCAGGGTGTAGATGTAGAAAGCCCCAGCTTCAAGGGAGCCCAGGAGCAGGAGGTGGACAGAATGCACAGGGTTGGCCAGATTCGCCAAGGACGAGGAACAGATAGAGACCTTCGAGACCTGAGGTGGCCACATCCCAAGGTAGCCAGGGTCTGTTAAACCCCCTCAGCCTGGCTCTGCCTCAGATTCCTTTCCCCAGGATCAGACCATGATGCTGCATCACCCTCCTCCGGTCCTCCCCATCAGGACCAACTCTGGCTTGAGCAGCTGCAGGGCCAAGAGCAACTCCCCAGGCAGTGTCAGCTGCCCCCTCAGAGAGGTATATGGAAGTCTCCATCTGTGTGCGAACGGTGTATTCTGTCCACTGAAGCTTCTGTGGGCCCGGCCATTGTAAATGATAAAGGAGCCTATTTGATTTCTGAGAGAAGGGTATCCCTGCCTTGCTCTGGATAGAAGAGATGCTGGCCCGATTCAAGGAGGGACAACTAGGAAGTAATACGTCTTGGTCATTGTTTCGCCCCTGAATGACTAATAACTGAGCAGTGAACTCTTTTTGATCAGGAGCTTTTTAACTTAACTCACTGCCAGGCAGACTCGGTTATAAATCTCCTGAGGACGGGTCATCCTTCTGGCAGTTACTTCTCTAGCCAAAAGCTTCAGTGAAGTTAAAGGGAGAAAGGAGGACAGTAAATCTTATTTCCTCTTACAAATACTCTATAGGCTGTTCCCCATTGACAGCTTAAAAATTGACTGAATCCTAACCAACTTCTGGGAGGTTTTCTTTCAGTCAACTGTTTTTCCATTCACCCTCAAAGCCAAAGGCAGTCACTTTATCAGAATCTGTCAGTCAGGTTCAAAAAGATCCAGATGACTGAAAAGTAACCACTTAAACTGGCTTCACAAAAAGGAAGAAAGCAAACCCCAGTGGGAACACTGGGACATTTGTCTTGGTTCAGTGGATTTTTGAAAGAAAATGAGAAGCACTTGCTTCATCGGAGGGTGTTGAATTGTATTTTATATGAAAATTTATTATTCCAATCACAGGGGACTTTTGAATTTCAATGGACCTTCCTTCTTTCTTACTCATCAAACCAGCAAAGAGCTAAACACTGGCTCACTGCAGAGTTCGATATGTGCCACTGAAAACAGGACCAGCCACTCCTGGCTGTCCAGTCTGTTTGGGCAGGGGCAATGCTGAGAGGCCAGAGAACCATGCTTGAAGCCAGTCACTTAGCAAGGTGTTTCCACCCTCAGTGACAAGCCCCTGCCCCGGTTCTCCCTCTGCCCCCTCTGGCCATCACGTAGGTCATCACATCTTTATATTTCTGCTTCCCTGCATGTAGAATTCACTTCTACCCACCTCACAGGATTGCTATGAAGGGCAAGTGAGAAATAAAACCTTTCTTTGAAAAATGTAAGACGATAAACATAGTCTCTGTGAAATCTGATAAACTTATTTGTTATGTCATGACATTGCTCCATATTTCTATCCCAGTAGTTTAAATGGCAGCAACTGAAACACCTACTTCCCACAAGTAACAAGAATAACTTGTGAGCTCAAGTATGTGAGCCGTTCCAGCTCATCTGTGTCGGCAGTGACATGTAGCCCTTAAGGGAACTCCCCAAGAAACATTTGCTGAGGGGCCTCCCTAGTGGCGCCGTGGATTGAGCGCCACACTGTGAAGCATCTGCAGCACGAGTTCAATCCCCAGCCAGGGAGGGGACCCACGTGGCACAGCAGACCTCTCCTGCCTTGCCCACTGCTCCCCTCAGCAGTGTGTTTCAGTCGATCTGCCTGTTCTGTTTCTGGCTCTGTCTCTGGTGAATCCTCTCACCTCCTGCGACTCTGGCCTGTACCCCAGCTATTGTGTGCATAAAAAAATGTATCTTTTAAAAAATACCTTTGCTGAATGAATAGATGGATGAACGCTGAGTGGCTGGGTGAATGGATGAGCGGATGGAAGGGCAGATAGGTGAATGGCGAGTGGATCTATGGGTGGATGGATGGATAAAGGCCAATGGTGTGTTTGCTCAAGTTTTCAAAATACTGAAAGACTCCCACATTGGCTGGCCAAGAGTCCTTTCCTGAGCTTCACAAGTGCCCCCTACTGTCCTGGCTGCTAGACCCTTCTTTTCCCACAAAATCCCTAGTCTTCCCACAAACACTACTACAAGGTCATCATCTAGCACATTCTGTGCTGGCAGGCAGGTCAATGGCTGCTGCCAGTGCCCCACTCATTGGTGAAATATCGTGACTATCCTCTCGCTCAGAGGGTGACCATTTCATCACTGGGCTAGTTTAGGCTATTGAGTCTATGACGAGGTTCTTCATCCAGTGAAAGAGGTGTAGGTTTCATGTGAGCATTTCTTAACTCAGAGGATAAAACTCCTACAAGATATTATGTCATAGCCTCAGGTCCTAATTTTGGTCTTTGAGTTTCTTTTCTTCACCACATTCCAAAATTTCAAGTAATGATTTGCCACATATGGAATAGAACTTTTCCCTCCTGTAGTTACTTAATAACTCACTCTAATAACCCGTGTTTTAGCATAGAGACTGAGAAAATTGTCTTGATAAAGTTGCTTTTACCTCAATCTACTAAGAATGGAACTTCCATAGGATCCAGCAATCCCACTCCTAGGAATATACCCAAAAGACACAAAAACACTGATTCAAAAAAATACCTGCACCCCTATGTTTATAGCAGCACTCTTTACAATAGGTAAGACCTGGAAACAACCTAAATGCCCAAAAAAAGATGAGTGGATCGGGAAGCTATGGTACATATACATGATGGAATACTATTTGGCAATCAAAAATGAAAAACTAGATGCATTCCTAGGAACATGGATGGAACTGGAAGGGATTATGCTCAGCGAAGTAAGTCAGAAGGCAAAAGAAAAATACCAGATGGTCCTCCCCTAGGAGGAATATAAGGGAACCAAATAAGGATCAAGGAAAGGAATAAGAACAATAATAATAATAGTAACAACAATAAAGACACAAAAACCAAAAATGAAAAGACAAGGACAAATTGGGGACACTTGGTGAGAGGGAAGAGGGGGAGGGTTGAGGGCAGATGGGAGCACGGGGGACTGAGGTGATGGTGCACTGGTGTTACGGTGATGGGGAACACATGGGGATACAATTGATGCCAAATATATGTAAATTTTTAAAAAATTATATTAATAAAAAGATTTTTTAAAAAGTTGCTTTTAGTTAAAAAATAAATAAACTGGGCATGGAAGGGGCATTTTTGCTCTAAGAGTTTAGGCTCGTCCTTCATTTGACCCTAAAAGAACGTGGCAGAGCTCACTGTCACGTGTTAAAAGAAGACGTGCTGGCCTCATGCAGGCCCTGTTCTGAACCTGTGGCTGACATCCTGTCACTCGGCTCTCAGCTCCCCACAGCCACTGGCTCCTCGACTGCTGGACACCACTTGGAATTTGGGGTTCCCTACTGTCCACTGTGGGAGAAATGCTGCCAGACAATGGACTGGAGATGCCTCCCCGGTCACAGAGTTTAGCCCAAGTGCAATGAACATACCAACGCAGGCAGTTAGCAAGTTAGCAGTTAGCAAGTCAGATTGGTGGCCCAGTCTCAGCGCTCTTTGCTACACAGAGCTGCAGGTAACAGGTCAGGCTGGTCTGGGTCCCTGGAAATTACCTCCCTGCAAAACTCCCCCTGTCCTCTGGGTCTAGCCTTCAAACATAAGGCTTGTTTGGTTTTTTTACCCACGTAGCACTGTAGAGATGGTAAAGTATAAAAGGAGCTCCCAGCCTTTGCTCAGGGCCCAGAGTTTCAGAGGAAGGTCCATGTCTGGGTCCATATTCATATGAATAAAGCGCCTCTCTCCAGAAATCCTCAAGTACTGCCTGGTTTCTCCTCCCTTAGCCCGGGTTACGGGCCAGAGTAATTCCATCTCACACTTACAGTAGGCAGAGGCCTCTGCTTGCTTTCCCTGAGTTCTCTGGGATGCTCTTTGGGCAGACCTATCTCCCTGCCCTACACGTTCCAATGATACATGAAAATGTCTGGAATTAAAACAGTGCAAACATAGAAAGGCAGAAAATGTATCTTTATTACTGTGTCAGGCACTCACTGAGCCCATCCTCTTCCAGACGAGGCCCAGAGTACAAAGGGAAGGTTAATTCACTCCCGAACACGTTGAGCTTTAGTTCATAAACTCTGGGTCAGAGGCTTGAACGGCTAAGCTCTTGCCTTTGGGCCAGACGGGAGCTCTCGGGTAGGCGGCCTTTCCCGTCTCCCCCTTCTGCAAGGATCAATAAGTGGGACTTGGTCTCAGGGCAGAGGGCAGCAAAGGGACTGTCCCAGGCCCAGTGTATGTCTTTCTGCTGGTGTCACTTCTTTGAAAGCGAAGGATGCTTCATCTGCTATTTGGGAACGTTTCATCAAAGGGAAGTCGCTCTAAGAAACACGATATTTAGCACGCAGAACGCGCAGCCTATGAAAGACAATTGCAGAACCAGAGCCAAGCAACGAGATGGGTCAGTCGCGTCTGCATTTTAAGAAGAGAAAAACGTAGCGGCTGTCATCCCTCAAAGAGAGTATATTGAATGACATTTCATAATTAGCTCCCACTCTTCTGACACAAAGAATGAAAGAACTGGAATATCTCAATTCCCTCAATCAGAGCTCCCAGAAAGAAGCATTGCGGTAATGCCAGCGCAGCCACCTTCAACAGCACCTGCCACATTTTAAGTGGAGATTTTCTCCCGGCAACATTATTCTCCATTCTCCTGCCACTAGAGAACTGGCTGCATTTCCCCATTCAAGTGTAATATTCTTTTTTTTTTTTCTTTGACAAAGTATAATAACTACAGTGTCGAATAGTAACCGGTAAGAGAAATAAAAATATGGAGGAAGGAGGGTTCATGTTTGCTGGATGTACCAGTGCATGGGGCTCCAGGGCTCCAGGGTTGATTTGCATCTGACTCTGGCTCTTTGTCTGACCAGCGTACTCCCAGGGACCATGCTCCACCAAGTCTTCCACCAAGCAAATGGCCTGCAGTCCCCAGGCAGGAGCCACCATCACAGTGGCTCACTGCTGCCAGGGCCTGGTGCCAGGTGCTGTGTATTTCCAGGCTCAGCTCCAGCCTGGTGAACTGGAGTTCTGAGCTCTGCGCTCCCCAGGAAGGACTTGCAGTCACTCCACTGACTGCCGTGTTCACGTGACCCCCTTCTCAGAGCTTACAGTCTGGAGCAAAGAGGAATCAGGGACCGCCCCCGCCCCCCTACACAGTCTCAAGGGAGAGTCTCCTTGCTGTTGCTTAGGTTCTCATCTTACCAGACGTGAGGTGTCAGACGAGTTTTAGGGTTACAGAAAAACTGAACAAAAAGTACAGTTTCCATGATCTCCACCCACCCACCCACCAACCCCCACATTTATGCCTATTATAACATCTTGCACTTGTGTGATGTATTTGTGGGGCAATATTAATACAGCATGAACCGAAGTTCATAGTTCACACATAGTTTCTGTTGTTCATTCTGTTTTGACAAATGCATGACATGTTTCCAATATTGCAATATCACACAGGATAGTTTTATTGCCCTAAAAATGCCCCATGCTTCATTTATTTATCCCAACTGCTGAAACCGTACAACCACGATCTTTTTCTTCTGTCTCCCCTTTTTGCCTTTTCCAGAATGTCATATAGCTGAAATCATACAGTAGTTACCCTTCAGAGCAGCTTCTTTCACCTGGAGCCAGGCATTTCGGGTTCTCCCATGTCTAGTAAGGCATGATCGCTGGTTTCCTTTTATTGCTGAATAAAATTCCACTGTGTAGATGTACCAGTTACTTATTACTAATGTAGTAAAGGGTATTTTGATTGCTTCCAATATTTGGCAATTACAAACAAAGCCATATAAATATTTATGGGGAGATTTTTGTGTGGCTATTAGTTCTCAACTCATTTGGGTCAGTACCAAAGGAGTTTAATCACTGGATCATAAGGGAAGCCCATGTTTAACACTGTAAAAACAGTGAGGTGTTTTCCACAGTGGCCCTACCACTTTGCAATCCTACTAGCAAAGAAAGAGACATGATAATAAAATGAATTGTGGTACTCTGGCTGGGATCTTGGAACAGAAAAGGTACATTAAGTAAAAACCAAAGTATTTAAATAAAGTAAGGGCTTTAGTTAATAAGGTAACAATATTGATTCATTACTTGTGACCAATATATTATTGCAGTGGAAGCTGTTAACAATGAGGCAAAACAGGAAATGGTACAATGACTTCTCTGTGCTGTCTTTGCAATTTTTTGGTAAATGTACATCTGTTCTAAAAGAAAAGATTTATTTAAATGTTTTTGAAAGGTCAGACTATCACTGTTTTGAGGCCTCCCAATGAATCAACATAGACATTAGGCACCTATGGCTGCCATGATGCCAAAGAGGGGAAGAACCGGGTACTACATCCCTAGTCCTGCCATAGGAATTTGACTTGAGTCCAGCCAGTTCGCAAAAAGACAGAGGAACACACTGTTCTGCAAAAAGATCAATAGAATCCACCATCACCTAGTAATAGCGAGACAAAACTCCAGAACTAGGAAGATAACCTAGCAAAATGCCAGGACAGCTAGCAATACTCCATTATCTATTTTTTAAAAATAGGAAAAAGAGGCAAGAAACTCTGAGTCAAAATTAATTTCATCTGGAGATGATCTATATATAGATGACGTATACCTGAAAGAAAAAAAAAAAAGGTACAGCTATAACTATTAGAAAAAAGAAAACTTGGCAAACTTGCTAAAGATTTTTTTTTTTAAGATTTCATTTATTTATATATACAAGAGCTGGGGTCTAGGCCAGAGGCACAGGGGGTGAGAGGATCCACCAGAGACAGGGTGGGGAGCAGAACAGGCAGATGGACTGAAACACACTGCTGAGGGGAGCAGCAGGCAAGGCAGGAGAGGTCTGCTGTGCCATGTGGGTCCCCGCCCTGGCAGGTGGCAGGGATCGAACTCGTGCTGCAGTGGCTACCGCTTGCTTCACAATGCATTGCTTAACCCACTGCGCCACCAGGGAGGCCCAAACTTGCTAAAGATTAATAAAGAAAATTAATAGCTTTCCTACATGAAACAATAACTGGCTAGCAAGCATAACAGAACAAAATATTCTAAAATTTCAAAAGATTTCAAAATAACATTAAAAACAAAACATAGAACTAAGTTAAATAAAACGCATAATACAAAGACAATTTTTAAATTGTGTTCCCAAAAGTGAAAGGCCACTCCAAACACAGAAAGATCTCTTGTTCAAGACAGGAAGGTCGACCTGTGACAGGTGCTGATTCTCCCTGCTTTTACCCCAAATGCAATGTGCTTGCAATAAAGGCAGCACTCGCTCAATATCCAAATAGGAATTTCAGAAAGAGCAAAGAAAATGGTAGGTAAACAAGTATCAAAGAAAAATACAATTTCTCAAGTGAAACCTTCTAAATCAAAAGGGCCTTTTGAATTCACAATTCAGTAAATGAAGAAGAGAAAAAGATCCACACCAAGCATTTAATTAAGAAATTATAGAATGAAAGTAATAAAGAGGAAACTCTTACGAATTTACAGAAAGGGAAACAGATTGCATACCTCCCAAGATGAGAACTCAGTAAAGTACAGAACTCTCTGAAATTTTAGTCTTCCTGTGAGTTTGAAGACAGTAGAGAAACCCCTTCATGCTACCAAGGAAAAAGAACTTTTTTCTTATAATTCGTATTCAGCTGAGGTAGCAAACAAGTGTGGAGGAGATAAAATATTCCATGTGAATTTTTGTCATTGCTTTCCTCTTTTAACAAAAAACTACTTAGGTGGAAAAGTTCAAATATATTTAATAGTAGATAATAACCACATAATAAATTCCCACGTAGGGCCTCCCTGTGACGCAGGGGTTAAGTCTCGGTGCTGCCAAGTTATTCGCATGATTCTGATCCCTGACTGCTCCCCTCAGCAGTGCATTTCAGCCTCTGCCTGTTCTGTTCCACACTCTGCTTCTAGTGAATCCTCTCACCTCCACCCCACACACACCTCTGAGCCACACCTCAGTTCTTACATGTATAATAATTTTTTTAAAAAATCATTCTTAAAAATTAAATAAATTCCCACCCATCTATCACCTAGGCTCAACAAAGATCAGACCATGGCCTGTCGTTCATCTATACCCTAACCACAATCCCCTCTCCTGCCCTACCAGTGTATCTCGCTAAATGATAAGGATTGAAAAAGGAAAGAATAATGCTATTACTACATCTAAAATAAAACTGAGCAATATCACCAGAGAGCCAGAGTTCAAATTTCTAGTTGCTCCAGAAATGTCACACACTTTTAAAAGTGTCTGTTTGCTTGAATCAGGATCCATGCAGGCCTCGTCACCATAAACTGTTTGCTGTCCAAATATTTTCATCTGCAGTTTCCTCCTCCATCTATTTCCTTACAAATGATTTTCTTGCAAATGCTTTTATCCCCTTGAAATTAATTTGTTGAAGAAAATGGGTTGTGTGAGTTAGCACAAACCCCATGTTGTAGGTTATTTTGCTGACTGCATCCCAAGGTATCAATTTCTCCTCTATTCTCTCCATTTACTAAGTATTAGTATTTGAACCCCGAGGGGTACAAGGCCTCCCCCCGCACACTCTCCCAGAAAGCTAATGAGGAGGCGGTCACTAAAACCATGGCTAGACCACAGCCAGAAACTGGCTCAGGAAAGACTAAGATGCTCCCCCGTGGTGCAGAGTGGGTCTCCGGTGACAGCAGATGCAGATGGGGGCGAACAAACACGGAGAGCTTCAAGGAGCTGTCTCCAGAAGAACAGAAATTATTGTTATGCCTGATGTGTTTAATCATGCTAGCAGGAGAGCTCTAATTCTATAGCAGAGTTTAGGACTGACTTGGTGATCACGAGGCCGGGGTCAAGCAGGGCAAGCTAGGATGATTCAGCAGTTTCAGGGACAGTACAGGTGGGCCCCGGAAGAATTACATTAAGCTCCACAAATAAGGTTAACAAAAGGGAAGGGAAGATGCAGAGATGGGAAATACAAAGTTCCACAGAGAGCTAGTCAGCACTCTAAACGAGGGGTAAAATAGAGGTGCTCAGTGCTAGAGACCCAGGATCTTGGGGCTGGGGGTTCTGGGAGGTGGGAGGTGGAGTTAGAGGTTGGAAGTCAGGATGCGGGCCCCCTTGACACTTAGTTTTCCTAACCAAGAACCCAATTCTCAATTGCTTCTCCATATGTCTGTTATAGGGCAGGGAGAGGGGCACCTTCAAACTTGCCCTTTCTAAATGGGTCCTGCCATCCCACGCATTAAGATAAACAGAGAGGACCTTTAATGGAAAGGAACTTTAATACAATTAGGGAACAATACAGAAAGGGAGAATATAGTTATTGAATATAGTTATTAAGCATTTAAAGTTACCTATATTTTTGAGGATAAAAGTCCAGCCAAATAGGATTGGCCCAAAAGCCTGCCACAAGTTGGAAGGACCTTTTAGTAGAAATCCATAGAAAAGGGTCAGAAAGAGTCAGACAAATCTGGGAGGAAAAGAGCAAAATCAAAATCAAGATGAAAATATTATTAACCTCCCCACGGGTCTCTCACCCACATCTGTTCCAACCAGTCCAAGACCAAAAGGCAAGCACAGTTTCTTTACATGTTTCTCTGCTTCACGTTGTAAAGATTCAAGTTTCCGCGGGCACCCCAAAAGAACAAAGAGCAGACACAGGGATGCAACAAGCAAGTAGAGCTTTACTATGCCTGCATGCAGGGGCCGACCGGCCAACTGAGACACGCAGGTCTAGCTGGGGCCATCGACCCCGACAGTAAGAAGGGGTGAGCTTATAGAGCCAATTTCCCGCCATTACATAGGTTGCAGCCAATAAGCTGAGCGGTCAAAGCCCGCACAATGAGCACAGCAAATAGCTTTAAAGAGAAACATGTTTCAAAAGTTTAAACTTGTACCGGAGATCCATTTTGGCGGGCGCGGGCTTCTGCCACGTACCTGGGTGCACATTCTAAGACAACAAGCTGTTTCATACGCCCTGCCCTTAACTGCCCAAGAGAGCCTAAGGTATGGGACCAGCTGACCTGCTATACTAGATAAGGAAGTAGGCCTGTAGGTCATTTGTCAAGTTTCAGTCAGCTAAGTTTAGACAAACTCTGGCTTTAACATGTCTCTGGCTCCAACAACGTGCCTCCTCCAGGTCTCCTTGCTGCTCTTCATCCTGCTTCCTTCTTCCTCCCTTCCTTCTGTTCTCCTATTCCTTCTCTCCAACATCTTCTTATCTCTGCTCAGCATCACCCACTTAGGGCCGGAATGGGAGCCTGGAACTTCCCCCTTTCCTGGGGACCACCCTGTTACATGCCTTTTTTGTTGTTGCTAGAAAACACTGTTCTCTGTGGTCATCATTCACATGTTTTCAATATGTTCATATTCTTCCATTCTCTCTTTCAAATACTGAGAGCTTTTAACTACCACAAGAAACCCACTGCTCTCCAAATGAGATTGAGGGTAGGGGAACGTACACCTGCCTGCCTAAATCCACAACCTAGAGGAGCCGGTGTTTTAAAAGTCCAGGGCCATGTCCCTCCTGAGCTGGTCTCCTCTATTTTCCTCCAAACAAGAAACCTGAACAGGGCCACAAACAGCACCCAAGCCTCTCACAATCAGGGTTTTCCAAGTGGGGCACAGAATCTCAGTGAGAAAACTAGAGGTCTGCACCCTCTCAGAACAAGCCAGAAATGATTGCTTTCTTCTGGAAGATAACAATGAAATGAAAATGTTAGCATGCTGGGAGGCAGAAATTGGCAGAAGGGTTTTTCCCACTATTTATTCCCTATCAAAATCTAGGACTAATTAGAGAACATTTTCTAATAATAAACTCAATGTCAGCAATGTGGCTTTAGCAAGATAGAATCTGTCATTAAATTATTGTTTTTAATTTGAATTTTGTTAGTTTTATAGTTGAAAATTTATTTTGGTTTTATATAATCATGGGCATATGTTATGTTTGCACTTAGTATTTTTATACTAATTTAAATTCACACAGGGGGTCTGTTATTTTTTTTTTCTTTGAATGGGGTCTGTTCCTTGCTCAAATTTGAAAAACCCTAAATATACTGTCATGAAAAACTTTGCAGAGCAACTGTTAAGAGAAAAGGGAAGTCAGACCTAGCTCAGACATGTTCATTGTTAAGTGCCATCCCCAGAGAGGAGGTCTGAGAACAGTCCTGGGGGACCCTCCTGGGGGCTTGGGGATCAGGTGTGTGAGGGGATCTTGCTGCAGAACGTAGCAGGGTGTAACAGCACCATCTCCCCACAGTGCCAGGGGCTCTTGGCTGCTATTGACAAAATCCTGTGGCAATATCCCAGCTTCGGGAAGATACCTGGCCGCCAGGAGACTCTGAGATAACCCCAGACCCTGCCCTTCGCATCTTAGCTTCATTCTGCCATCTTACGAGGGTGCTTCATTCAGAGGGGTGGGGGCAGAGGCACAGCCCCAGTTTAACATCTTCCCAGTGATGCAGGTGAGCAGGGTGACCGTGGTCACAGAGCTGCTGCTGTCACCGCCTCTCCCCCTAGGAATTCCCACGGGTTCTTGTCTCGTGAAACCGTAAAAAGGAACTCACAGACTTTTTAGATAAGTAAGCAAAGAAGAGCAAACTTTGTCCTGGAACTTAAAGTTTATTTAGGAAAAAAAGGTAAAGACTCCCAGGTATATGGTACCTGAAAGGGGAAAAAGAGAGCAGAGGTGGAGTTGAGCCTTAGGGACTCTATGCCTTCTTTCCCTAATTATTCTAAAATGTCACTAGTCTTTCTGTGATTGGTTATTTCTTGATGGTCCCACCTAACTTACTATTGTGTCTAGAATCTCAATACCTGGAATCTTTTCCATAGGGAATCTTGGGTGCCTGGAATCTCTCTTAGTTTATATCCATTATCTCGTCTTTGTTTTTGGAAGCCCTAGCCCTCTCTTTAGAAGTTTGCATTTCCCATCTCCTGGTGCCTTCCTTTCCTTTTGTTCCAAAACTTAACTATTCCAGGGTCTCACCTACCTATTTCTTTTTTTATTATTATTAAAGATTTTATTTATTTATGCATACAAGAGCTGGGGTACAGGTCAGAGTCCAGGGAGGTGAGATGATCCACCAGAGACAGAGCAGGGAGCAGAACAGGCAGACTGACTGAAACACACTGCTGAGGGGAGCAGTGGGCAAGGCAGGAGAGGTCTGCTGCGCCATGTGGATCCCCTCCCTGGCCGGCAGCAGGGATCGAACTCGTGCTGCAGTGACTGCGGTTTGCTTCACAGTGCATTGCTTATCCCACTGCGCCACCAGGGAGGCCCTCACCTACCTATTTCTATCTCCCTAAAGCTGCCTAATTATTTCTAACTCGTCCTAGGCCTCACCGGTTTGGAAATCTCGACAGAAAAGACCTTATTTCTGCCACCGTCTGTATCAGGCCAGATCGCATGGACAAGGCTATGTTCAGGGAATGGCCCAGGCCTAAGTCCCGTGCCCGCCCTGTGGTCAAGGAGAGGATGCTTGTACTACCGAAAGGCGGTAGAGGAAAGACTGCTGGCCACAGGCTTCCCCATCACCATCTCCAACCCAGTGTGCCTGCAGGGCAGTGTTTCTGTAAGTCCCTGGACCTCAGCAAACATGTCCTTGCAGAAGGAGTGGTGCCCTGTGGCAGTGTTAGAGGAAAAATTATTCTGACCCTGTTGAACTGATGAGGAAGACTTTATTCAAGGCTCCTGCAATTCCAGAGAGATGGTACTTAATTCTGAATTCAGCAAAGACAGGAGTTTATAGTCAAGGGGCAGGGTGAGGAGCTCGAGAATATGTCAGAGGAACAATGAGGAGCAAATTCCAAGCCAGCTTGAATGATGTCCTGAACAAACGCCACCCCTATTTCCATGCAGATTAGATCACAAGTGTCTTAGACTACAACTTCCAGCACGCCATGAACTGGACTTCTTGAGCAGGGGTTGGGGTATGGGAAGAGTTGTTCAGAACTAGTGATGGAGTTGAGTAGCCAGGATCTTTAAAACACCGAAAGCGAAGAGGTCTGGCTCTCTTACTCTTCAGCTCTGACTTGTACCTATCTTGCTAGTAGATAAGACAGCATACAGCCACTTACTGGCCATCTAACATCTTTCTCAGTCTTCTTGCTTTGTAAATTGGTCTCTTTTTATGACTCTTGTACCTACTTTTTAAGTGCATGGGTGAGGACTCACAAACTGGGGGACCCCCTTCTTCTTTATTTCTGTGGTCATCCATTAACAGCTGGAATGTTACTAAGAGGAGACATCAAGGGTAGGAGGATTCTTGCTAAAGGGAGGCCAAGAACTTAGACATCAAAGGTGGGGGGTAAAGAACTTGAGAAAACATCAAGAGTAGGGGGTTCTCACTAAACTGACTTAGTGAGATTCTTTCTAAAACTGGGGACTCAGCAAGGGTGGACACAGAAGCCCAAGATCAGGACCTAATAGAGAAGAGGGCTCACAGGAGTTTAACTAAAGTTTAATAAAGGAAGGAGTTTTTCTCAAGAGTAGTCCCTGATGGGCTTGAGAACAAGAAGGTCCAGCAGAGAGAAACTTCTGTTCTCCCTAGTTTTTTTTAAAGATTTATTTATGCATACAAGAGCTGGGGTACAGGCCAGAGGTGTGGGGGTTGAGAGGATTCACCAGAGTGGGGAAGAGTGTGGAAGAAATATTGCTGGACAATGGACTGGAGATGCCTCCTCAGTCACAGAGTTTAGCCCAAGTGCAATGAACATACCAACGCAGGCAGTTAGCAAGTTAGCAGTTAGCAAGTCAGTCTCAGCACTCTTATCTAAACAGAGCTGTAGATAACAGGTCAGGCTGGTCTGGGTCCCTGTCCTCTCCCCCTGTCCTCTGCGTCTAGCCTTCAAACATAAGGTTTGTATGGTTTTTTTACCCACGTAGCAATATAGAGATGGTAAAGTATAAAAGGAGCTCCCAGCCTTTGCTCAGGGCCCAGAGTTTCAGAGGAAGGTCCATGTCTGGGTCCATATTCATAAGAATGTGAAATAAAGCACCTGGTCTCCAGAAAGCTTGAGGACTGCCTGGTTTCTCCTCCCATAGCCTGGGTTACAGGCCAGAGTAATTCCGTAACAAGAGAGCAGGAAGATTAACTGAAATACAATGTTGAGGGGAGCAGAAGGTGAGGCAGGAGAGGTCTGCTGCGCCATGTGGGCCCTCTTTCTGGCTGGGGATCAAACTTGTGCTTCAGTGGCTGCAGATGCCTCACAGTGCTATGCTTAACCCCTTGCACCACCAGGGAGGCCCCTGTTCTCCCCTATGATAGGGCAAAATCTACTGCAAGGTAAAAGGTTTCAGCACGGTTGGACGGGAGAGCAAGGGAGAAAGAGAGATACAGGGAGAGAGAAAGAAAGAGCCAGGTCATGTTTCTGACCAGCAGGAACTTTTATTGCGCTCCCGGGTGAGGTTCTCCAATCCCCAGACTGGGGATCGGGGAAGTCGCACTCAGGTTGCAGGCTGCTGGGTTGTGATAGGCGGGGTACTTTGGAGTGGAAAATTTTGAAGTTTCTTCTGGCGGGAAGGTTGTGGCGGGAAGAAGTTGTCCGTTGGTGGATCCATCTCGAAGCCCCCAGGTTGCTTCAGGTCCCAGGGCCACATTCCACTGGGATTGAGTTATGTGAGTCACCTTGGTTGGGAACTGCTACCCTGCAGGCCTGGGTGGGGGTTTGGGTGAGGGGTTAGGGTGAGGGGCCTGTGTGACCTTTCACAAGGAAAGGTGCTTGGAGTAGAACACACCCGTGGAGGTCCTGGTACAGGGAAGGAAAAATAATTCACCCTCTACCTTATGACGTTTTCCAACTGAGAACCCCCTGTAATAAAAGACAAATGCGGGGGGGGGGGGGGGGGGGGAGAGAGAGATAGAGAGAGAGAGAGAACACCAACATTTAATAACACATATGCCAGGGAGCCCAAATTGAGCAAAACTCCCTGAAATGGCTCAAGTCTTCACCTTAAATACCATCTTCAGCTAAAGACCAAATGAAAATGTCAGTGGGCTGGAACCCAGTTGTGGGAGGTTATTAAAAAAAAAAAAAACACACACACACAGTAAAACCTGGCTAAGGTTATTATGCAGATTTAAGTCAAGTGTATTCCTGAGTGTTCCCTGTGATCTGAAGTCATCCTTCCCTTCCTGTTGCAGAAAGGAAGACACCCTTACAAATGGAGATTTCCTATATAAATGTAAATTTTTCTTGTGAAAGAGTAAATTCTATTCTGTTTTTAGACCTTCTTCTGTGTCTGCTTTTTCTCAAAACAGTCTTTAAGCTAAAGAGGCATATTTTGAGGTGACATATTCAACTACCTTCAGGGACAAACTCTAGAAGTGTGAAGTATTACAAACTAAGGCCCCAGAAGACTGCTCCTTTAAACTTACACGGGCGCATATAGAACCCCAGGATTATATGAGAAACTAGCCTGGTTGACATACTGATGCCGGGGAGCGAGGTTAACTCATAGCTGTCACCGCCTCTCACCCTGGCAATTACCAGGGGTCCTTGTCTCGTGAAGCCGTGGAAAGGAATTCACAGACTTTTTGGATAAGTAAGCAGAGAGAAGCAAACTTTGTCTTGAAAAGAAAGGTTTACTTAGGAAAAAGGAAAGAATAAAGGCTCCCAGGTATAAGGTACCTGGGAGGGGCAAGAGAACCTTGTAGGGGATCTTACTTTGAAAATATATACTTTCTTTCCCTCATTAGTCCAAAATTTGACTAGTCTTTCTGTGATTGGTCGCTTTTCAATGGCCCTACTTAATTTTCTTTTGTCTAGAGTTTTTGGTACATGGAATTTTTGTCAGGAGTTCTGGTTTTTCTGGAATCCACCTCAATTTATATCTATTAGCTCTTCTTTGTGTCGGAATGCCCTGGCCTTCAGAAATCTGCATTTCCCTATCTTCTGGTGCCTTCCTGAGATGCTTTCTTTCCTTTGTTTCAAGACATCTATTTTGGAGTCCCATCTACCTATTTCTCCCTAAAACCGCCCAATTATTTCTAACTTCCCCTTGCTTAACCTAGGCCTCAATATTATTGATACACCATGAGAGCAGATACTGATGTACGGACAACTGCTTTGTCCGTGGTTTTAGTCCCACATTGTGGGTTTCTTGCCCTGTGGACAGCAGCCAGTTCTGTCCTGATTCTGAATCTCATCTGTGCGTTTTCTTTCACTGGCTGTGTACTCTGCTTTCATTTGTGACCGGTCCATCACTTAAGCGCTACAAACTGGTTGACAGCCACAGACCCCTCAACCAGTTTATACAAATTCTCCTACAAAGCTCTAGTAACGGTCATTCCCAGGCTGGTCAGAGCATTCCACCTGTGGAAAGTAAAGCACTGTCAACCAGGGGTGCTGCTTCTGGGGCCCCTCAGGTTCTAATCTCAGCAAGGGCAGGGGGAGCACGCTATTTGCATACCTCACACTTACTTGATTTAGAAACACTGATTCAAATATGCAAAAAAGCCAGGGGCAAGGGACTGAGTAGGTGTGAACAGCCTGATGGCTCTGCTTAGCATCAATTAGCATTTCAAAAAGTGTCAAGTTGCTGGAAGACCTTTTTTTAATTGCTGCTAATCAGAGGTTCTACAGGGACCAAGGAGCTCTCCGTGGGTGTGAATTGTGTGCAAGAAGAAAAGTATCCCAAGAGAAAACGGGGGTGTCAGGTGGGGATGGGGGCGCTTCAGTCAGAAATACAAAAGGATACTCATTTCAAGGCATCAGAACCCTTGAAGTTTGATGTCTGCTAGATCATCATGAGTTTTTCCATTCACAGTGGAGCCTCGGCCCCCAGGTGGCCACTTTGCCTTAACATCTGTGTGGGTGATGCAGAGACAATGCCAAACACTAAGAAACAAAGATGCCTTTCTGTTGCTGTCGTTTTATTGCATCCTTCTAAAGGAAATAGAGCCCATCACATAACACCACTCCCTTTCCATTACTGAGGATATTTTCCCTTTGAGCAATAGGGTAGGAGGTGAGCAGGAGCTGAAGAGCTGCTATGACTTACCCAGTGTGGAAATAAACAAAGACTTCCGGAAAAAGAACGGGCAGAGGCTATTTATTCAGACTTGCTATGGCAAGGGGGTCCATCAGCCACCATCACTTGTGTTTGGCACAGACTCAAAGGCAGGCAAGGGACTGGGGAAGCTTTATAGTGGAAAAAAGGGGGGCCTTCAGGTATGCTTCTAACCGGAACTTTGGGCATGTGGACACTGGAGGTGGGCTAATCAGAAGTGATCCTTTGATAGTGGTTGGGAGGCATATCGGACTGACTGGTCCCAAGATGAGGGTAATACAAGTGTTGGGGGGCAGAGGCAGCCACAGTCCAAGAGCTGACCCCCTGGCTGGGTGCTGCAGAGGTGTGGGTCACAGAAGTGTGGCCACTATCCATTTGCACATTCAGTTTTTCCGCCAGGCTTATACTTAAAGACTAAGATCAAACAGAAGAAAGGATCTGTTTTCCGAACAAGGTAAGAGTCCTACAAATCTGGAGCATAAATGGCAACCAGTTGCCAACACCTGTGATCACTTCTAAAGCAGCAGTTGAGGGTGCCCTGGTCTCCACCCCACTGTCTCCAGGAAAGTGGATGCCCCAGGCCGGCTGCAGGGTGCAGCCCACAGTCATCACGGCCACAGGGACAATCAGGGGTAGTTAGGCAGCTTCAGGGACTTCAGGAGAGTTAAGGAAGGCTCCAGAGACAAGGGCAACACATCCAAAGGGGACTAATCAAACACCCCAAGACTAGGACTAACAGGACGGTCTGGCACAAGGATGATAAAGAAAAGTGTGCTAGGGTAAGGGCTGGGACACAGAGGCTGAGTTCTGGGCACAGAAACGTTAGGGCCCAGAGAACTAACCAAGAGACCACCGAGAACTAACCCATCACAGAGACTGACAGGGCTGCAGAATAATCAGGGAAAGAAAGGCCCACTCCTCTTCAGGCTCCCTTGCCCCTTGCTGGTCTGGTTCTGTAACAGGAAAAGAGGAGGTTCCAGGATCCCTGCCCCACCCTAAGTGACGTGGAGCTAAGCAGGGATAAGAAGATGCTGAGGAAGGAAGGAAGGAAAGGAAGAAGGAAGCAGGATGGCGAACCAGAAGGAGACCTGGAGGAGGCATGTAGAGCAGAGAGACATGTGAAGAAGCTGCACTTGCTTCTTGGCCTTCGACTGGTTGGAACAGATGTGGGTGAGAGACCCGTGGGGAGGTTAGCAATGGCAGCTTTCATCTTGGTTTTGATTTTGCTCTTTTCCTCCCAGATTTGCCTGACTCTTTCTGACCCCTTTTGTTACGCCGGAATGGGGTGCACTACCTGAGAAAGCCAGTCACACTGCTGTAAGAACAAGAGGAAATTTTATTACAAGTTCAAGCTCGGGCCCAACCACAAGCCAGGGACACCTGGGTGGTAGGTAAGGCCCCAAGCATGGGGGAGAGTGAGACGCTATACAGGTCGTAAGTGCAGGCTTAGGTGTAGCACAGGTCACTGTCCCATTGGCTGACACGCACAACTTTTCATATTAGGTGAGGTAGGTTCGTTGTCATGGTGATCATCTGGCGGTTATGTCATCACGGATGATTGGCTGGCTGTCATCGGCTGATAGCCATGTTGCCCTGGGTGACTGGCTAGCTGCCATGGGTCGAGGTCAGGCCCTGGTGGCCGGAGGTGGGGTCATGCTGCCAACACCATCCTTAGAGAAACAAAGATGGGTGATTCAAGATGGAGGCTGTCATGCCTTTCACTTTCTATGGGTCTCCACCGAAAGGTACTTTAGACTTGCGGCAGGCTTTCGGGCCTTGCTCTGGACCAATCCTATTTGGCTGGACTTTTACCAATGAGGGGATGGGTAACTTTGGATGCTTGATTTAGTAACTATATCCTTCATCACTTCTGTATTGTTCCCTAACTGCATTGACGTTCCTTTCCATTAAAGGCCTTACATGTTTGTCTTGATGCAGCAGATGGCAGAACCCATTGAGAGGGGGCAGATTTGGGGGTTTTGAGGTGCCCCTCTCCCTGCCCTATAACAGATCTACCAACCTGGGTGTCCCACTTCATTTCTGTTCCTTTTCTCCTTAATAAACTTTTGTGTCTCTAAACAAATCTGCCTCTTCTCCTTGCTTGCTTGAGCGTCAGCAAAGCTCCTGCTGCGGCTTCATGAGACACCAACCGCAGAGGTCTAGTGGCCGGGTCTCAGCGCTGCCGCTGCAGCTGGGATCCATCCCTGGCTGGGAGACTCGGCCTGAAACCAGGTATTACGGTATCACCAGCGCAGCGCCTCTCCAGGACTTCTGGATGGACAGGCTCTCAATGCTCCACATGGAGGTCTCTGAAAGCACACCTTCGGCACAGATGCCCAGTTGTGGTCAGACTCAGGAGCAGGCAGTCACCTGCACAGTGGTTAGGGGCACCTGCTTACTTAGCTCTCCGGAGGTCTACGGGCCTGGGTGAGGAGGAAACCGAGCTGGAGGAAGGCTCAGCTATGAAAGACAGATCAATCAACAGAAGAAAAGAGGCAAGGAGCGCTAGGTACTGGAAGCATGTGTAATGGTTCGAGTTTCCGTGGGTACCCCAAAAGAACAAAGAGCAGACACAGGGATGCAACAAGCAAGTAGAGCTTTACTATGCCTGCATGCAGGGGCCGACCGGCCAACTGAGACACGCAGGTCTAGCTGGGGCCATCGACCCCGACAGTAAGAAGGGGTGAGCTTATAGAGCCAATTTCCCGCCATTACATAGGTTGCAGCCAATAAGCTGAGCGGTCAAAGCCCGCACAATGAGCACAGCAAATAGCTTTAAAGAGAAACATGTTTCAAAAGTTTAAACTTGTACCGGAGATCCATTTTGGCGGGCGCGGGCTTCTGCCACGTACCTGGGTGCACATTCTAAGATAACATTCTAGGATAACAAGCTGTTTCATACGCCCTGCCCTTAACTGCCCAAGAGAGCCTAAGGTATGGGACCAGCTGACCTACTAGATAAGGAAGTAGGCCTGTAGGTCGTTTGTCAAGTTTCAGTCAGCTAAGTTTAGGCAGACTCTGGCTCTAACACATGCTGCCCCCACAGCGTGGAAGTTACGTGAGAATTGGCTCAGGCTGCTCCAAGCAGCAACCATGGCGAAAGGGAAAAGGGCTCTCAGCAGCGACCCCAGCTGTCCAGAGACACAGACTGTCCAAAAGGAATCTCGGGTCCTTTTTCATTCTTTCTTTCTCTCCACAAGTGGAGAGACCCTGTTGCTTCCATTGTACTCAAAATTATCCCGTTTAGCAGAAATATCTTTGCATTTACCTCCATTCTTCCTTCCCCAACGTCCTTGAAGGGGGTACTCCCAGCGTCTCTAGAGAGGAAATGTGAGGGTGGGGGAGACTCAACTGGAAACCCCGCCCTGGGACGTCTCTCTGACCGCCACCAGGCTCTTGAGGCCAAGCAGAAAGAACTTTGCATTGAGAGTCAGAAACTATCAATCTAGAAGCCCTGAACAGGCGCTGGGGTGGTGACTTATCCAGAACAGGCCTTCCCAAGGCATGCCACTTAGGCTGTGCACTCCTTGAGCTCAGAGCAATCAAGTCCCTGCAGACTCGAAATACTTTTACCACTCCCTTAAGTACCTAGAAGAGTGAAATGTGGGGTAGTATTCAGATTTAGAGTTGTCTCTAGAAATAACTTTTCTATTAGATAAAACCTATCTATATGGCAGGACAGACACAATTAAAGAGTCTCTGGTCTTCACACTCTCATCATCATTCGAGTCTTCTCTCTTCTCTCCTTAAAGCCCCAGGCCTTAGCTCAGGATATATAGCCTCACTTTTGCCCCCTTTACTTTAGGATCTATACCCATGCAGATTTTCCATATAAATGTAATTAAATGTGTCCTTTATTACTACTAATCCATCTGATGTTGATTTGATTGCTTCAACCAGCACGAGAAGAACCTAGAGTGCTAGAGGGAAATATATTTTTGCCTCTAATATTGTTTACATATTATGTTTAATACTTTCTGAAACTCCTTATATTAATTAACATGGATATGAGTTTAGAAATGCCTATTTTCACAAGCTATTTAACCTCTCTGTCTCTTCCTCTGAGAATGGAATAAAAAGTCTGAGCATATATATTTAAACTAAATACACACAGCTTAAAAATGCATATACAACTGTAGGAAGAAGAAAACCAAAGACCTAAGAAAAAAACCATTTGAAAAATCCTGCAGGTTTCAGCTGAATGCAAATCCACAGGAACTAAGAATGTGACTAGGATGCTGAACAAGCTAATGACACTCCAGGCTCCATTACAAGCACCAAGAGAGGAAACAGCCTCGATGTTTTTTGGGTTAACCAGACCATGTTTAGATCATTGGTCTTGGCGTCAAATCACAGCGGCTGTCACCAGGCTGACATCGGAATAGTGGGTACTCTGGAAACTTTATTCTATAAGGGAAAACTGAGACAATGGGGACTACTCAGCCAAGGAAATACTGGTGCCACAGATGGAATATGATGTGGACCTAAAGATAATGGTTCAAACAATAAAAATAAAAAGCAGAACAATACCTGGAAGTTAAAGGGATATTTCACCTCAACAGAAGGATGAAATTTCTAGCAATTTTGCAGATATTTACAAAAACATGTTGTATAAGGAGTCCCTCAGTACTGGTGTTTGAGCAATAACAAGCCGATGGAAACAGATTCCTGCACTTAGTAGCTGGAAATGGTAGCAGATACTGTTCTCACCTCTAACAAGTCTATAAAGTAAAGCATATTTTCTTAATTTTACAGATGAGAAAACTGAGGCTCTAAGAGATCATTTAGCAGGTCCAAGATCGTATATCTGAGGACTAGATGAATCAAGATTCAAATCCAGGTTGGATTCTGTTCATTTATTCCCATTTCCATTTGTCCATCCTATTTCTACCTGGGCAGAATTAAATCCAGAGTAGAAGTCCCCTTATTGGTTTATCTAACTCTGACGAAAGTTTAAATGTTTTCTGAAAGAGTACACAGGGTCCTTAAACAGGAAAAAGCAACTAAAGAAATAATCTAAGAGTCAAATGTTTTGAATACAAAGACAAAACCTTAAACAGAAGACAAAACAATTAGTTAAAAACAAAAATAGAGGGTTTTCCTGGTGGTGCAAGGGATTAAGGGTCAGCACTATGAAGCTATCTGCAGCCACTACAGCACAAATTCAATCCCTGCCGCCGGCCTGGGAGCCGACCCTCATGGCGCAGCAGACCTCTCCTGCCTCGCCCACTGCCCCGCTCACTGCCCTGCTCAGCCGCGTACTTCAGTCACTCTGCCTGTTCTGTTCCCCACTCTGTTTCTGGTGACTCCTGTCACCTCCCACACCTCTGGCCTGTATCCAGTTCTTTTATGCATAAATAAATCTTTTGGGCTTTGTTGATGTTGTTTGCTTGGGTTTTTTGCATAAATAAATCTTAAAAAAAAATAGAAATGAACATAGGGTCAGATCGGCAATGGCCTCCGTAGAGGGCCATAAACACAGGCTCTGTCTTTTCTCGTCACACAGGGCTAGCTGCAGGAGAGGATGCCAAGATGTGTACCCAGGTCACAGAGCTCACCAAGAGAGCACCTCAAGGAAAACTCCAGGTTCTCCTGGGTGAGAGCAGAAGGTTCTTAGCGGTCACGGACTTTTGCCTTTGTATCTTACAAGTGAAGAAGCGGAGGCCCTAAGAGGTACTGATTCTCCCCAGAGCCCACAGTAATTGCTACCAGCATGTAGGACTAGAACCAAGGCCTGTGCAGTGCACCAGTGGGCACTACAGTAGCGCTGCAGAGGCCACACCCCACCACAACACTGGCGAAGACATGCTGTTTTTAATGGTCTAGAGAATAACTTACCGCGCACACGATTGAACAATTGCTCTGTGATTATTTTAATCTGTATTTTTACACATCCATTTCTCTGTATAGACTTTAATAGCTTTATTAACATCTAAGGCACATACTGCACAACTCATTTAAAGTATGCATGTCAGTAGCTTTTAGTATATTCAGTTGTTCAGCCATCATCACAACCAATTCCGAATATTCTCATCTTCCCAAACCCCACATACATTAGTAGTAACTCTCCATTTCCCCCGAACTCCTCCGGCCCTAGGCAACCACTAACTGACATTCTGTCTTGATCAATTTGCCTATCCTGGATATTTCATGTAAATGAATCATATAATCTATAGACTCTGGTGAGTGGCTTCTTTCACTTAGTATAACATCTCCAAGGTCCGTCCATGTTGTAAACGGATCAATATTTCATTCCTAACTAACACATGGATTTATTATATGAATACACCACCTTTTGCTTATCCTTTCATTTGTTAATGGACATTTGGGCCTACTTGCACTTTTTTTTTTTGCTATTATGAAAGCTGCTGGAAACATTCACGTATGGTTTTTGGGCCTCTCTGGGGGCGCAAGGGGTTAAATACCACACTGTGAAGCATCCACAGCCACTAGGCCAAGTTAGATCCCCAGCCAGGGAGGGGACCCACAAGGCGTAACAGACCTCTCCTGCCTCACCTGCTGCTCCCCACAACAGTGTATTTCAGTCAATCTGCCTGTTCTGTTCCCCACTCTGTTTCTGGTGAATCCTCTCACCCCCAACACCTCTGATCTGTACCTCAGTTCTTGTATGCATAAATCTTTTTTAAAAATTCATGTATGATTTCTTGTGCAGACATAGATTTTCATTTCTTTTGGGTATATATCCCGGGGTGTAACTGCTAGATCATATGGTCATCTGACGATTAACTTTTGAGGAGCTGCCAGGCTGTTTCCAAAGCATTTTACTTCTTCACCAAACAGTGTGTGAGGCTTCTAATTTCTCTCCATCCTTACAACAGTGTCTTTGATTACAGCTATCCTTTTTTTTTGTAATTTATATCTAGTTTGATACTTTTTTAATTTCAAATACTTTATTTTTTAACATTAACTTTTTTATTTATATATATTTGACATCAATTGTAATCCCCATGCATTCCCCATCACCATATCACCAGTGCACCATCACCTCAGTCCCCCATGCTCCCGTCTGCCCTCAACCCTCCCCCTCTTTCCTCCCAACCAAGTGTCCCCAATTTGTCCTTGTCTTTTCATTTTTGGTTTTGTGTCTTTATTGTTATTATTATTATTATCATTATCATTATTCCTTTCCTTGATCCTTATTTTGTTCCCTTATATTCCTCCTAGGGGAGGAACCATCTGGTATTTTTCTTTTACAGCTATCCTTTTGAGTATGAAGTGGATCTTCACTGTGGTTTTGGTTTGCATTTTCCTGATAGCAGGTTTTAAAAAAAATTTGTATTTTTAGACATATAATTTGGACTCTTAGACATATAATATTATAGATTATATCTCTTTACTGGAATATAACTTTTATCAATATGAAATAAACCCTTTATCCCCAACATGCTTTTTGCCTTAAATTCTTATTTGCTTGATATTAATATCCCTACATTTATTTTTATTAACATTTTCCTGGAGTATTTTTTAATATCATTTTATTTCAGAGAGCCTCATCTGTAGCATAGAGCTGGTTTATTATGTTTTGTAACCATTCTGAATTTTAATAAAATATAGCCCATTTATATTTATTGTAATTACTTAAAAGTTTAACTTTATCCCCTAAAATTTACTATTTCTTTTATTTGCTTCCTGAAGAATACCCTTGAGTATTTTTTCTTTCCTGCCTTCTATAAGTTTGACTGAATTTTGCCTACTTCATTTTGTTCTTTTGTAATTTTCCTTAAATCACAAAATTTAATTCTTAAATGTATTTTTGTTTAAAAGTATGCATGAAGATATTAATATAGTTTGAAATGCTGTGGTCCAATTTACTTTTGTTTTGCAGATGGGTTGGGAGGGAGCTTTATAAGTTGAAATGCTTTGACTCTCATTTTCTGTGTTCTAGTAAAAGTTCTATATAGAAGACTATTTATGGTGGGGGCAGGGGAGGTGCCTCGAGATTCCTATAGCAAGAGCGCCCTCCTCTGTCTGTGCAGTGAAGTGCAGTTTCATTAATGGGTTGCTTTTTGTGTGTCCTGCTGGGAGGAGGTTGTTTTCCTTTGAGGGCTTTTTTCCCTCTTGTCTTACAAGATTCTAAAATACCCCTTCATTCTTATTTTTCCTCTCATCATTCAGTTCACAGAGGCACCCTTTTGCCATCTTCCTCTCTTGAAACCTTTGCAAGACGGCCATGTCAAATTCTACACACTTCTAAGTTCCTTCCCTACAGTAAGTACTCTGAGTTAGCAAAACTCATTTTTACAACTTTTGTGACTAGGATGGAATTTATCTTCCTAGGGATGACTGAAGTATGAGTTTACACTTTCACATCCTTCTACAGTTTTTCCAAGTCCCTCCTCCCCCTGCATGCCACAGTGGTTGCAATAAAGGTTTGAGAGATTGTACTACTGGCATTTCATGTTTTTCTATTAACAGGTTATTTGAGATTTTCATCTCTTCTAGTTATCCTACAGACATTTCTTTTATGTGGTTTTATTTGTTCTTGTCAATGACCTGCATACTTTTTGGAGGCTATGTGGAGGGATTCAAATGTATGCAGTGGCCATTTTCTCCTCAGACTACCCAGAATCCTCAATGTCATCATCCAAATCCCTGAACTTATTAGGCATAGTTATTTTAAAGCTTTATCTGATATTTCAGTGATATAAGCCTCCTGAGGGCCTGTTTCTACTTTCCATTGTTTATTTTGGTCATATGGTCCTGGTTCCTTGTATCCTGTACTCTTAAGCACTAGACATAGTATGAAAAATTATACAGATAATCTGAGGAATAGCTATTAATACCTTCCTCCAAAGAGGATATACTTTTGTTTCTAGTAGGCAGCTAGAGGCAATCTCAATTCCAGACCATCTTAATCCAATAGGAGATTAAAATTTTTGAAATAATTTCAGTTTACATGCTTATGATCTCTTCCTGATATTACAAATTACTCCTTGAGCAGAGTCAAACCAAAGCCTTGGCATTTAGCAGGATTTCTCCCTGGCTAGATCTGAACTCCAATGTGTATTCCCTCAAGTCAGTGAATCTACTGAACTCTAGAATCTTAATCTGTCAGCTCACTTTCAGAATCAGCAAACATCTTTCATTTAAACTGACCTGAGGCTCACCCCTCTGGGCTCTCTTCTCTCCTGATCTTGGCCTGAAATTTCTCACTGTCGTGGCAGATCTCCAATGCCTTCAGACATATATGATTTCTATTCTTCCCTGTGAGTGTCTAAGGAACCTCAACCTGTCTACCTGATGACTTTTTGGCCATAGTTCTTTCATATACCAAGTCCCTTGCTGTGCAAGTTACAACCCACCTTAACCTAGCCCATTCCTGACTCAGCATAGTCATTGCTATAATGCTAGTTCCTGGTCTGTGTCTAGTTCTGTTTGGAACTTGGATTACTTTTCTCTTGCTGGTATTACAAATGACTATGCATTCAGTGACTTAAAAAACAATACATTTTGTTAAATTACCTTCCAGTTCCATGGGTTACAAATCTAGTACAATTCTCACTGGGTCAGAGTCAAGGTGTCAGCAAGGTTGTTCCTTCTTAGAGGCTCAAGGAAATCCTTTTTCTTGCCCATTTTAGATTCCAGAGGCCATTTTAGATTCCACATTTCTTGGCTTCTTCCATCTTCAAAGACAGCAGTAGGAGGGCAAATCCATCTTACATCGTATCACTCTGAGAGGCTCTTCTGCTACTCTCTTTTAAGCACCCTTGTGATTTTATTAGGCCCACTAGGATAATTCATAATAATCTTCCAACTGTTAAGGTCATTTAATGAGTAACTTTAGTTCTTAATTCCTTTTGCTGTATAATGTAACATATTCAGAGGTCCTTGGAATTGAAACAGGTACATCTTTGGGGCAGGTCATTATTCTGTCTACTACAGAAGTCCACTAATATTAACATGGTTCTTCTATATAAAAGGAACTTTTCTGAGACATATTATACCTCAAAGTGAGTAAAAATGGAGTGGCAGGACTATGAATCTCAAGACAATACAAAACATACAACTTATACAACACACGTGCACAAACTCATGTACATATACAGGCAGATAGTAATTCAGGAACTAGGGATTCTGGATATAAGTTTTCCAGAGCACAGAGAAGGAGAGTACAGAAAACTTACCTGATTTTCTGTCCTAAAACTGGATGACTTTTAAAAAAAAAAAAGCAATTTCAGTAGAGCAATTCTGATGGTAATAAGATTGAAAGAGATAAGGATTTAAAAGGAGGCAGAGAAAACCAAGGTCTGATGAGGCCCACTTATAGTCAAAAAACCAAAGGAAAGAAAGAAGACAGTAGCAGCAAGAGGCTTTTTGCTCCACTGTCCCTTTTTGACCTTTCCAAGTCAAGGCCTGCCTTTTAACCTACCATCTAGGATCTAGGGGACGAGAAGCTCACTGGAGCCTGAGCAGGAGCAAGGACAGATGCCTCCCTGCATAGGTCACCAGTGGCTCTCCCAAACCTGAATGTGCCTTCAGCACTTCTACAGAAGGACCTGCTTGCTACAAGTGTCAGTTAGGATTCCAACAGCTAACAGATGGCTGCTCAAAAGGCTCACGGAGGAAATTTAAAGAAGGGATTATTTATCAAGGGATGAGTAGGGTTAAGGGGACTGAGAAGGATAGAGAAGCAGCAAAGGAACCAAGTTATTAAATCCCTCAACTTGGGGCCTCCCTGCTGGCGCAAGAGGTTGAATGCTCCTCTGTGGAGCTTCCATAGCCACTGCAGCGTGAGTTCGCTCCCCAGCCAGGGAGCGGACCCACATGGCGCAGCAGACCTCTCCTGCCTCGCCCGCTGCTCCCTTCAGCAGTATGTTTCAGTCAGTCTGCCTGTTCTGCCTGGTGGGTCCTCTGCCCACCCCCATACCTCTGGCCTGCACCCCAGCTCTTGTATGCAAGCATAAATAGGATTTTAAATAAATAAATAACATAAAAATAAGTCCCTCAACCTGAAAGGGTAAAGAAGGGAGCTGTTAAATGGAACCCAGTGAAAGCCACAGCCCCAGCAGCATGTTTGATGGGCCCACAGAGGTGGAGAGTAAATATCTCCACTTTCCATCCTCTGCTCTGCCATTGTCACTCCCCACTCATCCATCTCACCAAAAGCCCCAGGACAAGGACCCCCCAGCTGAGGCCATCCGTAGAGGTCACTTTGAGAACATCGGAGAAGGCTGGCACCCCCAAAATCTCCAGCCACTACCCACTTGGGGTCCTTCTTCCAGAAGTTCTAGAGACAACTGGATTTGGTGAAGCTCTTTGCAGGGATGATAGCCACGGAAAGTTTCAGCTACTATACCTAGAGCCCAGGCCCCGAAGGCAATGGAAGGAAGCTCCCAGAAAGGCAACAGGAAGAGACAAGACCAGGCTGGGAGGGAGTAGAGGAGGCTCTGTGCTGTCAGGCTCACAGGCAGTGTCTGTGCCTTTGTTTCAAAATCTGCCGCACTGAGCAGTTCCCCACCTAGAGCACATTCACAGCCCTGCATCTGTCATTACTTTGGATGTGCTCACAGAGCCAGCCAGGCTGCTCTGGGGCCCATTCTCAGTTCTATTACGGCACTTTTTAATTGCCACATTTCTGAGGCAGAGAAGTCTAATCTGAATGCAGTTTTTAAACCAACAGCAATCAGCAGAGATCCATCAATTAGCATTCGACATTAAACAACAGAGAACATTTCCAAGGCGCCAAGGGCTCTCTACACCTCAACATTCTACAAGGTTCATTCTCTCCTGTTTGAATAATATTTGGGGCTCTTGACTCACCGTCTTGACTGACAGTGTCATTCAGCTGCCGAAAGAAAAACCCATTTTCTACCATCACTCTTCTCCAATTCAAATAGCACAACTCCAACAAAGCCCTTTACTCTGGTATGCTCTTTTTTTTTTTTCCAGAGGAAAAAAGTATCTGCTTCAAACCCACTAATTATAATTTATTATAACAATAGTTCCCGGAAAGCAGGATTCTTGTTATAATTAACTGCTGAGTAGAATAGAGCAACTGTTTATTTAGTTTCAATCTACTTGTTCAGAATTTGTCACCCCTTGAAATTCAACTCATAATCAGATCTAAATTCAAACTGTTAGGAAGTATTGTCAACTTTGACTGGATATTTCTTACCCATTTTCTCTTTAAAAGAGTTTTCTTGGGGTTGAGCATCCTACTGTGGGGCTTCGGCAGCCACTACAGTGTGAGTTCAATCCCCAGCCAGGGAGGGGACCCACATGGCGCAGCAGACCTCTCCTGCCTCGCCCGCTGCTCCCCTCAGCAGTGTACTTCAGTCCATCTGCCTGTTCTGCTCCCCACTCTGTCTCTGGTGAATCCTTTCACCACCCCCCACCCCTGCGCCTCTGGCTTGTACCCCAGCTCTTATGTGCATAAAAAAAATTTTAAATCTTAAAAAAAAAAAGTCTTTAGGTTATGCCACTTTCCTGAATTGAGGGGAAAGAGTTTCTCTTAAAAGGTTAACATTTTTATTTTCCACAGTGTTGAAACATGTGGCAGTTGGACATCCCAGAGAGCCTTCAAGTGCCGTCACTCCTGCTAGGTTGTGAGACTTTTGATATTTGTGGTTTTCCTGGGATTACTTCATTCGAATGTCACAGGAAGAGGCTGCTGCCTTGTCACCAAGGCTCACACTAACTCTTGGTTTCCTGATCTCTAAAGTGGGGATGACAGATAATACATAGCCTCAAAATTGTTGTGAATCTCAAATACAAGCACTATGCACAGGATTTGGCATATAGGAAGTCGTCCTTATTTTTATTCTCTACCAGTCAGGGAAAGACAATGCGGCAATAATTAAAGTGGGTTCAAAAGTACTGGGTTGTCAGAAAAGTCGAAGTATTTTTTCTATTTTTTTCCCAAGCAAAAATGCATCATGACTGTTCTGAGAGCCCCAAGTCTCCCCTTATGGCTGATCCCTGAGTCCATGGTGGGAATTATCTGAAAATGAACAACAGAGCAGACAGTCTCTTAGCAGGTCTGACCTCTGGAATCCTCAATCTTTAACTCACGAGAGTCACCAGAACTAAGTGGTTTTAAATTAACTGAAGCTCAGCTGGCGAGGGTGACAAGTACTTCTCTCAGCCACTTTCTTATCTAGCTGCTTCTGGCTTTTGGCACTACGGGCTGAGATTTTCTTCTTCAAAATGAAGTTAGAGTTGGCTCCTGGCCTTCTCTGGTATGGATTCATAAGACTAAAAGTTCTGAGAATTTCTGGCAAAAACTGACTTCATAATGATATATTTCACCTACTGAGATGTTGCTTTTGGAAGCTTAGAAAGTTTGAATTTGGCGACATCTAACAATAGAGTGACAGCACACAAACATTTCTGTTTGTGTTTCTTTCATTATTTGCAGAAGGGAAGAGTTAAATTATTGTTTGTGATGATAAAAGCAGTATGTGGTTATTACAAAATATTAAAAATAAGAAAGGTATTGTGCAATAAAAAGTCAACTCAGTAGAACTGGGCTGCTCAAACCTGGACTACTCAAAATCTTACAGGATTTGACCTTGGCCCAGTTATTGGAGAACTTCTGGAGTGTTCTACCAAAGGGGAGGTTCTTTTGTAAGCCTGAGGTCTGGGGACAGACCTCTATCTATGAACAGATAGCTCATCCTAACAATATGATTTCTGCTGACTGACCATTTTTGAACGGTTAAAGCTTTGGCTACACATATCAGTGTGACCTCTGGAAAGTGAGGTCTGCATAGCTGAGGCGAGTCTTGCTGGCATTGCATGCAGACATAACCTCTTTTTTTTTTTTTAAAGATTTATTTATTTATGTATACAAGCACTGGGGTACAGGCCAGAGGTGTGGGGGGGTGAGAGGACTCACCACAGAGAGCGGG
>JAGFMF010011464.1:6877244-6978885 GCA_019455555.1 Galemys pyrenaicus | reverse complement strand
CCCTCCCTGGCCGGCAGCAGGGATTGAACTCGTGCTGCAGTGGCTGCGGTTTGCTTCATAGTGCGTTGCTTAACCCACTGCGCCACCAGGGAGGCCCCAGACATAACCTCTTAATGCCAAGGCTCAATGAACTTCTCCAGAGCTTTTCCACTTATGAGCCTCTCTGACTGGCAACTTGTGCTGTCACATACTGTTTCCGGGAGAATTAAGCACTGTCTTGTGATATACTGCACAAGAAAACTGGAAACTTGTGCTGTTTTTTTCCTAGATTGTGTTTTATGTGCTGATTTTCTTTGCTGATTGTAATATGTATCCTTTCACTGTAGCAAACCGTAACTATGAGCACAATCACTTTTCTATGCCTAATTCCCTACTAGAGAATCACTGAACATAACATATGATTGTGGGAATCCCCAATGCAATCATAAAAATTATTCGTTGCCCTATTTCAAAAGACAACATCTTCTTTAAAAATAAACATTTAGAGACTTTCTTCTATGCACTCAAACATTTTTAATGGAAAATAGATCATAGTATAAACTATGTTTAGAAACCTTTCTCTGGACCTATACAATGGACACATTGTCTTATGCCCTTAAATGGAAATATATTATTTACACATCATTCTGTATAAATTATGGTACATGTTTATAATTATGGTACATATTTTTAATATTTAATTATGATACATGTATTTAAGCAACCATCTACTGATAAAATATTTGTGTTGTTTCCTCTAACAGTGTTTATAAACAATGCTGCAATAAACATCTCTGTAGAAACCTCCTTTGTAAGCTTGTCTTATTTGTGAAACAGGTAACTGTGATAAAGTCTTAGGAATTGTAGTGACATTCACTTTCAGTGATTAATGAAATGATTCAAAGTAGGTAAAGTTTTAGTACTCCATGCAGAATACACTTGATATCTACAATAATTCAGAATTAGACTAGAGTTTGAAGAAATCCTCCTTTAATAAATTAATGGAAAACTGTGTCTCTCTAGCACTTTTTACTTTATCCACACCCTGGATGTTACTTCTCAGATAGGAACTCTTTACCCTTCCTGAGGAATAAGCCTACAGTTTCACACTGCACTATTTAAGTAGAGTACATACAATAAGTGGCAAGATGTTACCTCTGGGGTTAGGGTTAGGGACAAAGGATACACAGGATTCTCTGTACTAATTTTGAAACTTCCTATGAATCTATGAAACTTCCTATGAATCTATAACTATTTCAAAAGCAAAACATTTTAGAAGCCTAGTGACTATTTAAAGCAAATGTAGAAACAATGTATGGAGGGGTTTATAACAAATATAGAAGTAAAATCTATTTTTAAATAGCACAAAGCAATAAATGGAGTTAAATGTACGATTCTTATGCTGTTTGCATAGCAGTATAATATTAATTCAAGGTTGATTGTGATAACTTAAGGATGCTCCTTGAGCAGCTACTAAATTAACTATCTCTCCCTCTATCAAGCAGTATAACTAAAAAGCAAAGAGAAAAAATGGAATACTAAAAAGTACTTGATTAATCTAAAAAAAAAAAAAAGCAAGAAATAAGGAACAAAGAACAGATGGGACAAACAGAAAATCAGAACAAAATTATTTAACCCAAGCTTATCAGTAATGTGGTAACAGTGAAAAAGCTAGACACTCCAATAAAAGATACAAGTTATTTAAATTTCTTAAAAATATCCAGCTATATTATTTGTAAGAGGTACACATGCAATATTATGACAAAGGTTGAAAGATACATGCTACACAAACTAATCATAATAAAACTGGTGTGACTACTTTAATAAGAGAGGACGCAGACTTCAAGGCAAGAATCAACAGTGAAAATGAAACAATTCATAACGACAAAATGATAATTCAACAGGAGAAGATAACTCTAAATATAAGCACCCCATAACATGCCTTCAGATACAAGTAAATGACACAAAAATTGACAGAACTAAACAAATTTTTCATCTTAAAATAGTTTTTAACACTTCTCAGTAAATTCTGGAATAAGCAAACAGAAATATTAGTAAAGACACAGAACATTTGAACAACACTATCCACTAAGTTTTCCTAATTGATAATTGCAGAAAACCCCGCTCAACAAAAATAGAATATACATTTGCTTCAAGTACACATGGAATATTCACCAATATAGACCACATATCAGGCCGGCAAACAAACCAACACATTTCAAGAATTGCAATGGTATGTTCTCTGCCACAATGGAATTAAACCAGAAATCAGTTTTTTTAAAAGTAAGTCTTCTATGTTAGTAGTCTCCCTGCCTCAAACAATCTAGACAAGACTGTCTCAAATCATCATTCTCTCCGGCAATCTGATGTCCTCTCTCGTGTTAATGGGGATTCTCCAGAAAAGCAACAGGATGACAGTCTGTCTACCTATCTACCTGCTTGTATCATACATACAGCAATAGAGAGGGAGAGAGGTTTATTTCAAGGAACTGGACCTTAGAATAGTGGATCAATACAAAATCTGCAGGGTGGGCCTGCAAACTGAAACCCAAGGAGGAGCTGAAGTTCAAGTTCAAAGGCCTTCCTAGCAGGATTCCTGCTTGCTCAGGGGGAATCAGTCTTTGTTCTGTTAAGGCCCAGGCCCACTCACACTATGGAGGTCCTCTGCTTTACTCGAAGTAAACCCATTTCAATGTTAACCCAAAAACATTTTCACAGAAAAGTTCAGAACAACGTTGACCAGATGTCTGGATCCTGCAGCCCAGTCAAATTGGCACAGAAAATTAACCATCACAGCCACCCACCATGAGTTTTAAATTTCTTTAAGGATGAAGATTCTTCTGCTACTATTACTCCTACATGAGTTGACGAATCATCAGGCTACCTCACATGTTATCGTGAAGCTCAGCCCTTCCACCAAATTTCACCCAAACCAAGGAGCCAACAGAATCCCATTCACACCTTCTTTGTGGGTATAACAGAACTGAGCAAATGTTAGGAGACACAGGATGGGCTCTTCCTCAGCACCACAAACAGCAAGCTGCGAAATAAAACACCATTTGGAGCCGCTCTCTACTCTCCCCCTTCCTTGCCGTTTCTAGGAAAAGGAATCGACATGCTTCTATCAATCCCTTGATGTCTGACAAATCACACGCCCAGGATCTCATTTTGCAGCCAGCGGTATTTTCCTAAATACAGACAACTGCCTGAGGAGAATTCCTGGACCAGCTGTCGGCCCTTCCTGCATGCCATTCCGATCAGCAACCAATCTTCCCCATCAGTGTGGTCTCAGAGTCTCTCATTTTACTCTACTCCCCTCCAAAAGAAGGAAAACCACTGAACCCACTACATTTTAAAATGAGTACATTCTTCTAAAGAGGGGCCCCATGAACATCCTGGTGAAGAGTGAGGGAATAAAGCGCTGCTTTCTGCTTACAACAAAGGGCAGGTGTGGAAAGTTCACACCACATGATCCCGGCCCTGTGGCTGCGGGGCGTGTGGCCAAAGGATGCCCGGCCAGGGGAAAGGGTTTTGCAGAAGTACTAGCTGTGAAGGCAGCTATCACAGCAGGGCCCTGGGGTCTGCCCCAGTGCAGGCACTGAAGGAAGGGTGAAGGAAGCTTGCTCCAGGGGCCCTCCACCCCCCAGTTTTAGGGTCCTCAGTTAGAGTGTCTTCCTATTGAAATTCACCATCTGATTTCATTTCCCTCTGGAGAGCCTGTCGGGTTGGAAGGTACTGTAATCAATGAAACCCAGCTGGTGCTTGCAGTGCTTTAATCTACCACCTCGCAGAAAATACACACATTTTAACAGGCAACTCCCAGAAATGCGAGCTTGTCCTTAAGGGAACGCTTCATCTACTGGCGGGTTTTTCCACCAATAGGTGAAAGGTCTGGAGGACCACGGCCTTCCTTGCTGCCCCTCAGGCCTCACTGTGGCGCCTTGGTCCCCCGACGCCCGGGGGAGTGTGTCCTCACAGCTCAGGTAAAGGAGTTCAAACCATCAGTACCAGCAACCCAAAGAAGGCTGAGGGTGAGGCTGGGCCCTGCACCCATGCGGACCGCGCACCGAGAAGGCCCGAACCGCGCAGCCGGGGGCCCGGCGGGATACCCACCTTTCCCCAGCGCTGGGCCTGGGTCTCCTCGCGTTCCCGCTGTGTCCAGGCCCAGGGTCCACGAAGCAGGCTCTGCTGCGAACCTGCGTGCCTCCGGCTGCAACACAAGACACGAGGGGTCGGAGCAGCGCCCGGGTCCCGTGTTGTAGCCCGAGGTGTCACACGGTGTCATGGGAGCCTGGCCCGGGCAGGCCGCTTCCTCTCCAGGTGGGCCGCCCAGCTTGGGCTGGGGCATTCAGCTTGCTGAGCACTAGAAGGAGCACACTGCAAAAAGAGAGGCCAACCCGGCCGTCCCCGGCTGCAGGGGAAGTCCTTCCGGGAGCGCAGCCTGGAGCTTCCCGCTGAGCCCGCGCGGGCCTGCGCAGGTGCCGCCCGGAAGAGCCGTCCGGCTGGTGCAATTCTCGTGAGCCGAGGTGCACGTGGACTATTGTGCACGTGCCTTTTCCTCCGAAAAATGAACTGCGGCTGTTTACAAGTCACTAATTACAGTTTATTACAATAATACTTCCTGGGAAGTGGGTTCTTACTCTTTATACTCTGATGAGAATTTTATAAATGACAGACTACTATAATGAATTGCGCCGAATTTTAATAAATAGCTTCACTTTGGAAGTGAGGCAGCATTACTGCTACCCATTTCCAATGGCCCTATGGAGGATTTATTACGTGTTTATGGTTTCTTTTTAGTCAAAAATTTCTACATATCAATTTTATGTGGATTCTTGTTGGTGAGTCATTTTTGGCTTTTTCCTTACAAAATAAAATGAGGTTGGTACAGAATCAAAAAGTGCCCCCACTTCAGTTTCTCCAAAGGTGACTGTAGGGTAAAGGTTGATCAGGTATTTCCACCCGCCCACCACTGATGATGGACACCTGTGGTGCTGCGAGCATTCCAGGGTGGGCATGCGCAAGTGGGCGCACCTGTGTTGGACACGGGCATAAACGGGCAGCGTCATGAGGACGCCAGAACTGCGAGGACCGACCGACCGACAGAACCGAGAGAACCAGCAGCAGCAGCAGCAGCAGCGGAGAGAGAAGCAGCCGAGAGGATGAGATGTGCTGGGGGCTGGGAGGCCTGCCAGCCTCCTGGCCCCCCGGCACCCCTGCCTGCCATGTACCTGGCCACCTCTACTAAATAAAGCATAAAAGTCACCGAGGGCTCCAAGAGACTCCTTCCTTGACCCGTCTGCCCAGAACCATCCCGAACCTGCCTCCAGTGCTGCCGCCATCCTGCCGCTACAGTGACCATTGACATTTTTCCTCCAGACTGCCTTATCAACTAAATTCTTGGTCTAAGTCAAAGCCTCAGGACTGAGGAAGAATAACCTGTACCATTGCTCTCTCGCTTTCTGCCTCCAACAAAGCAGATCCATCAGTTCTGTTCAATAAAGATTAGGCATTAAAGCAAAGTGTAGATATTAACTATCACCTAGTTTTCTACCAAGGAGAGAAGACCAGAATTCACAGGCACAAAGCAGGAGGAAGAGGGATAACAGCGTCTGCATTTGTATGGGAATTTACAATGGAACCTTTTAGAGAGAAACAAAAAACAACTCCTTCTGCTTAAATGATCTAAGAGGTTTACAAGGCTTCTTCCCAGGTGACCTGAATTCTTACCATTTTATCTGAGTATGTGCAATACCTTGGAGGCACTCAGTCCCCAAATAAGTTATCCCCCTCCCCCAAAATCCTTTCAAATCATAATTAGGTCCTAGGGAAGCAATAGAGGACACAGTGGTTCAAATGCTGCTGGCTGTCATTCCATGTCCCTTCCCTGCCTATTCCTCTCCAGCAGAACCCGATGGATTCCTGAAGGCCACGTCCCAGTATCCCTTGCAGCAGGAGGCCTGCAACATAGTTCTAACCATGAAGGAGTTGTGTTTCTGTTGTCATGAAGATTCACAGTAGTAGATATGTGCTGCTTGTCCATCCGCCTTCATCTTCTTGCTGGTTGAGGTATGGAAGGTGCTGCCGGAAGCCACGTGCAGAACAGGAGGAAGAAAGGAGCCGTGTCCTCGGTGGCCCACACAGCCCGGCTGACTGCCTGCCTCCGGCTTCTTGTCACAGCCACACATTCACTCCAAGGATATTACCGAGGAGCCCCTGGAACCTGCATTCCTTTAGACATGGGGAATCTAGCAGGGGCAGAGCAAGGACCTCTTCCTTATAAAGGTCACATGCTGGGAAGACAGACAGATAACATAAAAAAGAAAGCAAACACATGACCAACGTAGAGAAGTGCTTGGGAGGAAAACAAAGCGGGCGTAGGGGACACGGGCTGCAGAGCAGAGGTGGAGAATAGAAAACATCACGAGAAGATAACCTGGGGAGATCTGAAGGAAGACCGGGTGAACCCCTTGACACCTGCCACCAGGAGGGAAGCAGAGAAAGAGCAGATTGCATCAGTGTTCGAGGCTTGAGAAAAAGTCACGCGTGGGGGCTTTCTAATCTGAGTCCTCACGTGTTAAACAGAATTGCACTGCACCTCACAGAACGGAGGACTGACGTCTATGGCTGACGTCCTCACATCACGCCTTTCTGCTCACCTCAGGAATCTCCCAGCAACACTGACCTTGCCCCCAGAAGTACTGATGAGGGAGGTGTCAGCTCTCTAACCTCTGCATGAGCTTTCTAGGGTCTCCGGGCTTCTCTGGGCATTACTCACTTTTTAAGACTTTATTTTATTCTTGGGACTCGGGACAGGAGCTCAGAGAAGCTGTCACAGTCGCTGTGTGTTGTCAGCTGATGCCTGTTAGAAGGGACGCCCTACTCCCCAGGACCCCTATGTCATCAGTGTCCCCAGAAAGCTGCCTACTCTGACTGCCCTCAGAAAGGACTGAAGTCAGCACGTCATCATCTTGACTGTGACTGTGAGCCAGCAGTTCGCCTTACTGAGTTGCTTGAGAAGGTGGAACTTCCCCCCTGCCATCAGCAACTTCCGGCTGCACGCGTGGAGCACCTGAGGTGCATTTTGAGGAATTAAGAGCAGACATGAGTCAGGACACTGAGAAGAAAGCCCCGCAGTGATGCAAGACCAAGGAGACTCGGACCCCAACTTGTGCTGGCGCCTGTGTCTCTGTGCTGATCAAACACTGCAGCGGGTGAGGCCCCGATGAGCAAGCCCAGAAACAGACCCAGAGTAGCTGTGTGCATGCATGCCCTGCAGTCTGCGCCGTGCTGGGAGAGCTGCTTGAGCCCCAGTAACCCCAGGAACCAGGACTGGCGTGGGGGCTGGGCAAGGGGAGAGCCTGGGCCGTGGGGGCTCTCCCACACCTGTCCTTTGGCACATCCTCCAGATGCTGTGGGATGAGCCTTGTAGGGTCTGAGAAAACGATCAGGTCTTTCCACCCTCCGCCACTGGTATAATGATGGACACCTGCGGTGCTGCGCGCATGCCTAGGAGGGCATGCACAAGTGGGCGCACCTGGGTTTGGACACAGGCATATAAGGGCAGCGTCATGAGAACTCCAGCAGCAGCAGCAGCCGTAGCAGCAGCAGCGGCAGCAGCAGCAGCGGTGGCAGGAGAACAGGACACCAGTAGAACATAGAGAACAACAGCAGAAGCAGCAAAGCAGCCGAGAGGGTGAGATGCGCCGGGGGCTGGGAGGCCTGCCAGCCTCCTGGCCCCCATCCCCATGCCCTCCCACCCCCAGCACCTCTACCTGCCATAGACCTGGTCGCCTCTGAGAGAATGGTGTCACCTCTGTAAATAAAAGCATAAAAGGCCACCGAGGGCGCCAAGACTCCTTCCTTTACCCCATTTGCTAGAACCATCCAGAACTTGCTCTGTGCTGCCTTCCTGCCACTACAAGCCTCCACCCCTGTCAGAAGCCTGGGCCTCTTGGGGGCTCAGCCTGAACAGCAGAGGGGCAGGGCAGTCATGGGGTCAGCTGCTCCTGAGCAGTGGAAACGGAGCACCGGCCCTGCCTGGCTGGACGCTAAGTCCAAGGGAGCCAGGGAGGCCTGAATGGCGGCGGTGGGGCACCGCTGCGGGAAGATGCGGAGGAGCCGTCTGTCCCAGCCGTTGTCTGAGCCTCTGCCCCACCCCCACTCTCATGGCCCAGGAGGGAACCCACGTCTCCAGGCCTGCGCTGCCTGGTTTGTTCATGCCAACAAGAGGTTAGAGTGATCAGAGAAAGAGTCAGAAAGCAAAAGCTTGGAGCAAAACTCAACGTTGATTATGGACCCCACCTGCAAGAGGGGCAACAAGGAAACCCAAGGGGATGGGGAGCAGTAGGCTGAGGACCAACAAGAAAAGATGCTTCAGTCGTGACGCCAAAAAAGCATCTGAGCAGGTGGAGATCTCTGGAGGTAGAGGGCTGGGGCCTTTTCAAGAACAGTGAGGTCTGGAATAGGGTGGGGTTTGAGGAAGCAAGAGAATTTCCTTACTGAAATGCCAGTGCCTCGGGAAATGCAGCTGGATTTCAGCGGAGAGACAGGCCTGCCGGCAGTGTCCTCAGCCTCCCCACGGGGCAGGGCAGGCTTGGTGGACAGCACAGACCATGCTGCAGGCCAAGGGCCGCTGGCAGGACCCCACCCAGGCTGCGCATCTGGGGCGGGCTCATGGGTGTCCCTAGGTCGGAGAGCTCATGACAACCTGCTGGGGCGTTTGGGTGAAAAAGGCCTCGCAGAGACCAGAGCACCTGAAGGGGCCCGACTGAGTGTCACAAGGAACTGGCTTCCCTGGGAGTTGGGGTCTCCGGCCCCTCACCACCCCTGAAGAGGGGTCCCTGTGCCCAGAGCCAGACTGTCCTGGCATGAGGAGGGGGCAGTCAGGAGGCGCACAGCCCGAGCCACGGTCCTTTCCTGCCCGGCTGCTGATGGTCTGACTTCTGGGAAGGGCCGAGACTGGGGCAGGAGGCAAGCACCTCCTGCAGAGGGCAGCACGCCAATGGCTCTCTGACTCACTGACAGCCCCAGACGCCTCCCTAGGGCTGGCAAAGCAGCGGGAGACTGTAGAGCCACTTCAAGAACGACAGAGCAGGAAAGGCTCCAAAGACCACTGTTATGCGGGCAGGTGGGCTGAGCGGGGGCACCAGAGGTAACAGCCCATTTGCCTTCCACTTGCCTTCGGTGCTATTTGCACTCTATTTTCTTCTCTTTATTTTTATAGCCCACACAAAAAAAGCCTGTACATTAAATAGTCACCTTTCATCCATTTGTAATTCTTCCCCTCTGGGGCACCATAAATTCCTTTTATATCATTATCATATTAGAAACCCTAATATGTTTCCTGCTCTTGCCTTCGGAATGGAGACTCAGCTGCTCTTCAAAGCAAGACAGCAGACCCCATGGGGAAGTGTAGGGTGGGGGCTACTGGTTTATGGCTTTTAACAGAAGGGCCTCATTGGCAGACTCTCTACATCCATTTTGGAAAGAGAGTTAATGAGAAAAAGAAAGACTATGTCTCTTAGCTTCTAGCATATTACTTAGCCAAGGAGATATAGCCGTGGAGAAGGAGCACTGACCTCTCAGTCAGAAGAAAGGCTTGAATTCTACACCACGATGTCTTTCCTCTGAGACTTCAGCCAAGACACTTACATTTTCTAAGCCTCAGATTCCTCCTCTGCAAAACGGGGACATTAAAACCGGCCCTGCCTCTGCTCGGGGTTGTTTTCACAGGTAGAGTAGCACAGGGTCTTCCGTGTTAGCCCCGAAATGGGAGCACTAAATAGTGTTATATCGATCAAGAGATTAAGAAAATGAGTACCTAAGGAGGCTACTCACTTCTGTACCCCTTCAATATTTCTTGAACCTTTGGGGGGATGGTGTCCAGCCTTCTACGAAGCCCTGGAAACAAGGTGATGAACCCCATCTGTTCAGGCCGGGATGGTCAGGTTCCATGACCTGCAGCCAAGTGCTCTTGCATCCCCAGGAGACAGTCGAGAGCTGGAGCCTGTGGGTTGAGCCAGGACCTAAGCTTTAGAGCTGCCATGTCCTGGGCTCAAATCCAAATTTTGAGCTAAGTAACCTGGAGAACAGGAAGTAGTTCCTGTGAAACAGGTTTCTCCATGTATACTATGGGCGATCAGTGTCAGATTTTCAGGACTGTCTAGGTGGGGTGAGGTCTAATGTCACAGAGAACTTGGCCGGTAGGGCTGGGGATGATTGGGTACCCCAGGAGGAGGAGCTTCTAAGCCGACATGTGCACCGGCCATGCTACGCCCTTCATGGTGACACCTTCCAAAAGGACATGATGTTTTACTTCCTGGCTCCCCACAGAGGCAACCGCCCCCCATCTCCTCGCCACTGACCCGCTAGACCCCAGCAGGAGGTAAACATGCAGTCCTGCCTCTGGAAGAAGGATCTTGCCAGTTAGGCCAACCCATGGTGCGCCCCCACTCTGCAGAGAGCAGGAGCTGGGGGGTTACCAGGACTGGCTCTCGCAGAGGTGGCCTGGCTCCGGCACACAGTGTGGGCCCGGCACACATGGGCCAAGCGAACTAACCAAGAGGCTAAGGCCGATGAGCTGGCCCGCTCGTGGGAACTTCTTCCCTTGCTGTGAACACACTGGGCAGGTGGCAGCAGCTGGGAAGGGTCTATTCCCCCTCCAGGGGTAGGTTAGGGCCTCGCCGCCAGGTGTGGGTTACCTCTTCTCGGGAGATGCAAGGTGCAGCTCATGAAACCATATGACTCTGGGATCGGTTCAAAATTCAGCATGCCAACCTGCAGATAAGATAGATTTAGTAGATTAATCTCCAGACACTGCAGCTGGGGAAGGCCCTCTGCGCAGAGAATGTCCTAGAGGCAGGGCCCTCCCCATGTAAGCCCTGCAGCCTTGCAAACACTGCACGGGGCCAGTGCCATGGGCAGCCTCCAGCCTGCTGGCCTCTGATGAGAGTGTGGCTCTCCCACCTGCGGAATGTACCTTGCCAGCCCCCTGAAATGATTCCAGAAATACCTGGGAGGAGAATCTCCAGGTCTCCCCCTGGCCTCAGCAAAGGCTGCCCAAGTGAAGCCCCTTCTGATGCCTTCTAATTGTCCCCCCCTCAAACCACCTCTGTTAGTTACTCCACGTCCCAAGGAAGGAAGCTTAACTCCCTAGCTTGGTGTTTAAGATGCTTTACAGTCTGAGCTCTGCCCTCGTGCAGCTAATCCCCAGTCACTATCTCATAGTTCAGAGGAACCCAGGGCTTCCTCGGCCCCTCCCCTACAGCCCAGCACAGTCCTCTCTACAGGGTGTGCCAGGGTCCCCTCTCATTAGACAGGTCCCCTTCTATCTACTGACGTGCTAAGATCAAACTACTTTGTTGTTGTTGTTTTAAAGATTTATTTATTTATGCATACAAGAGCTGGAGTACAGACCAGCGGTGCTGGGGGTGAGAGAACCCACCAGACAGAGTGGGGAGCAGAACAGGCAGACTGACTGAAACACACTGCTGAGGGAAGCAGCAGGCGAGGCAGGAGAGGTCTGCTGCACCATGTGGGTCACCTCCCCAGCCGGCTGCAGTGGCTATGGTTTGCTTCATAGTGCGTTGCTTAACCCTCTGCGCCACCAGGGAGGGCCCCAAACTACATTTTTGACACTTCTTTATATTGTAGGTCTTTTAAACAATACGTGTTTCTTAAACTCCTGGGCTGTAAACTCCATTAGATCAGGAATTGAATCATGCATGACTCTGTGTACCTTGTGGTCCCTAATAAAATATCATGACTATAGAAGGTAGGTAGTAAATATTTGTTGGATAAATTAATATTTAATTACTTCATAAAAGTTCCCCTATTTATCATGGAAATGGCCTTTTTTTCTTTCACAGTCACAATACAACCATTCTCTATCTCACAAGCTTTGCTGATATCATTTTCTCGAGTACAGTTATTAATAATTTGTCTTAAAATGCTCATTTAAGTGCCCAATGTGAAGATAAGAGGTCTGCTTTTCTGTTGATGCTCACATTCAGCCATAATTATCTGTCACAAGAGGCGGGAAGAGGTGTGAAGATGAAAGCTCGGAAGGTCGGAAGTGCCGCCTCAAAATCCTGAAATGGGGGGCAATTAGCAGCCTTGAGTGCTGGGGGGAGGGGACGATTAACCATGTGTGAGGTCATTTGTTCTGAATGTCACAGAATTCAGTCTCTCTCTTTCTCTCTGTCTCAACCCCCTCCCACCCCTCCACACACTCACCCAGAACCTTCTCCCTGCTGGGAAGGAGTGCCCATAAATGCATAGGTCTGGCGATAATTGAAGTTTGTTCATTCAAGGGTCAGAATTCAAAAACACATAATGGTGCAGATGACACAGCCCAGTCTCCCTAAACCTGAAATTCCCAACATAATTCAATCTGTCACTTATTACTCAAGTTCATCATCATCAACAGTGTTTATCACACTGCATTCATCGTCCTGGATTTTCTCAGCAGCTCTATGCCTGCTCCTCTCAACCGCTAAAATATTTCATTGCTTTTGACAAACTCCCCGTCACAACACTGTCAGGTTCTCTGCTGGCGTTCCAGGAGAGGACAGTCTGCAGAAGCAGCCCCCCAAGCTGTCTGCAAAAGCCAGGAAACTAGCCAGCCACGCTGCTCGGGCTGCGTCTGACGTTACAGGCAGAGAAAGAAGGGTTCTTGTTACACTTATTCTAGAAGGGCTGAGACCTTTTCCTACTAGTTCCCTGATTCCCTGGAAAGTCCCAGTTGTAAGTAAAGCAATCCCAGTTCCAAATGAAGATGGTAGGCGTGCTCTGCCCGGGGAATGTAATCGCCACTTTGTGATCAGTAATTTAGCTTCAGCACAACAGCATCACTCATCCCATTAAATAAATGTCACTAATTTGAATTTTATTGGTTCTGTAGTTTTTATTTTATTCAGAAATGTCTTTTGACTTTATAGCTGTATATGAGCTTACACACAGTTAAACAGCATAATGATAATAAAAGGCAGCACTGGGGACCCGTAAGAATTTTTCTTTGTCTTGTCTTGCAAAATCTCCCTTGGTTTGCACCAGGTGCCTGACACTTGGCCTGCTTCCTGGGGAGGCTTGTCCTTGCTCTGTTATTGCTGCATGGTTGTTACTATTTGGCACAAAGTGGCAATAAACATTCCAACCAAAGAAAGCAAGATGGTCCACAGGGGAAGTAGGTTATGAAGGGGTCACTCAAATCATCCAGAATGTACCCATACTCGTGTTTTTATTATCATCCAAGTATCTAAGTAACTCATTTCAAAATAAAATTTATTTTGAGATCATTGTGAAATAGGGGGTGGAGGATGGTCCGAGGCCAGAAAGCCCCCAAAAAGCCCCAAAAGGCCACAAACCAGAATCAAGGGCTATAGCAACAGAGGCTACAGCCTAACAGAGGACAGTGCCTGATAAGGTCACTGTCTATGGGTTCTCACCCATGTGCACAATTGCAAGGGACCTCAGGCTACAGGAACAACAGTCATGGGGTTTATTTACAAACAGGGGAAACAAGAACGCTTACGTATCTGCAAGAGGCTGGCTGCTTCATCCGGACAGCATCAGTGTTGGCAGTCACCGGTCACCAATTCTAGGCAGCATTGTCCAGTAGCAGTGACCACTACGGGCCTGCAGAGGTGGTGTTCCAGAGTTATAGCTCTTGTGAGCTGTTGGTTTATACCACCAACGACAGCTCTTTGAGACTCCAGGCCCAGGGCCTTTGGTGCTCCTTCCACTCTATCACAGACAGGACCAAGTCCCAATCCCTACAAAGTGCTTCAGTCTCTCTCCCCTCCTCAGAGGGCAGCTGCTGAAGGCTTCCCTCTTTTCTTTGAAGGCTGGAATTGTCTTCTCTTCCTCTACAGGAGCTCTTCTTCCTCTCCTACTTCTTCGGACCCCTTTGTCCTCTGGGCTGCTGCTTCTCCATCTGCTCCTCCAGGTCACTCTGAATCCCAATATATCCGAATCCCCATTCCAATTAGCTCTGAATTCCAATTCCATTTGCCAATGCTCCCTTCCACCCTGCCTTATATTCACTTTCAAAGTGGCCCCCCCAACAGTCTGATTGGTCCATTTTCCAATCCTGTACCTGATTGGTCCATTTTGGCCTGTTCCAGAATTCAGGAAGTGTAATTTACAAGAGGGGCTCTGCTACCACTGACTTGTGGTAAGAGGCAGAGTCCTGGTATCAATCAAGCTCACACCCGATTGGTCCATTCCACGATCCAGGCAGCACACTGCTACATAAAAGGTTCTGAGGAAGGAGTGCCTCACTAACTTGGAGGAGAGCCAGAGAACATTCCTCCTGTGACTTCAGCCCGGTAACAATTGTAGCTTCACATGGGACAGAACTACAGAAAGATCCTATGTATCCTTCACCCAGTTTCCTCAATGATAAAATCTTGTGAAAGAATAGTATCACAAGGACAGCGACACAGACAATGGCATGCACCGATCTTGACCAGATGTCACCAGTCTAATATGCACCTCTTCATGTTTATTTTTATATATTTAGTTCTATGCAATTTTATCATGTATAATTCCACCCCCTCAGTTAGGTGTAGAGCACTTCCATCACAAGGGCCCCTCAAGCCACCCTTTTATAGCCACACCCCTCCCTCCTGCCTGCATCCTTCTCCCTGTCAAGTCCCTAGCAGCTGGTAGCCTGTCCTCCATCTCTAGTTTCATCATTTCAAGAATATTCCCGTGCTGTAATTTTTTTCAGATTCTATTAATTTGTCCATCATTTATGTAACTATATCCTTTTGGAGGTGCATCTTCACACCTCTGTATGTGCACTTGTTTCACTCACTTTCCAGCAAAGCTCTTGCACCAATGCCCTATAACTGCCCGTCCCCTGGCCCTTCCTCCCTGCCCTCTATTCCCTCTGCTAACCAGTAGAGTGTTCAAAGTCTAAGAATTACTTTTCCTGTGCTTTGGCAGCTTATTTTCTTTGGTTTGTTATATTCCATAAAAAGTGAAACCATCTGGAATCTGTCTTTCACTTTCTGGCTTATTTCTCTTAGCATAGGCACCTCAAGATCCATCCATTTTGTCCCCAAATACACTGCTTCATCTTTTTATTACAGCTGGGTAGTATCCCGTTGAGTGTATATTCCACCATTTCTGTCTCGAGTCATCTGTCAGTGGGCACTTAGGTTGGTTCCAAGACTTGTCTGTTGTGAATAATGCTGCCATAAATCTTCCCTTATTAGTGCTTTCTTATTCTTTGGGTAAGTACCTAGTAGTGGTACTGTTGAATTACATTACAGATGCTTCATAGTGTGGTGCTTAACCCTTTGTGCCACCAGGGAGGCCCTCTGGAAAACTTCTAAAAGTTAGATATTTTGACAAGTGAGTAATTACACTGCTTATATCTTTCCCAAACTCGTCCTATCGCTCTCTCTTTGGGCCAAGTCATGGAATGGCCATGGGCATTTGGGGAATCCACAGAGAAATAAGGTTGGCAAAATATTTAGTTTGGGTTTAGTGGGGGCCAATTCCATTGTCCCCAATCACTTCTATGTGCATTCAAGTTATTGCCAGCTGCCAAGGTCCAAGAAGACCTCCAGGAAGAGGCTCTAGGTCTGCCCCTGAAAATGGAGGGTCCGTAGCCACATTGTAACATGCATACCTGGCCACAGAAGCATATGGGTAGAGAAACAAGACTTGAAGCACACAAAGCCAGAGCTGGTCTGTGGAACAGTCCTTGAATCACCAGATTCTCCATTTTCACTCCCCCCATGCAGAACATTCTCTCTCGGTGGGAGCAGTCTCCATAATGAAGTTTATACACTCATAAACACACTGTTTTCTCTTTGTTAGATAAAACTTTATTAAAGTCTCTAATCAGTCCTGGGATATAACGCACATCTTGGTGATTTTAGTCAACAATTGTGTATCTGAGAGTACATTTTAAAAGTTCTTATGTAAGAAAAATAAAAGTTGTCATGTGAGATAGTTGGTCACGTTAACTGAATTAAACTTATTGTGAGCATTTCACAAAATATGTACATACCCATCTCTTTGCTGTACGCCATAAACTAATAGAACGCTACATGTCAATTATAAAAAATAAAACAAAATACTCCTGCAGGTTGAAACACACACATAAGTATGGGACATACTTGTGTGGGACATAAGCCAGTAAAATACTCTCAGTAGAGAGGACATCTTGGGGAGTCGCATGCTTCCTGCCTGCCTTCCAACACAGCACATCTTTTTAATATATCTGACACATCTTGTCCCAATGAAGGCTATGGTCCCAAGTGAAGTGAAATTTGATCAGTGGTGCAAAAGGAAATTATGTTAATTAGAAATTATGTAAAATATAAAGTATTCTCTTTCTTTTCTCTGTAGAATATCATAAGTAATCAAAGAGTATTCAATTAAAAAAAATACAGGAAGCCAGAAAGCCATGTCAGGTTGTTAATTAATTAAAATATTAGGTCATTTTTCTGGATTTGGTGCTATTGAAGGTATTTTTCAGCATTTTAAAATTTGCCATTGGCTGGGATTTTTTTCTCATGCTGTATGAACAGTCACTTCCATAACTAGTTTGTAGTCACACTTCTGTAGTCTGCCGCACTCTGAGCTCTGTTTTTTTTTTTTTAAGATTTATTTATGCATACAAGCACTGGGGTACAATCCAGAGGTGTAGGGGTGAGAGGATTCACCAGAGACAGAGTAGGGAACAGAAGAGGCAAATTAACTGAAACACACTGCTGAGGGGAGAAGCAGATGAGGCAGGAGAGGTTTGCCATACCATGTGGGTCCCCTCCTGGGCCAGCAGCAGGAATCGAACTCGTGCTGCAGTGACTGCGCTTTGCTTCATAGTGCGTTGCTTAACCCACTGCACACCAGAGAGGCCCTTGAGCACTGTTTCTTTGGGAGACACATGGCATTGTCTGGATGGACTCAGAACTGTCCCTAACTGTTTCCTGGATATTTGGGTGGACTTCCTATGAGTTCCACAGTGAAGAGTTAGACTGAGAAATACAGAAATGAAATCTGCCTCTACTCTCCCATGGGAGGAGGCTGTTCTACAGGGTTCAGTTGAGACGCAAGTTCCCTGAAGTGCTGGTGTTGCACATTTGTGTTCTTACAGTCTCTGGGCCACAGGGTGGGGCTCTGGGGTTAGAGAGCAGCCTTCCCATTGTCGCTCAGGTTGGGGCTGCAGCCACCTGAGGCAGTAGATCTGCTCTAGCAGTGGCGGCGGGAAGGGCTCTGTAGGAGCCACACAGCATGGAGTGGAGGCCAGTCCTCTCAATGTGTTGCCCTGCCCAATTTAGCTTGGCATATTAAAATTTGTTCTGAAGAAACTTGGAGCAACATCTGAAATATTTTAGGAAGTTAAGTTTTCTGCTTTTTAAAAATCTCACTTTATCTTGAGTAAAGCTGTCTCATGAAGCAAAGATAACTCTTTGCTATTCTTCGCGGATTTAGGTTTGCAAATTCAGAACTCAAAACCGTGTTTATTTTCCCTTAGATGCTTCACTTAACTAACATAACACACTGTCATTTCCTACACCCAGCACCTTCAGCCATGCAGCACGGAACGACTCCATCCGCTCCCTCAGTGCTACTCTGGCAGAGCACAGACCTCATCCAAGCTTCCATGAAGCCTCCCACCTACCCTGTCTGGTGTCAGCCATGGGGAGGAGCCTGCATGGAACACCCTCTTTCCTCCATCCCTCCAACAGGTCTCCACTCTTCAGCTTGAGGGTGGAATAGTATGCAGAAGAATCAGTAAGAAGGAACTAAACACGGGGCCTTCCCTGTGGCGCAGTGGGTTAAGCAACTCACTATGAAGCAAAGCGCAGCCACTGCAGCACGAGTTCGATCCCTGCTGCCGGCCAGGGAGGGGACCCACATGGCGCAGCGGACCACTCCTGCCTCGCCTGCTGCTCCCCTCAGCAGTGTGCTTCAGTCGATCTGCCTCTTCTGCTCCCCGCTCTGTCTCTGATGAATCCTCTCACCGCCTGTACCGCAGCTCTTGTGTGCATAAATAAATTAATTTAAAAAAAGAGAAGGAACTAAACAAGCGGCACCCTTTGTCCAGTGCCTCAGGACCAATATTGCTAAGCACCTGATGCCCTCTGAAGGAGTTCTTCAAATGCTGGCCACCTCTGGGTAAGACATACTTCCTCAGAGGCCCATAGGACGCCCCACTGCACCCATCCTTCTCCAAGCACTCTGCCTCTTACTGCCCCATCCCAGACTTGATCAGCTCAGCGACCACTTGCCCCAGGGGAACCTCTAACAAAGCTTAGGTCACAATGCTGCTCCATCGCAGGCAGTCTCCCTCTTCACCACACCAGCTCTTAGAGGTTCTTACCCCTCCTTTATGGGGGCATATGCAGACACCCAGTCAGAGAAGGCCACGCTCACCGCCTCTTCTTCTAATCATTCATTTATTCAGCAAGTATAACAGTAACCAACCATGAGACACCACAGCTCACAGCACTGGAAATGGAGCAAAGACAAACCGCTACCCTCACTGAACCACAGATAAGTGAATTATCTGTTATGAAGGGAGAGGCGAAGAGACTGAGTCAAGTAATGGGGGGAAACGGCCTGTGGCAAGCAGGTGCTTAAATAGGTTGGTAAGTGAAAGCTTCCAGAAGAGGGTGGCTTCTGGGTCAAGACTTGAAGGAAGTCAGCCCTGTGGAGATTTTGGGAAAGAAAGTGACAGGTCGAGGGAGCTGATGCAAAGGGCCTAAGACAGGTGCCTGTGCAGGATGTGAGGTGAACAGGGATGATGTCAGGGTGGCTGGAGCAAAGTGAGTAAGGGGGAGTAGCAGGAGGTGAGCTGGGAGAGGTAAGGGACAAAAGACCATAGAGGCTACTAGAAGGTCTTTAGACTCTACTCTGAATTCAACCAGAAGACTATGGGAGGAAGCAGGTAGAGAAGTGATAATACTGACTTTTATGGGTTGCTTCTAGCTGCCCATGAATAGAACATAAGGAAGCAAGGGCAGAAGCAGGGAGACTAGTGAGTGAACGTGCAAAACTGCAACATAAACAGAGCAGCTTTCTTCCCAAGATTGCCTGCCTGTGACTATGCAGGAGTTTCTTTTCACAACCCGTTTCCCTTTGAAAAGCAGCTGGTCTCTGCCACCTGTGTCTGTGCATGGGCCCCTTTCTTTTCCTTTCTCCTTTTCCTAGTCAACCTGTCCTTCCTAAAATGCAAAAAAATAAAATGTAAAAATAAAAATAAGACGTAAAAATATTTTTTAAATGACTGAGGCAGGGGGAAGGCCTCTGCCTCAAATATTAGTAACCTTTAAAATATTCAGTTATTAAAAAGATTCTGTACAGCAAAAGAGACAATAACCAAGAAAGAGAGACACCCTGTAGATTAGGAGAAAATATTTGCATTCCACACAATTAATAAAGCACTTATATCAAAGATCTACAAATGGCTCATACAATAAACAAAAACAAAATAAAGAATCCAGTCAAAAAGTGGGCAGAAGAGCTAAAGACACTTTTCCAAAGAAGAAATGCAGATGGCCAACAGGCACATGAAAAAATGTTCAATATCACTTATTATGAGGGAAATGCAAATCAAAAGCACCTCACCAGTAAGAATGGCCCACATTAAAAAAAACTAACAACAACAAATGGCGAGGATGTGGAGAAAAAGGAACCCTTTTCTGTTGCTGGTGGAAATGCAAACTGATCCAACTACTATGGAAAGCTGCTTGCAGGACCCTCAAATTACTAAAAATGGATCTATCATATGACCCAGCGATTCCACTCCTAGGAATCCACCCACAGGACACAAAAACATTAATTCAAAAGAAACCTGCACCCCCTATGTTTATTGTAGCATTATTTACAATAACTAAGATATGGAAACAACCTAAATGCACAAAAAATGATGACTGGATCAAGAAAATATGGTATATATACCCAGTGGAGTACTACTCAGCCATCAAAAAGATAAACTCTTACCATTCACAGCAACTTGGATGGAGCTGGAAAGGATTATATGCTCAGTGAAATAAGTAAGAAGGAAAAAGAAAAATATCATATGGTATTACTTATAGGAGAAATATAGAGAAACCGAACATAGAGTAAAAAAAAAAAAAGACAAAGCTTGCAGGCAACTATAGATCCGAGGCTTAAAGCAGGGGAGAGTGAGTAAAAGGGATCAAAACAAGGGTGGGAAGAGCACAAGGGACCATGGTGACGGTTCATAGGTGATGTGGTGGTGGAGTTCTTGACATATTTTAAAATAGAGTCAACAGGATTACCTAATCTGTTTAATAAGAAGTATCAGAGAATGAGGGAAATCAAGGTGCTTTAGCTGAGCCATTAGATGAAGTTGCCATGAGTTGAGATGAGAGGAGGAGTAGAATGGGTGGTGGAGAGAGGATGTTAAGTTTGCACATGTTCAGTTTGAGATGTCTATTGGGCATTGAGTGGAAACGTCAGGAAGGCAGTGGGTACAAATGCTGGGAAGAAGAAGGCTAGGCTAGAAGGGAAGGAGACTAGGCTAGGCTAGACACACAATTGAGGGCCATTAGCATATAAGTGATATTTAAATCACAAGCCATGGAACAAAATAGAAAGCCCAGAAATAGACACGTAAATATAGTCAAGTGGCTTGACAAGGAAGCAAAGACAATTAAGTGGAAAAGGACAATTTTTCAACAGAGCCAGGACAAATCTAATATTGGACCAACTTCCTCATGAAGTCTGCTTTAGAACAGCAGCTTATTCTTTTTTGTCTTTTGTTAATTTTTCTTACATCGTCGTGGTCCGCATAGTTCTGCCACCATATCACCCATGAACCATCACTCTGTTCCCTTGTCTTCGTTCTCCCTCCCTTGCTGGATGCCTCAAATCTCTAGTCAGCTCCACAGACTTGACTTTTTCTTGACCTTTTGTTTGGATTCTCTATATTCCACATATGAGTGAGACCATCGGATATTTATCTTTTTCCTTCTGACATATTTCAGCTGGCATAACCCCTTCCAGCTCCATCCATGTTGCCGTGAATGGCATGAGTTTGTCTCTTCTGGTCATTGAATAATATCCCATTGTATATATACAATGTATATATATATCCCACAGTGTATATATACCACAACATTTTTATCCATTTGTCTAGTTTAGGGCATTTGGTTTGTTTCCATACCTTGGCTACTGTAAACAGAATAAACAGAGCAGTGAACATAGGTGTGAAGGTTTCCTTTCAAATTAATGCTTTCATGTTCTTTGGGTAGATTGCTAGGAGTGGAGTCACTGGATCACACAGTAGGTCTGTTTTTAGTGTTCTGAGGAACCTCCACACAGCTTTCCATAGTGGCAGCTCGTATTCTAAGCAGCATCCAAAGGTACAAGTAATATCAATGGCGTGAAATTTCAAAGGGAAAGAAAACAGTAAACAAAAAAATAATCTACATGTTTACTTCCTCAGGGCCATTCTAAAATTATCAAGTAAGGGACTCCCTGGTGGCACAGGAGTTACGGCTCAGCACTAGGAAACTATCAGCAGCCTCTGCAACACGAGTTCCATCCCCGGCCAGGGAGGGAACCCACATGGCGCAACAGATCTCTCCTGCCTCACCTGCTGCAACCCTCAGCAGTGTGTTTCAGTCTATCTGCCTGTTCTTCTCCTGGCTCTGTCTCTGGTGAATCCTCTCACTCCCCTGCACCTCTGGCCTGTACCCTAGCTCTTGTATGCATCAATAAATAAATCTTAAAAATAAAGAAGAAATAACATTTTTAAAAATTAAATCACCAAGGAATATAAAAGTTTGGTCTGTCGACTAATGATTTCCACCAAAGTCAGCCAATAATTCTGAACTGACCTTTCTCAGAAGCTGTTCAAGGTGATGAACAATAGGCAAAGTATATTTTAATATATTATATTAGGGCCTCCCTGGTGGCGCAGTGGGTTGAGCAACGCACTATGAAGCAAACCGCAGCCACTGCAGCACGACTTTGATCCCTGCCCCCGGCCAGGGAGGGGACCCACAGGGTGCAGCAGACCTCTCCTGCCTCGCCTCCTGCTCCCCTCAGCAGTGTGTTTCAGTTCATTTGCCTGTTCTGTTCCCCACTCTGTCTCTGGTGAATCCTCTCACCCCCTACACACACACAAACTTCTAGCCTGTACCCCAGAGCTTGTGTACATAAATAAATAAATCTTTAGGAGCCTCCCTGGCGGCGCAGTGGGTTAAGCAACACACTGAAGCAAACCGCAGCCACTGCAGCACAAGTTCGATCCCTGCTGTCGGCCAGGGAGGGGACCCACATGGCGCAGCAGACCTCTCCTGCCTCGCCCGCTGCTCCCCTCAGGCGAGCTGCCTCTTCTGCTCCCCGCTCTCTGTGGTGAGTCCTCTCACCCCCCCACACCTCTGGCCTGTACCCCAGCGCTTGTATGTATACATAAATAAATCTTTTTTAAAAATCTTTAAAATACATATATATTAGCCATTATCAGATATTTTATTTTATGAGACTGAACATCAACTTGCATAAAAACAGTAGACTTGTCTTATATTTTGCTTCACCTTGGGGCAGGGCAGAAGTTATATTTGGAGAGCCTCTCCTGTTTCACCAGCACAAACTTCACACAGAAAGTAGGTTATCAGTTGCCTGATCTGGGGGTAAGAAGGGGATGTGAACACACATGGGGAAGAGGTCATGGAATGTTCTAAAATTAGATTGTGCCGTCTATTTACAGCTCCTGAAATATACTAAAATCCACTGAATGGCCCACTTGAAACAGGTGGCTTTCATGATCTCGCTAGATTATATCTCAATAAAACTGTTAAAAACAGAGGAGAAAAACTGTCCAGTGGAGATGGGACCCGCGGGAGAAGGTTGGGAGTGGACAGCCCTGCTCACGTCCCAGAAAGCAGAGCTCATGGTCAGTGCTGCCGGATCTGGACACCCAAGTCACAGAGAAGTCGGGGCTCTGTTCAAAGTACAGCCAAGGACGCCTCCAACCAAACAAGACCTAGCACCTGGTGCGTCTGTGTGGTCACTCAATCAATAATGACCAGCAACCCACAACGGGTTTTATCAGCTAATGCGGACTGTGGTGTGGAGCGCTCTGGTAAGTAGGCGTGACCTTCAGAGATAGATGTCGTTCCCAAGGAAGAACTGGATGCTCATGTGACCAGATGTTCCGTGCTTGCCTCCACCAAGCACAGATTCCCACTTTCTTTTTTTTTTTAAGATTTATTTATTTATGCACACAAAAACTGGGTACAGGTCAGAGTCGTGGTGGGCGGGGAGAAGGGTGAGCGGCTCCACCAGAGACAGAGCGGGGAGCAGAACAGGCAGATCAACTGAAGTACACTGCTGAAGGGAGCAGCGGGCGAGGCAGGGGAGGTCTGCTGCGCCATCTGGCTTCCCTCCCTGGCCGGGGATCGAACTCACACTGCTGTGCCATGGATGCTTCACAGTGCGGCACTCAACCCACTGCGCCACCAGGGAGGCCTAGATTCCCACTTTCTCCCTGAAGTAGCTCAGTGCTTGGTTGGTTTGTGTTTATGGGTTTGCTTCTAACTGCCTCAGAAAGCAAATCTTTCCAAAGCAAAATGATGCTCAGTCCTGATCCCTTGAACCCCTAGGATCTCCTGTGTGATGATAATCCACCCCTGGGGTTAGAGGTCACTAGTCCAAACCTGCATCTCAGTGGGGTCCCCTGTAGAAGACTGCCCTGAACTAGTATGGGCTTTCTCTGAACCAAACCACTAAAGGGTAGGTGCCTTGTCTAGTCCTTCCACTAATTGCCCCAACCATTCAATGCCCAAACTGTGGCGACTTTAATAGCATGGAGACTTGGGCCACCCCGGTGGCGCAAGGGGTTGAGCACCACACTATGAAGCATCCACAACCACTGCAACACTGAGTTCGATCCCTGGCCAGGGAGTGACCCTGGCGCAGCAGACCTCTGCTGTCTCACCCGCTGCTCTCCTCAGCAGTGTATTTCAGTCCATCTGCCTGTTCTGCTCCCCACTCTGTCTCTGGTGCATCCTCTCACTCCCCTCACTTCTGGCCTATGTACCCCAGTTCTTGTATGCATAAATAAATAAATCTTTTTTGAAAAATAGCATAGAGACTCAGCGCCAGCCTGAGTGCACGGGGCTTCTGACACAGAGAGCAAACTGTCCAGGTGTCCTAAGTAGGTCTTGTCCTCCCTCTGGTTTAGAGCTGTAGGTTCCCCAAACGGGCTCCTGTCTGGTGTCTATCCACCAACCTCGCTTCTGCTGTTATGCCACACACATCCTCACTCGTCACTTACCAGTTTCCGGTGTCCTGGCAAGTGCGTGTCAGACTGGCACCATCCAAACAAGTTCTTCCTTCTGGTTGAGCAGAGGCCCAAACCCTGACTCCTCCTCTTTTTCACTGAGCACCTGAGCAAGTGGCTTTACCCACTGATGCTCCGGTTTCTTCATCTGTGATGAGCTAACAGGGCTAATACCAGGAAAGCATTTATTAGCAGGGTCCTGCACCTGGCAGCAAGGGCACAGTCATCGTTAGCGTCTCCACGGTCCGTGAACTGCGATGCCTTTGAGAGGCCTTCAGGTTTGGGACACGTGCCAGCTACCCTCACGTGCCAGCTCTCTTCAGCATCACTGCTTGTGGCCCAGGGATTGCCATTTAAAGTCACGGATCTTTTTCTCCTTTCTTAAGTGCGATTGCTGAAGTTTGAGATGGCCGGGCTGCTTGCGCAAACTTTACGGATAACGAACAGGCTTGCTGGAGCTACTTGTACTTTTACCAGAGCAGCCTGAGGCCCTGCCAGCCAGTGAGTGCAGGAAGCTGTGTGCCTGCACTGTCCCTACTCCTCCCAGGCTCTCTATCCTGGACAGAAGCAGAGAGAAGAGCACAGAGCAAGCCTCCACATTCACCACCGCAAAACCCGTGTCCTCCAGAGAGAGTCACTTTCTCTTCCCAGCCCTAATTCTTTGCCCTTTAAAACCAGAGCTATTATTACTTCTAATTTACATTGAATGCTCCCTTGGCAACCATTGCACATCGACTGGGACATCAACTTGCTTCTAAAACTGCCCAATTTACCAAAATGCAACTTAAAATGTGATCAACGGAAATACAAACAGCTTTCACCACATCCACATACATAAATATCCTCCCTTACAGAGTAGCTGCATCACTGCCAAACTGGACTAGAGCGCACAGTTGAGATGAATCCCAGTTTTCCTTGCCATCAATAAAAACCAATCTTATAAAGAAATTTATCTACCCTTGAAATATATCGTACCCAAAACAATAGCATAGTTTTTTGAGATTTAAAATTATGCATATTTAACTTACATAATTTCATAATACTTTCAATAACTTTGAATAAATAATTCACACATTAAAAAACAGACTTATTAATACACTTCTGGAAAGGATGTAAACTGTCCTATGCTACAATATATTACCTCTCTGGAAGAAAAAAGAACGACCTATTTTGTAGTGTCTGCCTATATCTGCGGTGTAAATATTCCCTCTATGGCTGACTTCAAGTTATCAACTGTTTAACAAGGGGTTCACAAAATTCCTGAACGTTTAATAAGTGCAAAGTTTCTAGCATACAACGGGAAGGCCACCTATATGCATACATAAAATATATGAAGGTAACATAAATAAAAAGCAGGTGAGAAAGACATAATAAAACAAGGATAAGAGTCATAAAGTGGAGCCAGATATTAGCAAATATTAAAATGCATATAAAGCCCTAAACATGTTTAATACTCACAATTGTCTTCAAGAAACTTCTGACACTAAAAAGAGAAGCTTACCTGGTTCAAAGTGTTCCTAAGATAAAAATAAGTCGCATGCTGAGAAGTGCCAGCTTCCCATCCCAGTGACCCATTCAAGTAGGTCACATTTCTCCTGAGAGTGCCCATAAAGCAAAATGAATGTCCTCATCAACTTCAGGGTACAGGCCTGACCTTGAGACTGCAATCAAGGAGAAACAATTCTATGGGGCTCTGAGCCCAGGTAGAGCCAGGGACAGCATCCCACATTCTCAGGATACTCCCCGGCTGGTGGAGCTGTGGACGTATTCCATGGCCTTTGAGAATCTTCCAAGGTTGTTGCTAAAGACCAGAGTGTGGTAGGTTGGAAATTGTTCTCCCAAGCAAACGTCCTTTCCTGAAACACAGTTACCTGCCATAAAACTTGACCCCTGTGTCCTAAGTAACAATCAGGACACAGCAAGAATGACTCTCCCTTTGGAAAATAGAGGGTGTTCCTTAGGAGTCCTTGGGCTCTTGGAAGTAATTCTTGAAGCAATGGTTAAAGTGTATACAGGGCCTCCCTGGTGGCGCAGTGCGTTAGGCAACGCACTATGAAGCAAACCACAGACACTACAGCATGAGTTCGATCCCTGCCACCGGCCAGGGAGGGGACCCACATGGCGTAGCGGACCTCTCCTGCCTCACCTGCTGCTGCCCTTAGCAGTGTGTTTCAGTCCATCTGCCTGTTCTGCTCCCCACTCTGTCTCTGGTGGATCTTCCCACCACCACCCCGCCTCTGGCTCTTGTGTACATAAATAAATAAATCTTAAAAAAAAAAGAAAAGGGGGGGGGTGATAGCACTTCAACTGGGAACCAGGAATTTTACTCAACTTCCTTAGCTCACAGTCACCTCCCCATTCCCTAATGCTTATCTTCTGGTGAAAAACTTTAAAAACAAGCACCAACAAAACCTTTATTAAAGTAGACTATACAGGGGCCTCCCTGGTGGCGCAGTGGGTTAAGCAACGCACTATGGAGCAGACCGCAACCACTGCAGCACGAGTTCGATCCCTGCTGCCGGCCAGGGGGGGACCCACATGGTGCAGCAGACCTCTCCTGCTGTGCCTGCTGCTCCCCTCAGCAGTGTACTTCCGTTGATCTGCCTGTCCTGCTCCCCGCTCTGTCTGTGGTGAATCCTCTCACCCCCCACACTTCTGGCCTGTACCCCAGTGCTTGTACGCATAAATAAATAAATCTTTAAAAAATAATAATAATAAAGTAGACTATACAGCATAGAAGTTCACAACTTGTTAAGTACACAGTTTAATGAATTTTCAAAAAAAGAACAATTCAAGCAGCGGACATTCCCTGCTCCCAGTTGTCCCCTTCAGGCACTATTTCCCTGCAAACTAGCATCAAAGATTCATTTCACCTGCTTTTGAACTTTTTTCATTAATGGGAACATACAGTATTTTATATCTCTCTTTTCTTTTCACTCGTCATTATGTTTCTTAGATGAACTGAGGTGGCTGCAAGCAGGTCCATAGGGCTTATTCCTACTGCTGGAAAGAATTCCATCATTTGAATAGATCACCATATATCTATTTTATTTTGATAATGAAATCTGGATTTTTTCAGTTTGAAGCTATTATGGATAATACTCTTATGAACATTTTTACACATATATTTTGGTGGACAGAGCCATCATTCTCTGGAATTACTGGATCAGAAGACATCACTTTAGTAAATAGTACCATAGTTCTATGGTAACATTTTACTTATATAAATTAGCAAAAAAAAAATTTAAGGTAGAAGGCTTCCAGTTGGAGACATTGTGATAGATTTGGCCCGCTGATGTGTAAGCCTCTATCACAAACTGTGAGCCCAACCCTAACTTGGGACCCAGGGACAGAAAGAGGGAGAGGACACAGCCACAGCTCACCGTATCTACCGCCAGGAACACCACTCGTCTCTACCATGCCTTTGCACAGAAGGATGCCTTCTGTACAGACTTACCAGTGCCCAAGGGCCTGGCTGGACTTCAAAACCTCCTCAGCCATCAGTCAGAGGCCTTTGCCCAGGGAAGACTGCACAGCTGTACGAAGCAATTTTTGCCATACTAAGAGCCATAAGCAGAGGTCGCTGAGGTCCTGAGCCCATGAACCAAACCTCAGCTTCTTCCAAACCAACCCACTCAGGCAAGACCTGCATTAGCAGCCTAACTCTAGTCATGGGCAACTGACGCCTGGAATCAGCCTAGCGACCCCCAACCACGTGGGAGTCCAGGGTAAGTCTTTCTGGAAACCTGAGTGCCCACAGCCTTCAGGATCGGACTTCTGCCTCGGGGTCCCGATCACTGGGTTGACCCCAAGAACCAAAGCCTCAGCCTAGAGTCAATTCCAGCCAGATCAACTTGGAGATAGTCACGATTCTCTTCCCTATGTAGACTGATCAGGGACCAATCCCTTAGAAGGTGAGCCTTTTAGCTGCTCTGGTTCCCCAGTCCCAACCTGCCCAAGCAAAGATAGCACCGGGCCTTCTTTCAGGAGCGGGCATGGCAGCCCCCACCCCACGGGGGAAGATCACCCCGGAGAAGAAAACCACACAGAGGACAGCCAAGCTAGGAGAAACTGAGAAGCCAGAAGCCAGAAACAGAACCCAGTCCTCCCATTATCCTCCTGGGTTCCCAATGACTTAAACTCACCTACATATCTTGGGGGTGCCACCAGCTGCTCCATTTGAGGAAGAATTCAGAGTTATAATCATGGGGCCCAGCAATATTTATCGGGGCAAAGACATTCCTGGCTCACCCAGTTAGCTTATGCCATCGCCAAAAACAAACTGATTGAACAAATGCTTTTTTGATTTCCTCATTCTTGCTTTTTTTGGTAGACGTGAAGGCAGATGGGGAGAGGTGTTAAACAGTTGCGCGTAATTACTGAAAGGATGATGACACCTCAGCACATGGCCCCTCTCCTGTTAGCGCCTCAGGCCACCGTGGCCTGGTTTTCCTCAGAGGACAAAGCCACCAAGGTTCCTACTTTGCTCCGAGCCCTGGCGAGAGGCAGGCACCCCAGCCTCACCCAACAGCAGAGGGGGTCTCAGGACCTCTGAGTCAGGCTGAGAACACTCTGGGGGCCTGTTCAAATCACCCCGAGCCAATGTGCCCATTCCTCCACCCGGGATCACATTACTCTCGCACACAAACATGCCGTAGCTCTGTGGAGGAACTTGAAACCACAGTGCTCCTCCGACAAAGGACATTTGGCAGAGAGCAGGGTCTTATCTTTGTCCAGCAGTGAAAAAGATGCTGGTAGAAGGGACGGGAGACAGGCATCTGTGTGTTGAGGGGTGGGGTTGGGGGCAGGGGACTGCGTGCATGCACACAAATGGACTTTCTAGTTTTCCATAAATTCTGATAAATTTAAGCCTTCTCTTAAATGCTTACTTCAGGCATAAATTGTAAATACATGTAGGAAAACACAGGAACTTGGAAAGAAAAAGTCTACTTTGTAAAATAAAATGGAATTGGGTAAGATGGCTGTCAAAATGGCTGTCAGTGGTTGAAGGACCCTGTAAAACTGCAAAAGCTCTGGTGAATACCTACGTGTAAGGAATATAATTGCTGGGAGCTTCCTACCTTCTCTATTCTAGCAGAATCGCGCAAATTCTTTCTGGAGATCAACAAAAGAGGGAGGGTGTTTTGACTGAATTTATAAGACCTATCAAGAACCCATCTGGCATTATCCATCCGAAATAAACGTTCATACACAGAGTTTTTTTGTTTATTTAAATTATTTTTATTTGCTTTCTTTTCTCAGGCGTAGTCCCCAAAGAACCTCCACCACCAGTTCACCCATGCACCATCACCATAGTCCCTTGTGCTCTTCCCATCCTCGTTTTGATTCCTTTCCCTTCCCCTCCCCGCCGACTGTCTCTGATTTGAGGTTGTCTGCTCGTTTTTGTTTTGTTTTGTTGCATATAGTTTTATAGTATCTTGGCACAGAGCAGGTTGAAGACATTCCCAATGAGTGAGCAATAAACTTCTATCACTTGCCTTCTCTTCCATTCCTCCCAACTCCACCCCAACTGAGCAGAACCTGAGGGCTTTGCTAGGCTTGAAGCTGCAGGCAGGGGGGCTGAAGAGTCCACCCAATAAGTGAAGTCCCACTCCCCTCACTGCAGGTTCAAGGGTGGACTCCCACAGAGTGTGGCCCAAGCAGAGGAAAGCACAGGCCTGCACCAGAGACAGCTGGCGGCCTCCAGCGCCGCAGAAGGAGAGCAGTCTTAAGGGAAACACAACACAGGAGAGCCAAGCTAGGAGAAAATAAGAGAAAAAGCCAGAAGCAGCCCTGACCAATACCTGGAGCCCATGTGCTTGGGGCCCAAGGCCCACTGGGTCCCCTCTGATGTTCAAGCCTGCACCTTAGGGTGGATTTTCAATAAACTGTGACATCTAAAATATCAACCATCTTCTCAAGTATTAAATAATAGGGCAGAGGCCTCGCTGGTGGCACAGCGGGGTGAGTACCACACTGTGAGGCATCTGCGGCACAGCAGTGCGAGTTCGATCCCCGGCCAGGGAGGGGACCCACATGGTACAGCAGACCTCTCCTGCTTCGCCCACTGCTCCCCTCAGCAGTCTTTCAGTCCATCTGCCTGTTCTGCCCCCCACTTTGTCTCGGGTGAATCCTCTCACCTCCCATACCTCTGGCCTGTACCCAGCTCTTGTATGCATAAATAAATAAATCTTTAAAAATAAGTAAATAATAGGACAGAAACTACCAATGTCTTGTGTAACAAGCTTTGATAGGTGCTATAGTCAGGAATGGCTGAACGAACAATAGTGACTGGAAGTTTCCATGGGGGCAATGATACTTCCAGTAATTCATGCATCATTTTCTACTCACGCTTATCCTTCTAAGGGGATGTGAGTCAGCTTGGAATAAAAAACCTATCTATTAAGACAATTAAAATCCCAGGGTAAAGGTAGATACATCAGAAAACATCAGTGAAGTATAATTGTTATTCTAGAACATATAATTTAGCTCAGAGCATCCTGGCAATCAAAGTAAAAATGAAAAATAAAACAGTAGGTTAATTTTTACCTACTATATCATCTGGAAAAAAGGAAAACATCCCTGTTTTCCAGGAGATGTGACCCTTTTTGCTTGAAGTTGTTAAGTCAATTTGGAAAGTTTAGATTCCCTGAGTGCTGACATTAGCTGAACTGCTTCGGCTTATCTCTACTTAGAAGGTCACCAAAAGGGTCACCATTAATCTAAGTGCTGAAAGTATTAGACTATCACCAGATTTTGGTAGGGAAATGTTTACATCAGCACTTGTTAGAAAGTCCAGTATTGCAGTGAATTTGGAAGGCAGTACAATGTGACTCCAGTCACATGGGTTTCAGCTGGCGGCAACAGTGGGGCATCCTGAGGGGTTGAGCTCTGCAGCCATCTGCACCCTGAGGACAGACAGGGCAGGAAAGCAGAGAATCGAGAAGATGAAAAGGAGGCGGCAGCGAGGCATCAGAAGGCCCGTGCAGCTGTAAAATCCCAATGCATGCAACAGGAGAGGGAAGGCCTGCCTCTCAGTGTGTGTGGTGCAGAGCTCCACACTTCCTGGGGGAAATATGGAAGCACAGAGGAGCCGCACTCACCTGGAAAGAGAAAAGGGAGAGCTGGGTGCAACTGAGGTGGGAGAATATCTTGGGTGACCACAGTCAACCTCTGTTGAATATACCGCTCCATGAGGTAAAGCCCTATTGTTTTCACCAGGGCAACATATCCCAGAAGGAAAGTTTGGTCATTTGGCTGAGATCTCAGCTACGCAGAGATGGAACCAGCAGCCTTCTCTCAGGTGGTCTGGCTACAGTCAGATGCCCGCCGCTGGTGACCATGCTCATCCCATCCACGCCTTCCTGGAGCAGGACGGAGCAGAGTCCACGTGAGCTGCGACAGCCCCCAGCTTGTGTTGTGCAGTTCACATTCCCAGTACCCCACGCTACCTGTGGCCCAGAAATACAAGAGAGGGACGAGCCCCGGTTCGCCTTTAACTAAGGGGCATCAGGAGCCCATGAGAAAAGCTTCAGTCTCTGGTCTTTGTTCCTCCGCTCTGAGAGGCAATGCACATGCTTCCCCGTGTCCTGACCAAATGGAGAGAAACTCCATTCACATGCACCTATTTTATTGTTTGTTTGGTAATGGGTGCCCTTGCCTTTGAATACGCTCTCTCCCCTCTCCCGCAAACAAAGCACCTGCAGGAAAGCCCTTGCCTGGGACCTGTTCAAAAGCAAACTTAACAAGGGAGGGCCTCCCTGGGTAGACAGCAGAGAGCAGAAAAGACAGCTGATCAGATTCGGAGCAGAAGCTCGTGTTAGTCGTCGGCCTCTACCCTGCTCTGGAGAGAGGTAGCAGAGGAGGAAAAGATGTTCAGGGGAAGATGGGCACAGTGCTTGGCCAGAGGCGAAAGATGTCCGTGAACAAATACATGCAGCTAAACTATCTATTTTTTGAAGGTTGACTTGTCCATTTCAAAATGAGTCATGACAGGAATCGTTAGACCGTGGAGCTGTTGGACAAGTGTGGAGTTCTCAGATAAACGCATTTCAAAGCACGCTCTTTCTCGGGCACTTGTAGAAGGCTGATGAAATGGGTCTTTGTAGTATGTTGCCAGTTTCCTCAGAGAGGATTACTGATATTAAGCCAAAAAGGAGGAGGGGGAGGGGGAGCATGTTGACTCATTTTGCATATTCCAAAGCCAAGAGTATCTATTTTTTTGTTTGTTTTTGGGTTTTTTTATAATTATATTTTTTTCTTAGACTGTTTACTTTCTTTTCTAGGTGTAGTCCTTATGGAATCCCCACCACCAGCTCACCGGTGCCCTGTCACCACAGTCCCCTGTGCGCTTCCCGTCCCTACTGTGATCCCAGTCCCTCCTTCTTCCCTGCAGAATGTCTGTTTTGTAGCTGTCTATTTTCATTTTGTCTTGTTGTCGTTTTTGTTGTTGATGTTTCTTTTCCCCTTGACCCCCTATATTCCTCCTATAAGTGAGATCATCCAGTATTTTTCTTTTTTCCTTCTGACTTATTTCACTGAGCCTAATCCCTTCAAGCTCCATCCCTGTTTCAGTAACTAGCTCTAGTTTGTCTTTTTGACTGCTAAATACTATTCCATTGTGCGTATAAATCACGCCTTCTTGATCCAGTCGTCTCCTTTTGGGCATGTGAGTTGACTCCAAGTCTTACCTATTATAAATAATGCCGCAATAAACATAGGGGTGCAGGTGTTCTTTTGAATTAATGTTTCTGTGTCCTTTGGGTGGATCCTTAGGAGCGGGATTGCTGGGCCGTATGGTAGCTCCCTTTTTAGTACACTGAGGAGCCTCCATACAGCCTTCCATAGAGGTTGGACCAGCTTACATCCAAGGGTATCTATTAAACAAACAAACAATAAAATAGAGCTTCCAGTGCCTGGAAAAAAACTCTGATCTTCTTCAAGTGCTCCAAGGTGTCACATCTGTTCTAGCTCCTGGCAGGTGTGCGTCTATGTGCTGAGACAGAGTCTTCTCACTTTTGCTTTGAGTGGCAGTGAAGCTACTGTACCCGCTACAGAGAGGAGCTGCCGCCCCGTGTTCCTGCCCCACCTGATGAAGGGTGAGCTGAGTGGCAAGGGGGATGCAGAGAGCCATGTGGAGATGCCCCGTGTGGCCCTCAGTTTGGCCCTGCCCCAGGGATGGGGACTTGGAGGACACATGGAGGAGAGACACATGGGAGGGCAGCGGTGACAGACTTGATCTTGACTTGTACTGTAATTTTGCTCCTTTTGTCCCAGACTTGCCTGGCCCCTTTCACCCCTTCCCTAGGTGTCCCCACTAAACGGTGCCTTAGACTTGTGGCAAGCTTTCAGGCCTCGGTGCCCCTGCTTTGGGCCAACCCTGTTCCACAAGGGAATTGGTGATTCCGGTGTTTTATTATCCTTTCTCTCTCCTAGCTCTACACACATTTATCCCATTAACGTTCTTCCGCACTAAGAATCTGCTTTGCCTTTATGGAGCAGATGTCAGAAGCCCTTTAGAGAGAGCAAGTGGGGCACTCGGAGTACCCCTTAGTCTGCACACTGTAACCAGTGGTCACTGTTATGAAAGGGGACAAAAATCTGAACAAGCTTTGGGCGAAGCAGGATGCAGAGGCAGAGGCGGACACCTCCCTGCCATCTCCAGTGGGACCGGTACCCGGCGTCAGAAACCTCCCTCCCCCAGGGGCAACCCACAGACTGGAAAGGCATTTCCTCACAAGAAAATCTTTTATCTCCTAAATCCTTGCCTTTCTCACTGGAAAATTGCCTGTGAGAGCTCCAGATATGCCCATTGCCCTGTCTGGAAATTAACAAGGGCCCTGCAAAGCCAAGCGCACAGCTCTTTGTTTCTGGTGTGTCCTTGTTTCCCAGGCCCTGCTGGGAAAACCTGCCAACCTCAACGCTTTTTATCAAGCAAGCCCTACTTGAAGGGAGCTGAGGACACAGCTGGCTGGGGCCCCTTCGTCGTCTCTTCTTCTGGTCAGCCCTCATTTTCTCCTTCCAAGAACAAATCTTTATTCTCTTTGCTAGTGCTGGTTATAGTGTCATCAGTCAAGACTACAAAACCAGGTGCTTACCTGAGAACAGCCAAGAGTCTCCTCCTACACAGGATGTGGGGACCCCAAACAAGGAAAGAGTCTAAGGTTAATTTCATCTTTTTTCTGTCCATCCCTGTTACCTCAACGACTCAACTTATGGTCCAAGTCAGTATCCACAAAATAAAATTCTAGTTAAGAATGTCAAGAGAGTGGGCATCCCTGGTGGAGCAGCAGGTTGAGCACCGCACTGTGAAGCATCCGCGGCACAGCAGCAGGAGTTCGATCCCCAGCCAGGGAGGGGACCCACATGATGCAGCAGACCCCTTCTGCCTCGCCTCCTGCTCCCCTCAGCAGTGTATTTCAATCGATCTGCCTGTTCTGATCCCCACTCTGTCTCTGGTGAATCCCCTCAGCTCCCACGACTCTGGCCTGTACCCCAGCTCTTGTGTGCATAAATAAATAAATCTTTAAAAAAAAAGAATTTCAAGAGAAAGTTCTCCGGCGAGGAAAGGCTAGTCATCTCAGAGGCAAGAGGACAAGTTGTTTTCGCTGAGTCTGGTGTTTCTGAGAAAGACAGATACAAATCCCGAAGAAAATCCTGAGGAAGGGGCCCTGGGCAGTCAGTGACCAAGCTATTGTTGGGCAGAAATGCCCATGAACTGAACCTCTGTGGTGGCGCAAGGGGTTAAGTCTCAGCGCTATGAAGCTATCACCAGCCACTAAGCCATGAGTTCGATCCCTACCAGGGTGCTAACTCACAAGGCACAGTGGACCTCTCCTGTCTCAACCTCTCCTGTCTCCTCTGCTGCTCCCCTCAGCAGTGTTATTTCACTCAACCTGCCTGCTCTGCTCTCCAGGCTGTCTCTGGTGAATCCTCTCACCCCCACACCTGTGACCTACACCCCAGCTCTTGTATGCATAAATAAATAAATAAATCTTAAAAAAGAAGAAGAAGAGGAAGTGCCCATGAACCGCAAGGACAGGAATGGTGGGCTCTATCTAGAGCAAGTCCTCTCTTCCAGCAGTCCTGCCATTGCCCTCGAGCGCCTCCTACTGGCATAGCCTAAGGCTGGTGTCAGTGGGGGAAAAAAGAAGTTCGCATGCCCGAGCCTCACCCCCGGCATCACAGAGCACAGTGGATGGGTTTGCAGCTAAGAGACAGCAGCTTAATGACAGCACAGCACACTACAAGATTTTGAGCCACAGAATACTAAAGCTCTAATTTTCAAATTTTCCCTGTGCTTGGAATTCAGTGGTGAAGCAAACTATCAAGGAGGCTGCGGAGGAACTGCAGTTTCCATAATATGTTGGCAAAAATGCACTCAGCTCACCTGAAATTGGTGAGGGCTGCATATCCCACATATCTTAGCAACTTCCACCTCCGCTGGTAGAAGCTCAGAACCGCAGTGTAGCAGAGAGGCAAGAACGGTAGGCAGCTTCGGGACACCACTGAAAAATCAAAGGATGGGGCCAGTGGCAGAGAAAAAGGAAAAGGTAGCGTTATTCTGGCATTTCATGTGTTGTGCGTGGTGTGAAAAGATTGCATTCACTTGTACCTCATTAATTTTGAAGAAAATGGCCCCATTAAACCGCTGCCAGGTGCATAGCCCCACGTTCTCCTTTGAATTTCTGTGAGGAGGTAAACTAGAAAGGAGCCCAGTCCTTGGAACTCTTCTGAGCCCGCAATGCTCCTTCCTAGGGAAGGTGCACAGTCCTGGGGCCACTTGTCATCCCCAAAACAAAATAATCCCACAGAATGTGAGATATTGAGCTATTCAGAATGCCGAGTAAGGTCAAACTGCAGAATTTTTGGAGTAATTTCTGTTTGAAGGTACAAGCTTTGTGGATGTATAACATTTCCTAATCCAAAACATTCCTGTTCAAAGACTCTGGATGAGCAAGCTGTTGCTGGCAGTTGAGGAAAGAAAATTGGCAAATCGTAGGGAAATGTGAGATTTGCACTCACAGGCAACGTCTGATGGTGAGCATTTGCTGAAAAACCTCAGGATGGAAATCTTGGCCCCTCTATGAAGAAGCCCGCCCTCCGCTTCCAGACCTCCTTTCCCAGCCTCCCCACGGCACCAGCCCCTGAGCAATTCCTGACTGCTGGTATGTGACAGGCCAGAGCCCCTCTTCCTCTTCTTTCCTGTACCCCCTTTTCTCTAAGACCTCTCTCTGCTGTTCTCTCTCATTCCAACTTTATGTAGGAGTCACTGTCCTTCCCTGTGTCACTGACCATTCCACCTACAGCCTTTACAGTAAGAGCAAGGGGACTGTGCTAGACGAAGCCCAGTATTCCCTGGATATTCCTGCCAGTGGCCTGCGGTCTGCAGAGCCGCAGCTGATTTCTGTGTGGTTCAAAAGGAGCTGGTCACACTCCGAAGACAGAACTCAGAAAAGACCTCTGGACTCACTGGCGACAGTCGCATGAGGGAAAGAGAGCATGCCTTCTGGGTCAGTGCCATGCAAGGCCCTTTCCTATCAAATGATGATAAAGAGGGCATTTAGGTCGACTGGGAAAATACAACAGATTATAGAATAAATGCACAAGAATGCCCTTAGGGTATCTGCATTATGCACCTTCCAGAAAGTCCTCCCAGCTCTAAATACCTGATTGTAGTTCTGAACTCTGTTGTTTGTTATTTTGTTGTTGTTATTTTCCCACATTTAACTTTGTCCACTTGCTTCCTTGCAAGGTGGATGTTTTTCAAGTTCAAAGTGAAACTATGCCTTTTATCTCCCTTATAAGGTTTTTCTAATCTTCACCTGGCATTCATGTGCCTCTGGCAACAGACACTTCTGTCCCCTGCCTCCCTCATTCTTCCATCCTGACTCACCCCGTGACTCACCCCCACTAAGTAAATGTCAATGCTTTGTGGACACTTTAATTGGCTTGGGGGGTAGTAATTATAATGTGGCAATGGTCCTTTAAGAAATCAGATCCCTGGAGGATATCTTTCCTCTAAAGCTACAGGTAAAAAACTGGGAACTTAGAAGTCTCAGGCAGTGAAGCAGGAAGCCCCCAATGATATGCAAGCCTTTTGTGTACATTAAGGGATGCTTTTATGAGAGATAACAATAGAGCGCCACAGATTTCCAGAGAATTCTTGACCTCAAGAAGATTGCAAATGCTGAACTTGTCTAAAATCTGTTGCATGAATGAATGGAAGAAAATCAATAAATGAATAAAACGGCTTGTAGTATCCACTTGGTTTCTTTCCCCCATTTCCACCCCATTCACCCCATTCTGACCCCCCCCCACCACACACACGCGCGCGCACACACACACACTTGCTCCTTTAATCATTAATCGTTAGTGATTGGTCCTGGTTTTTCTGAGTTCTGTCTTTGGAGTGTGACTAGCTCCTTTTTTTTTTTTTTAAAAGGTTTATTTATGTATACATACAAGATCCGGGGTACAGGCCAGAGTCCAGGGCAGTGAGAGGATTCACCAGAGACAGAGCAGGGAGCAGAACAGGCAGATCGACTGAAACACACTGCTGAGGGGAGCAGGAGGCGAGGGAGGAGAGGTCTTCCTGCGCCTTGTAGGTCACTCCTTGGCTGGAGGCAGGGGTCAAACTCGTGCTGCAGTGGCTGCGGTTTGCTTCCTAGTGCATTGCTTAACCCACTGCGTCACCAGGGAGGCCTGGCCAGTTCCTTTTGAACCACACAGAAATCAGCTGCGGCTCTGCAGACCGCAGGCCACTGGCAGGAATATCCAGGGAATACTGGGCTTCGTCTAGCACAGTCCCCTTGCTCTTACTGTAAAGGCTGTAGGTGGAATGGTCAGTGACACAGGGAAGGACAGTGACTCCTACATAAAGTTGGAATGAGAGAGAACAGCAGAGAGAGGTCTTAGAGAAAAGGGGGTACAGGAAAGAAGAGGAAGAGGGGCTCTGGCCTGTCACATACCTCTCTTCCATGCCTTGCTGAGTTTCCTGTAACTGTCCTTCCCCAAAGACCAATGGCAATGCCTGACATTTACAAACACACACACACACACACACACTTCTCACACTCACCCATCACCTTCTGAAGCCTGTCACCTCTTGCAGACACTTTTACTTATTCAATCAGTGAACACTTTGAAGACCTAGTTATGTGCCAAGCCATATACTAAGCTTTGAGAACCAAAGCTGAGTAAACTCAGTCTGAAAAGATCATACACACACACACACACATGCAATGGTACAATCCTGCAAATGCTATCACCACAGAGAATCAGCGATGCGCAGCTGCAGGGGGTCTCACTCTTTTCCCCCACTGTCCATTCACCATATGAACATGGCTCCTAAGAGTTGTGCCACCCAGAGTCCCTGGGCGTCGCACAGGTGGGTGGAGGATGGGCTAATGGTGGGTATCACCATCGGATTGTGATGAGGGCAGCTGCCGCAAAGTTGGGGCCCTCCACCCTGTCCATCATAAATCTGGACCCTGTGCTGCCTGTTCCATTCTGCTGCCCTACTCTTCCCTTGGAAGACAACCTCTAGGCATATTTAAACTTACTAGACATATAGGCAAAGGCTATGGACAAGCAACCCACATGCTCACAAAGAGATAACCAGTGTCACAGTCCCTCGATGCACAGTAAAATCAGTGCAAATTAAAATAAGAGCAACAGGTGGGTTGGTGTTTGAAAGACCGCTAACATCCTCAGCGGAGGAGGGTGTTGGGGCACGCACGCCTCATACATTGCTAGTGGTGACATGACTCTTCATAGTCTTTTGAAAATGAATCTGGCAATACCCATTAAAATTAGAAATGCACATCACCTTTGACCCAGAAGTCCTACAGGAATGTGACATTATGATTTGTAGGAAATATGTCTATTTGGTCATTCAGGTGACCAAACTCTACTTCTCATATATTTGGTCTTCACCCACAATTCCTGGCTTCCAGTTCCTAAAAACCTAGAATTTCCTAAGTATGGAGAGTGGTAAAGTTGCCTCTTGAGTGAAGTGACTTTTTGGGAAACATCTGAGAGTGGAAGCTTGTTGCCAGTGAAACCAACAAAAACAGGGTGGGAATGAAAATACCACCCTAGTTCCTCCTGAAATTCCCTAGGGAGGAAGAGGACTAAGAGTTTGAGTTCAATTGCCAATGGTCAATGATTTCATCAATTGTGCCAAAGTAGCAAAGCCTCCATGAAACCTAGTAGGGAGAACTTCTGGGTTGGTGAACATGTAGGGGAAATTTGGGGAAAATGGGTGTGCCTGAAGAGGGCATGGGAGCTCCATGTCTGTTCCTCATATCCTGGTCTATGTAGCTCTTCTATCCGGCTGTTCCTGAATAATGTCCTTTGTAATAAATGGATGATCTAGTGAGTAAAAGAGTTCTGTGAGCTCTAGCAAATTAATTGAGCCTAAGGAGGGTGTCTGGGAGCACGATTTATAACCAGTCAGAAACACAGATATCAATAGTAACCTGGGCATGCAAGTGTCCATTGAAGTCTAAGGAGGGACGTGCAGAGCCACCGAGCTGTAGCTGGTCGACCAGAAGCCCAGGTTAACAACCTATGCAAGCAACTGGTGTCTGAAGTAGAGGGCAGGCTTAGGAGACTGAACCCTTAACCTGTGGAAACTGATGTCATTTCAGAGGTAGTATCAGAATTGAGTTGAATTCGTGGAAACCCTGCTGGTGTCTAAGAGTTGCTTGGTGTGGGGAAGCTTCCACACACTCTTGTGGAGACCAAAGACACCAAATCTAAGGATTAAAAGTTTTTAAAGGGGAAAAAAACCCCACAAACATCTACAAATCCACAATAGGGAAAATTCTGACTAAATCAGAATTTAGTATGGAACAAAGGAATACCACCAATATTGAAAACACCACACGTTGGTGAGGATGTGGAGCAACAGGAACCCCCGTTGATTACTAGTGGGGATACAAAATGGTAGTCTCTTTGGAAGACAGTGGCAGTTTCTTATAAAACTAAATATATATGGGCCTCCCTGGTGGCGCAGTGGGTTAAGCAACGCACTATGAAGCAAACCGCAGCCACTGCAGCACGAGTTTGATCCCTGCCTCTGGCCAGGGAGGGGATCCACATGGCGCAGCAGACCTCTCCTGCCTTGCCCGCTGCTCCCCTCAGCAGTGTGTTTCAGTCAGTCTGCCTGGTCTGCTCCCTGCTCTGTCTCTGGTGAATCCTCTCACCTCCCGCAACTCTGGCCTGTACCCTAGCTCTTGTATGCATAAATAAATAAATCTTAAAAAAAAAAAGTCAAATATATATTTACCATGTGAAAGTTAGTTACATTTGCATATATTTGCCTAGAAATATATCATGGTGTGCTTTTTAGAGGGAGGGGGTAAAAGGAAATTAAGGAGCAATGTATAGAGATCATTCTTGAACAAAAATATGAAAGGGAAAAACATATACATGTACAACACACACATTTTAACAGAGAGGAAAATGTAGACAATTACAAATCAAACAGTTCAGATTAGTTATCTCAAAGGGGACAATTAGAGGCAAAGAGAAGTTCACTGCATTTTTATTAATACAGCTCTGCTTTGTTATACTTGCTACAATGAGCATGAATTTTTTAGTAATTAACAAAAAAACTCCAGTCAGGAGAATAAGATGACAAGTCACAGACTGGAAGTAAGTATTTTCCAAAGATATATCTGATTTTGTAGTGTTATGAAGGTCTGTTAAAACTCAACGATAAAAAATAAACAACCCAACTTAAAAGTGGGCAAAACAAAAATAGATGACTGGATCAAGAAGATGTGGTACATATACACAATGGAATACAATTCAGCAATCAAAAATGATAAACTAATGCTATTCACAGCAATGTGGATGGACCTAGAAAGATTTATGCTCAGTGAAATAAGTCAGAAGAAAAAAGAAAAATACTAGATGGTATCACTTATAGGGGAACCAGAAAAGGCATGGGGGTAAAGATAATAATACAAAACACGACAAAACAACCAAAAACAGACAATATAAACCAGAGATACCCTGCAGGAGACTGGGGAGGGAGAGGGGCGACAAAGAGGAGGGAGGAACACAGGGGACTGTGTGATGGTGCACAGGTGAATTGGTGGTGGAAATTCTGTGGGGACTACACCTGAGGAAAGAAAACAATTATGGTTTAAAAATGAACAATGATGTACAAAATATATATAAATAAATTTTAAAAAATAAAAATGGGCAAAAGATCAAAACAGACAACACATCAAAAAGGTACACAGACGGCAAATAAACATGTGAAAAGATGTTCCACATCACGTTCTTTTAGAAGATTGTTTGATAAATCAATGAGCTACCACTCAGTTCTCAGAATGACCCCAATTCAAAACAATGAAAACACCAAATGTCGGTGAGGATGTGGAGCAACAGGTACCCCATGGACTGATGGTGGGAATAGAAAATGTAGTCTCTTTGGAAGTCAGCTGCAGTTTCTTATAAGATTAAATAAATGTTTACCATATGACTAGCAGTCTCATCCTTGGTACTCACCCAGATGAGTTGTAAATTTTATTCTAGTCAAAAATCTGTACCTGTTAATAGTGACTTTATAATTGCCAAAACTTGGAAGCAACCAAAATGTCCTTCAGAAAGTGAATGAATAAATAAACTATGGTACATCTAGACAATGGAATATTATTTAGCATGAAAGAGAAATGAGCTATGAAGCCATGAAAAGAAGAAACTTAAATGTATGTTACTTAGTGAAAAATCCTACAGTTACATACTATAGGAGTCTAACTATATGGCATTTAGGAAAAGGCAAAACTATGGAGGCAATAAAAAGATCAATGGTGGCCACGGAGTGGGAGGAATGAATTGGTAGGACACAGAGGATTTTTAGGTCAGTGAAGCTATTTTGGAGGACACTGTAATGACGGACATATTTATCAAAACCCATAGAATGTATAACACCAAGAATGAACAATAACGTAAACTATAACTTTGGAGGACAACGATGTGACTGTGCTCACTGTGACAGATGCCTCACCCTGGTGGGGCTCTTAATAAAGGAGAGGTTGTGCATTTCTGAAGTTAGGGGTTATAGGAGCTATGTCTGCATTTTCTGCTCGATTTTTCTGTGAATCTAAAACTGCTCAAAGAAAGTCTATTAAAAATGTTCATCTCTAGAAAATTCTAGGAAAAATCTTTAGTTTTCAGATACAGCCTATTTGAAAATGGTCATCAAATGGGATTGGTCAATCATGGTCCTGCCGTTCAAGGGGACACCATGGAGCAGTTAAAAAGAATGAAATGCAGCTACATGTGCTGCAACAGGAACACGTTCCAGACCTAGAGATATGTGAAAAAGATGCCATAACAATATATACAGCTTGACACCATCTGTGTTAAAACAGAAACAAATCATGCAGATGTATGTTTGTGGAGGCACAGGAAATTGCCGGAAGGAAGATGAGACTCTGAATAGTGGCTGCCTACCTATGGGGGATGGGGCAGTCTCAGACCATCCTGTCCTGTCTGAACTTGGTAAAAGTACATTAGTTTTGACGTTGTCAAAACAAGTTGTTTTAGGAAAAGCCTTTTTTTTTTTTTTTTGACTCTTCTCAAGAGACGGCACTGAGATGTAAGTGTATGCTCTGACCGTAGATAGAGCCCACGTCAGCCTTGAGATCACAAAATCAGTCATCAGTTTCCACACGTGGTACCGCCTCAGCTGTTATAAAAAGAAATGTCACCACCGAGTAAGGTATGTCCAGGCTAGAGAATTATAATGATATCTACATTTATATAGTGCTTTACAATCCAGGAATGGCAAAAAGTCCTCTGTGAGGAATTTGTCTTTATGAAAGTAGTACATAATGCAAGCAAGAATTTTAAGGGTACATCATAAGCAGAATGGTAAACCTGTCCTCACAATAAACACCTACAAAAAATAGCAAATAAATGTATCAACAACCTGTAACACCCTCTGCCTGCAGCTCTTAAATGAACAATTATGAGGGATTCCGCTTTAGAAAAAGTGTAAAACCCTCCCCACGTTAAAGATCACAGGGAACGTGGGATTAAGCAGAACCTAGAACAATGGGAACTAACTATGTCTTCCAATGCATCTAGACATCTCTGGTTTTTCTCTCAAGCTGTCTTTGTCCCAGGGGAGCAACGGAGGTCCTACTTGAAGGCAGCATCCAAAATCATCTGACAGAAAGCATAGAAGTACCCACACTCCCCATGTGCTCCTTCACACCGCAGAGCAGAACCAGGTACACACGCGGAGGGGAGGTTTTGGTTACCTTTGATATTTTATCAGATAGTGTTCCTCTCAATTGATGAGTTGAAAAACATTTTGCAATATTTTTTTAAAGATTTATTTATGCATACAAGAGCTGGGATACAGGTCAGAGTTGCGGGAGGTGAGAGGATTCACCAGAGACAGAGTGAGGAGCAGAACAGGCAGATCCACTGAAATATGCTGAGGGGAGCAGTGGGTGAGACAGGAGAGGTCTGCTGTGCCATGTGGGTCCCCTCCCTGGTCGGGGATCAAACTCGCGCTAGTGTGCTGTGGATGCTTCACAGTGCGGTGCTCAACCTGCTGCACCACCAAGGAGGCCGTTTGCAATATTTTTAAAAGAAGCTTTTAAATGTAGCAACATCACTGCAAAAAACTTCAGAGGGACAGGATTTTCATTTTATGACAGACACATATGGGGAAGTATCACTTGATTGATAGCTAACTTTCCAAGAAACACCAGTGGTACAAAGGAAGCAAACTGCTGCTTCTGAGAGTTAAACAGTCGCAGTCATGGCTACCAGTAACTGGCCACACACCACATGATTATGTGACTTCCCAGTCTGCACAATAACCTACGAAGTGGATACCATCAAGCCCATTTTACCAATGAGGAAACTGAAGTGGAGTATATAACTGCACAAGGTCAGACAACTCTGGCAGACAACTCTGCTGCCAGTGCTGACTGGATCAGGGTTGACTCCAGAGCACAGCAATGATCTTGCAGTGGCCTGGCTGGATGATGCACTAACCCAGTCAGCCTTCCTCTCTGAGAACAGTGCGTGTGACAGCTCAGAGTGCGCAAGAGAGGTGCCCCAGGGCAGCCTGAGGACATGCAGACACAGACGCCACAGAGCAGCGGCCAACAATGAACACAGCAGCATGGTCCCAGTGGGCGTCCTGATCACATTAACGCCCGAGCCTGAGAATAACGATTCCACAGGACCTTGGTCCTATGCTCCAAAGATGCCTTTTCTGTCCCAAGTTGCCACCAGGTGATAAAGACTCCTACGCGTCCAGTGCAGCCAAGGGCCACAAAAATGAACTCCACTTTCTGGTCATCCAGGCACTTGGATGCAGAGGGTCAACTGATTGTGTTTTAGTTCAAACTGACAATGACCTATTACTTCTGACAAATATGTAAGTTGGCAGGGCTCAGCTGAGTGGTTTTTGTGTTCCATGTGGTGTCTGCTAGAGCTCAGCTGGGACAAGCGTATCCAAGATGGCTTCCTGCACATGACTGACACCTCAGCTGGAGCAGCTTGAATAGCTGGGGCAGTTCAGGCCTCTTTTCACATTGTCCACTACCCAGTAGTCCCGTCCAAGCTTCTATAAATCGCATCTGGAGCCAAAGAGAGTGAAAACAGAAGCAGGAAGCCCTAGTAAGCCTATCTAATGTGTTCTGTTAGTCTAAGTCAGTGTCAGCCCGACTCAAGGAGAAAAGAAACAGACTCTACCCCTTGGAAAAAATGATATATGCACACAAGAATTATTGACGGCCATCAATCAAACTACCAGGAAATTCAAGTGGAACTTGTTAAGACTTACTAAGCTACCAGGTGTCTTTCTGCCTTTCTTTCCTCTTTCAACAGTCATCTTGCAAAGATGAGACAACCTTGAAGATGAAAGCCACACACTGAGAACAGCAGTCAGAAGGAGGGACACTAAGTTCCTGGTGAGACAGAGGAGCCGCTATCCCAGTCAAAGACTATCTACTTGCAGGATAGTTACACATTAAAAAATATATAGACCTCTGTCTTACTTAAACAATGGTTAGTTGGTTTTTCCAGTGGCAACAGGCTTAAATGAGAATAACAGAAGAAACCAATAGCACACAATGCAACATTTCCTATTTTTAAAAAATACACCTAACAGCACATAGTATGATTAATCACCAAGTTCCATTACAGGCATATAAAAGATACTATAGCAAGATTCCAGGTGAAGGTTTAGTGATGAGTACTTTGCTCTTAGATCTAGGAGTCAGTCCCATGGGGGCTTATGAGAAAGTGTTAATACTTCATATAATAAACACTGCCTGTGAAAAGTACTTTTAATATCTTTCAGCCAATTTCTCATTTCCTATATAGTCAACAATCCCTCTCCAATAATAGACACTTTTTATTACGTCTGATTTATGGAAATGTAATCTCCCTTTACCTCCTGCTTCCAAATTTTAAGAAACCAAGCAAAAGGCAAGTTTTAAAATGCCAAAATTGGGTGTTGTTGTTGTTTTTTAGAGCTGTGCTTAGCAGAATCCTAGAACTGGTAGGTAGGTTGAAAAGTGGAAAGGACACTCAGGTATTTCAGGCCTGACTGGGGCACACAGATGTGAATCTGCAATAATAAACAGCCCCTCAACCACCTAGTATAAGAAAGGAGGAATGGCAGCATCATAACATAACATACGTTTTGTGAAAAGTGGGCAAACTAGGCTTTGTTATAATTTTACTCATTCTTATATAAGATTTGGCAAATATTTTATTTGACTTTTGCATACATTTCAAATAGAAATCATTGGAATTCTTTCTACTGCCATGGGTTTTAAACTAATAGTTGGCTATCTAAAACAAATAATCAACTCATCCTTAAATATAATCAATTGTAATACTACTATGTATATGTATAACACTACAGCATAAAATATAAGACAGAGCAATAATTTGTTGTGCTAGTTGGCAATATTTTAATCCTAAAGTCTAATTATTTACCCTAAATGCTTTTCCAGAGATTCCCCTCGGAATGACCATCAGGATGTAAAAAACACTGGAAATTTGTCTGCTAATTAATTAAATATTGATATTACATTATTACATCATTTGTCAAAAGAAAACTTGTTGCCCACATGTTGCATATCTTTCTGTTCCTACCACAACTATTTTAAAATGCCAGTGATGAGCAACAGCTTCCCAGCCAATGACGCTTTCTGACTCCTAATTAAATGTTCAGGGTCATGACCCCGGAGGAGGTCAACCTGCACGGAGCTTCCCGGGCTGCTAACCTGCGTGCCCCGCGGAGCTGTGGGTCCGTAACGGGCTGTTTGCAAGGGGCTGCTTTTCTGACTCCCGTGGCTTTGCTTGTCTTTCTGCTCTTCGCTTTCCCTTTCCAGTCCCTCTCACGGCTTCAGCATCCGCTGACTTTCCATCTGAAAACACCTGAGGTGGCGGCTGCTTCTTCCATGTGCACCTCATCATTAACTGCTGGCCAAACAGTTAACCAACACTCGGGCACAGACCCAGTCGACAACACACCGCGTAGCCGAGGCCCTCGGGGAATGCTGAACGCTGGGCGCTTAGCAGACAACCACGCTCCCGCCTCTCCCACACCCACCCATCATGAGCACGATTTATTTTTAAGGTTAATACTATGGACACACTCGGTGGAAGAAGATCCTCTCCACAATCGCCTGACCTCAGCCCTCACAAACAGCTGTGCCCAGGACCAGATTCTGGATCCTGAGGGGTTTTCCTCTGGAAAAGCATTTAGGGTTTCGCTGGCGGCTTCAACCCATTTTGTCCACTAACTGCTCGAGTCCTGACACCCGATTCGGACCAGGACGCGAGAGTCGCCGGGCGCCGGATCACCTTGATCGTCGCGGACTCGACCGCGGGCTCACCTGACCACCGTGGACTGCGGCGTACGCTCACCTGGGTCACACCCGGACTCGGGCGCGGGCTCACCTGCTCCCCCGCGGATCCGCGGACCGCCGCGCCGGAGCGGACCTTCTGCTGCGCGGCCGCGGCCGCCCGGGGAGGCTGTGCGCGGCCGCAGCCCTGCTCGCCGGGCCGAGCCGTCAGCAGGGAGTTCCAGCCAAGTTCTCTCTCGTGCCCAGAAAGAAGGACTGCCGAGAACATGGAGCCTCTGCTTGGCCGGGTCTTCGCGTTCCGAGAGATCCCTCTAGTCCGCTGCGCTCCGTCAGCTCACCGAGAGCTGCGCGCTCTTCCCTTCCTTTGCCGTGGGTTTGGGAATTAGCTGAGAGGTGCGGGGACCCAACAGAAAACTACTTTTCCCCCCTGCTGGTGACTGTGAGGAACTGCAGCTAGTGGAACAAGCCCAACAGTGCTCACGGTTTCCTTCCCGCCTAGAAGCTGCTACAGTTGGGGTCCTTTCCTCCCACCCACCCCCACTCCCCACTCTATCAAAAGTTTTGTAAACTTTGGTCTTTACTCATTTCATTTTTGTCGGGGTAAAGTTTAGTAAGGTTAAAAACTAAGCCCCCTCTCCTGACCCAGCAGGAAACTGTAATAGGTAAGAGAATGGATAAGGATGCCTTGGGGACAAGGCATTAAACTGAAGACCATGACCAGAAAACCAGCCCAGCTCCAGCAGTGCAGAAGCGGAAGCCAGAATGTGTTTCGGTGTCAAAGATCAGCACCAGAGACCTATTAGTTCAGTAGATAACTGGTGTAAACTAGTGCCCCAAGTTAGAAAGCAAATACAAAGAGATCCTCAAATCCTTAGGTCGCAGACATCTCCTTGCTTGCCTGCTGCTTCTCTTAGCATGTATTTCAACAAACCCACCCGTTCTGTTCTCCACACTGTCTCTGATGGAGTCTTTCACCCACACTCCTCTGGCCTCACGCTCCCCACAACAAATATCATTTGTAATTGGAACTCTAGTGAATAAACCAATTTCCTGAGTCCTATGAGCTACCACAGCAAATTAATTGATCAGAAGAAATTCCTGAGAACATGTCCTTCCTGCTGGCATCTGAAAAGAAAGGTGATCTTGAGAGATTTGAGCCCCATAGCTCAACAGAGAGTGTAAAAGCTGAGTTGGTTTTGAAGAATTACTTGTATGTGTGTGGAGTCTTCCAGACACCCACATGGAAATTGGGTCTAGAAACCCATTATGGGAGGAATTCAGGGAGAGGATGAACCCTAAACTCTGTGTTGCTTTACTTTAGCACAAGTTAGAGGACTAAAACAACAGATTTGTTGCTTTACCTTTCTGGAAGTCAAGAGTCCTGTACAGGTCTCACTGGACCAAAGTCAACATGCTGACAGGCTGTACGGGAGAAGCCACTTTCTGCTCATTCAGGTTGTTGACAGAATCCTTCCATTCCCTCAGCTGTAAGAGTGAGCTTCCTGCTTTCTTGCTGGCTGTCAGCTCAGACATCCGCCGCTTCTTCAGGCCACTGCTGCATTCCTTGAATTGACACTCTCTTCCCCATCTTCAAAGCCCACAAGCTGGGGTTGAGTCTCTTGCATGTTTCCAGTCCATCCTTCGGTTTCATCTTTCTGATCCAAAATAGAAAGGTTCTCTGCTTTTTAGGCATGATTTATAGGGCACATCCACTTACCCAGGATAATTTTAAGGTCAGTAAGCTTAACCACCGCTGCAAAATCCCTCCTGCCATGGAAAGTGATACAGTCACAGGTTCTGACGGTTAGGACATGGACCTCTTCAGGGGCCTCTAGACAATGGAGAGGAGAAAAAAGGCTGAAGAATTCCATACACTCTCCCTGTCTACACGTATTTGCCTTCTGACCTTAGTTGCATTATTTTACATTAATAGCATTACATTAATGTTTAATGTAGTTACATTAAATATAAATATACTAAACATGCCAATTACATTACAGAGATTGTCAGACTGGATTAAAATCAAAACAAAGATCCTATTGTATACTATCTACAAAAAAAATAGGCTTTAACTACGAAGAGACAAATAGGTTGAAAGTAAAAGGTAAAAAGACTTCCTCCATGCAAAGAGAAAGATGAACAAATCTGAAGTAGCCAAAAAGCATAAGAAAAGATTTTCAATGGCACTAATCATAAGAGACATGCAAACTAAAACCACAATACTGTATCATCTCACATCTGTTGAAATGATCATTACTTTAAAAAAAAAATAGCAAGTTTTGGGCCTCCCTGGTGGCGCAGTGGGTTAAGCAACACACTATGAAGCAAACCGCAGCCACTGCAGCACGAGTTCAATCCCTGCTGCTGGCCAGGGAAGGGACCCACATGGCTCAGCAGACCTCTCCTGCTGTGCCGACTGCTCCCTTCAGCAGTGTACTTCCGTTGATCTGCCTGCTGCCTGTTCTGCTCCCCGCTCTCTGTGGTGAATCCTCTCATGCCCCCACACCTCTGGCCTGTACTCCAGTGCTTGTATGCATAAATAAATAAATCTTTTAAAAAATAGCAAGCTTTGGTGAGTATGTGGAGAAACTAAAACCCTTGTGCATTACTGGTAGGGCCATAAAATAACCAACCATTATGGAAAATAAAACTAATTAGAAATAGAACTCAAGGTGACTCATTAACTAAAATTAGTTCCCTCTTATTATCCAGCAGTCCCACTTCTGGGTATATAACCAAAAGAATTCAAAGCAGAATTTTAGAGAGATATTTGCACATCCATGTTTTTTGCAGAATTATTCAAAGTAGACTAGAGGGTAGCCAATCACAAAAGAAAAATGCTATATTATTCCACTATCTAAAGTAGTCAAAATCATAGAAACAAAATAAGGAAAAGTAGTTTCCAAGGGTTACTTGGAGAGTGGGGAGGGGAAATCAGTGTTTAATGATTACAGAGTTGCAGTTTTACAAGATGAAATACCTCTAGACATCCATAGAACAAAACTATGAGTATACTTAACACCGCTAAATTGTACACTTAAAAATGGTTAAGTTTGTAAATTTACTGTGTTGTGTGTTTTTTTAAAAGATTTATTTATTTATGCATACAAGACTGGGCTATCGGCCAGAGGTGGGGGGGTGGCGGTGAGAGGATTCACCAGAGACAGAGTAGGGAGCAGAACAGGCAGACTGACTGAAACACATTGCTGAGGGGAGCAGTGGGCGCAGCAGGAGAGGTCTGCTGTGCCATATGGGTCACCTCCCTGACTGAGGATCGAACTCGTGCTGCAATGGCTGTGGATGCTTCATAGTGTGGTGCTTAACTCCTTGTGCCACCAGGGAGGCCCTGTTTTGTGTTTTTTAACCACATTAAAAAATCTGAAGAGACATGAAGAGGGACACTTAATAATGACAAAAGGGTCAAGGCAACATAATAGGGCTTCCCTGGTGGCGCAAGGGGTTGAGCACAAGGGGACTTCTGCAGCCACTGAAGTACAAGTTCGATCCCTGATCAGGGAGGGTACCCACAGGATGTAGCAGACCTCTTCTGTCTCTCTTGCTGCTCCCCTTAGCAGTGTATTTCAGTCAATCTGCCTGTTCTGCTCCCCACTCTGTCTCTGATGAATCCTCTCACCCCCTGCACCTCTGGCCTATACCCCAGTTCTTGTATGCATAAACAAATCTTTTTTAAAAAAAAGAAGACAACATAATAACAATTACACACATTTATGCACTAATATCAGAGCTTTGAAATGTCTTGAGTAAAACTAACAGAACTGAAGAGAAAATAAGCAAACCCACAAAATGAAAGATTTTAAGACACTACTTTTTATAAGACACAAGAAATCAGAAACTATCTAGAAATATCTTTTTTAAAAAAACTCTCTATATTTCAAGAGCTTGTGAACTATGGTTAAATTCCATAAATAAAGTTTTCTTGGAAAACAACCCCATGCATTTGTTTATGATTGTCTATGACTGTCTCCATAGAATTTAGATGCAACAGAGACCATATGCCTTGCAAAGCCTAAAGAAAATCTATTTCCTGGCCCTTTAGGAAGTTAGCTAACTTTCTACTCATTCCAAGAGTGTTCATGATTGCTTTGAAGCATTTTTCTAAAGCTGCTTTAAAGCCTGTGTCCAAATATTTCAACATCTGGCAATCTCAGTACTGATGTGTGCTGATGGTGTTTTCTCATGTAGGTTGAGATTTTCCTGGGTTTTGATAAGCCAAGAAATTTTGGATTGTCGCCTAGAAAATTTGAATATTATGTAATGAGACTCTAGGTCTTGTTTAAATCCTTTGGAGAATATACATATTTTTGTTTTAGGTAACAGAGTTAGGTTCAGGCTATAAGTTAGACCCACCATGTATGGGTTGAGGCTCAAATATAAATTCATTTTTCAAAGCCCTTGAAGTGCCTTTTGAATATGTACCTTTCACTGGTGTTCTGGGAACTGATCAACGGTCTTTTAGTCAGGCTCTCAAAGTCACTGGGTACTGATCAGATCCATGCATGTATACCTCAGGGGTGAGCCCAGAAGTTCATACAGAATGGACTTTAAGGGGCTTCCCATAAAGTTAAGCAAGAGTTCTCTCACACAATCAGCTGAGTGCTTTCTAGTTCCCTTTATTGCCCTCTGTGGTTCCGTGGCTAGAAAGCTGGCTCCAGAACGTTATGTCATCATTGTGTACTTCTGTGACAGCTCCATCTTTGACCAAGTGTGAAAAGATAGAAAAAGAGGATGGGGAAGCAATAGGGATTTCTCACTGGAGAAATAGAGAGGAATGTTCTTCCCCAGAGTTTTGGCTTCTTTTGGCTTCTTTGTGGCCTTTGCTGCTGCCGCTGCAGAATGGGTTGTGGTCTTGGGTTCGAGAAAATAAAGGAAAAAAGAAACAGCCCGAGAATCCCACATACTCTCACTGGATGTTAGGATTTTCTTGCTACTCAACCAGAACCACCCGGTTTCCCCTCCTCTCCACACATATCCTGGTGCCCACACATGGGCTTGGGCTACACTACATGCAGGCCTGCAGATAGGAAGGGAACAAAAATAGCAAACTCACCTCTAGTTCACGGGGACATCAAGTCTTCTTATTCAATGTTACTATTTACTTTTCAGTCTTCTTATAGGTGCTCTGTGCCTTATTTCAAGGTGTTACAGTGGCATTCAAGGGGAAAGACAGGATGGAGTGTGCTTACTTCATCCTTACCTAGAACAAGAATCTTAATATCAAAAACTAAAGAGGGTGTATCACAGCAAATCTTACAGACATGAAAAAATCAAGGGAATATTATAATTTCATGTTAACAAATTCGACAATTTAAGTAAATAAACAATTTGCCTTAGAATGTAACATACCAAAGTCAACACAAAAAGAAATGGAAATTCTGAGTAGCTTCATCTTTAATAAAGAAGTTGAACTATTATCAAACATCCTCAGAAAAAAACCCAGCCTGCATAGTTTCATTAGTGAGTTTTATCAGATATTTAAAGAAGAAAAAATATTAATATAACAAAAGCTTATTCAGAACACAAAGCATAAAAGCAAATTTTAAAACTTGTTTTTATGAGACTAGCATGACCCTGATACCAAAGATCTTACAAAATATAATTACTCATTCACAAAATTTAAGTAAATGAAGTCCAAGAACGACTTATCCCAGGAATAACCAGTTGATATTCAAAGATCACTCATTGTAACCCACCATGTTTAGGTTTGAAGGAAAAAATGAGTATCTCAAGTGACATGAAAAAGGCATTTCAGAAAATTTAGCACTTAGCAAAACAAGAACTAAGGAGAGGTTGCTTACATTAGTTGCAGTTATCTGTGAAAAACCTATACTAATCTGTGTAAAAGAGTATATATTATGAGTCAATTCGTGTGAAGTTCTATAAAAATAAACCTAATACATTGTTTAAAAATAAGACAATGATGGTCTCTTTGAGTGTGGTTGACTGGGAAAGAATATTAAGGCAACTTCTGGGGTGATGGAAATTTTTTGTATGTTATGGCTTACTTTCTGGAGTGATGAAAGTATTCTTTCACATACATTTTTAAAAAATTGTACAGTTAAAATATGTAGTCTTTAACATCGGTATGTTTTATCTTTAACACATTTAAAATTATTATAATAATCAAAGTGGTGTAGGAAATACAGATGGAACAAGGACGCTAGGTTGCTGATAACTGTTGAAGCTGGGTTGTGGATATTTGAGAGCTCATTATGTTTATTTTGTATATGCTTAAAAAATTCCATAATTTAAAAAAGAATAATATGACATACTCCCTGCCAGAAATTGTCAACTCATGATCAATCTACTTTTATTTTCATCCCCAGCAAATTTCCCTTTCCTTCTAGTATGATTTTGCAGCAAGTGCCAGTAACCTAATGTTTCAACTGCAGATATTCAGTGTGCATTTTTATTTTCATTTTTAAAGATATATTTATTAGTTATTCATACAAAAACTGAGGTACAGGCCAGAGGTGTGGGGGGTGAGAGGATTCACCAGAGACAGAGTGGAGAGCAGAACAGGCAGATCGACTGAAATACACGGCTGAGGGGAGCAGCAGGTGAGACAGGAAAGGTCTGCTGCACCATGTGGGTCCCCTCCCTGGCCACAGATTGAATTTATGCTTCAGTGGCTGCGGATGCTTCATAGTGTGGTGCTTAAGCCCTTGGACCACCAGGGACCCCTCAGTGTGTATTTTTTAAATATAACCTTAAAAAAAAAACCACAATACATGGTTATACAGAAAAGTTAAGAATAATACCTTACAGCTATCTCATAAATATCTTAAATGGATGGTTTTTACAATGTTTAAGAGTACAATTAAAGTCCATACTTTCAAACAGATAAGTGTTTTAAGTTCCTTTTTATCAAGAAGTTATACCTCTCCCTCTTTCTCTTGCTTTTGTTTTACAATTTGTTGGAGCAAACCACATTTCTTTTTATTTTTTTAAATTGTATTATTTTAGTTGAGGTAACACTGATATACAAAACTGTACCTGGGGCCTCCCTGGTGGCGCAGTGGGTTGAGCAATGCACTATGAAGCAAACCTCAGCCACTGCAGCACCAGTTCGATCCCTGCTGCCAGCCAGGCAGGGGACCCACATGGCGCAGCAGACCTCTCCTGCTGCGCCCACTGCTCCCCTCAGCAGTGTGTTTCGGTCAGTCTGCCTGTTCTGCTCCCCGCTCTGTCTGTGGTGAGTCCTCTCACCCCCACACCTCTGGCCTGTACCCAGTGCTTGTGTGCATAAATAAATAAATCTTTTAAAAAAACCCAAAACAAAACTGTATCTGATAACAGTATAGTTTTACACCTCTTCAGATGTATGTTAACATAACATAGATCCATGGGTGCCTCCATTTGCTCCCCACCCCCACACTGACAGCCTCACTTTCAACACCATCAGATTTTAGGTTTTGTCTTGTTTTTATTTTGTCTTATTTCTTTATATTCCACTTAGGAGTGAAACCATCCAGTATTTGTCTCACTTCTTCTGACTTGTTTTGTTTAGCATCATCCCCTCCAGTTCCACCTATCACAAAGGGCAATGGGAATCAGTTTTGTTTTTTCAGCATAATTTCATGCAGTCCAGATTCTCAGAAACTGCATTCCTGGTTTCCCCTTGCTCTGTATTTTCATGTGCTATTTGGAACCCAGGTTTGATCAGGTTCAGGTTTAATTCTATTGGCAAGACTACCTTATCAGTAGTGTGTCTTTCATCAGGCAACACACAGGCCTGGTTGCCTCTTGTGATGTTGGCAGCTCTGGGCACGTGGCTGGATCCATTCAGTTAAGGTCACAAAATGGTGATATTCTGATTCTGTCACTCCTTCTCCATTTATTTGTTGGAATAGTCCTCTAGCAACATACTTCTCCTCCTTCACTATTCAGACAACCCCTGTACTGTATAGAAGACAGGATTAAAAGTTAATTCTTTTACTTGTCAACTTTCAAAATATTGGTGGGTTCATTATCATCCTTTATTATAGCATAATTAAGTAGTTTTCAGAGTATCACTATTAACCCATGGATTTAAACCCATACATTTTAAATGAAGAGAAGTTGTAAGTCACAAAATTTACCTCCACTCTAATACAGGCTCTAGGGTCACCCCACAACTGGCCCTGTTTACATCAATGTCACGTTGAGGCACCCATGACAAATTTTTATGTCAACCAACAATTACAAAGTTGTCTACCGTGCCCCAGACACTTCCAAAAATACTGCATTGTCTAATCTTAGAACAAAGCTCTTTTTAGAATAACCACTAGTCTTACTAGGAGGTTGAGCCTTAGCAAGTCCATCCAGGTCTTGACTGCGGCAAGACTAATCTGGAGAGCCACGTGGGTTGAGAACTGAAAACTGATTTAGGAGTGAGGAAGCCAGCGGAAAAACGGCCTTGACTCCCGTGGCGACCGCTAGTCCGCCAGTTCAGCCTAGGATCCCGCCTGAGGCAGATGGGCGACCCCCTCTCATAACAGCCTGGGGCAAAGAAAGAGTCGACCGCTTAGCGGACGCCACGCGAAGGAAGCCGGAACCCTTCAGACGATTGCATGTGTTTCCGGAGGGAGCGCGAATCCGACGCCAACGTCGGCCACGCCGGGAAGCCGGCTTCCGGAAAGTCACTTTCTTTCTAGGTCTCGGCGGTTCCCAGTTGCTGGTTGCGGCGGAGGCGGCAATGAGGCAGAAGCGCTACGTGGAGGCTGCGGCGCGGAAACTGCAAGACAGCTGCCCGGGCCAGGCCCGCTATCTCCTGTAAGAGGACGGCAGGGGGAGCGGGTGTGGGGGCGGCAGGAGGTAGTCGCTTGTCCTCACAAGACCTCTTCTCTTGCAGGTGGACGTACAGTTCATCACACGGTAGGAAGAACCCCCGTCAGTCCTAGGTCAAGCTCCCCTCGCCCCGATCCTTACGATTCCTCACTGCGCTCAGAATGATCCGGAGGAGAACTCTCACTACTGCCCTCATAATACCCTCTCGAGCCCCCCGGGCTTCTCAGTGTCCTGGAAAATACACAGCCCTAATGTGCTTTACGGTGCCTCTTAGGGGCATTTGACACATTGATTGGTTAGTTCACTTCTTAACCTCTTTACTGGGCACTTGTCAGTCTGTTTGCTGGTTCCTCCTAATTTTCCCAACCTCTAAGTGTTGGAGTGCCGTGGGATTCCGTCCTTTGAATCCTTCTAGCTACCCTCACTTCCTTCATCACACTTTTATATCCAGTCTCATGGCTTTTAAATTCTGTAGACTGAGCACTTCCAAATGTACATCCCCAACCCAGACCTTTCCCAAGAATTCTAGACTAATCCAGAGATGCCTTCTTGACAACTTCTTTCAGTGTCTGAGGCCCAAACCTGAGCATTACCCCAACAGTTCTTTCCATTTCAGTAATTTGAAATTATAGTTATTAAAAAAATTTTTTTTTCCTAGCAGGATTCCTCCCCAAGTCAATTTCAAAGGCAAGTTGTATTGCCTTTAAAATATTGTGTAGCCAAAATCGTGCCTTTTTCCACATTTTAACATCCTGGTCCAACAGTTACTCTCCTGTGTTCATGCTAACTGCTTCTTTTTGTACATTTTCTTTTTTTTTTTTAAAGATGTATTTATTTATGCGTACAAGCACTGGGGTACAGTCCAGAGGTGTGGGGGGTGGTGAGAGGATTCACCACAGAGAGCGGGAGCAGAACAGGCAGATCAACGGAAGTACACTGCTGAGGGGAGCAGCGGGCGAGGCAGGAGAGGTCTGCCGCNCCATGTGGGTCCCCTCCCTGGCCGGCAGCAGGGATCGAACTCGTGCTGCAGTGGCTGCGGTTTGCTTCATAGTGTGTTGCTTAACCCACTGCGCCACCGGGGAGGCCCTCTTTTTGTACATTTTCAACTTAGCATCCAAAGTGAGCCTAATAAAAAGCTAAGCTAGATCATATCACCATGTCACAGTGTAAGTGATAATCTTTTTTTTTGAGAATATTTCTTTATTGTGGTAGTATATCTTGTGTGCTATTTGATAGGCAAAATAAGTTTATCAGAAGCATAATTAAAAATCTATTTTTGAAATCAAATTCTTTAAAACTTTACTGCTATGATATAATGGCATGAAGATATAATGTGTACTGCATAATAGGTAAGCTCTACTAGCCATTTTTTTTAATTGAGGTAACACTGGTTTGGGACATTTGTCTGTGTACTAGAAATAAAGAATCTCCTTCAGGTGTTATACCACCCCACCATCCAAGCACCCATAATCCCTGTGCTTCCTCCTCACTTCATCTGTTTTTCCTTCTCTCTCTCCCTCTCTGGTAAACTTAGCTCTATAGTCAGATAATCTAGTGTTTGTTAGTTGACTTTTATGTGACTTATTTATCTATATTCACATATAAGTGACACTCATCTGGTATGTCCTTTTGACTTATTTCACTTAGCATAATCCCTTCCGATAATATCTATATTGTCACAAATGGTAAGAGTTTTAGTTTTAATAGCTGACTAGTATTCCAGTGTATATGTACACCACAGCATCTGTTTTGGGGTACTCAGATTGTTTCCATAGCTTGGCTATTGTCAATAGTGCTGCATTGAACATAGTGCATATTTCACTTTGAATCAGTGTTTTTATATTCTTGGCTAAATACCTAGGTATGTTACTGGTGGGTCGCATTTTTAATATTACTGGTAGATCCATTTTTAATATTTTGTGAAACCTCCATTTTGTTTTCCACTGGGGCTAGATCAGTCCACATTCCCTCCCCAAGAGTGTACAAGGGTTCCTTTTTCTTCACACCCTTGTCAGCATATTTTGGGTATTTTTGATAAGGACCATTCTCACTAGAGGAAGTGGGATCTTACTATGATTTTAATTTGCATTTCCCATATAACTGATGTTGAACACTTTCATGTGCCTGTTGGCCATCTGTGTCTTAATTTGGAGAAGTTCTTATTTACCTCTTCTTCCCTTTGTGTTGTTGTTAAAAGTGAAAATCTTTTAAAAGGACAAAGTCCTATGTCATTACCTCTTTAACCTGCTCTCCCATTTGCTCACTCACTCCAACCACAGTAGGCCTCATTGCCATAGAATATGCTTTTAAAATTATAGTATTAAATAATATACTATATCTCCAGCACCCAGAATAGTGCTGGCACTTAACCCTCAACAAATACAAATCTTACATTTGGCAGAACTGTTAGATGTTACAAGCATGGTCTTTGGCATTTGATAGTGTTGGCAGATCCTAAGCACGTTACCAATATTCATTGTCTCTACAAGCTGGCGTGGCCACCTTCCTCTTCTGCTGCATTGCCTTCACACCCTCGCCTTTCCCTGAATGGCCAAGTTTTCTTTTTCACTGTAGTTACACATTTAGCAATAATGGGTGTTATCTCCACATAAGTAGAATTTATAGTCATCTGGGACCACCTTTGTCAGACCTCTTCTTTGAAGAGTCTGACTCATCCATACAAAATTTAATAATTGCTAAGGCATCCTAATCATTTTGGTTTGGTTTTGTCAGTCTTTCATTTGCTTAGGACTTCCCAAGGCTTGAATTCCTAGAAAATAGGAGCTTTTCTCCTACAATATTTGTTTCTTAGCCTGGCTTGATGATGGTCAGTATACGTTTTCTTGATTGCATAAAGGCAAGTCTGCTGTCCTGTTAACCTTGTGCTGAGTTACCTGTAGACAAAACCAAAGACAAGCCACAAAACTACTCAGTGGTTGGTTTTTCTTTAAAAAAATCACAGTATTCTATGATTATATTGTGATAAATACTTGTAAAATTAGCCTTTTTTTTTTTTAAACTTAGCAGCAATGAGCCATGAGCAAAGAGTGGGGACTTGGCTATTTATTGATAAATGGAGCAACTATATGGAATTAAAGTGTTCTGCAAAATAAATTGCTGTGAATTTATCTTTTGGTAAATGCTTACATTTTGAATTTTCTTAAAGAGAAGCTATATCTGTTCATATTAAATAACGTACCTTTTCATATTCATAATATTGACAGTCTGAGTCAACAAAATATGTTTGCTAAATCATGAATATCATTTGTATAATTTTAGATGACAAAAGCACTTTTGAAGAGACATGTCCATATTGTTTCCAGTTGCTGGTTCTGGATAACTCTAGAGTGCGCCTCAAACCCAAGTCCAAACTGACACCCAAAATACAGAAACTTCTTAATCGAGAAGCAAGTAATTATCCACTCAGTTTTAAAGAAGCAAAAATTGTGAAAAAATATCAAGATTCCAAAAGTGTGCTGGTAAGATTTTAATTCCAGTATATAAACTAGAATTTTCACTTAAAGTGAAGTTAAAGTCAGCCTACATGTAACTCAGATTTGAAGTTGTGTACTTAGATTATCAAAATATGTATATTTTTGTGATTACCACTTCAAGAGCATAGCTTTTTCTTTTATTTTTCACAATTACCTCAAACCAGGCATCATTTATTCTCAGTTGTTTTCAGATCTCATTGCTGAGCACAATTATTTTCACAAATTTCAAGATTTTATGAGCTGACCGATAGGACTTAACCTGAACTGCAGTTACCAATAAATTACCAGTCCAGGTAATGGGCCTTCCAATAGCACTGCCTAATGGGTTATTAGTGTCTGCTGGCAATGTCACCTCTTCATAGCATAGCACTGTCCTGTTCACATCAGAGCTTATGTTTACATTTATGCCTAACAAAGGTAAGTGCCTCTTATGTTCACTCATTGTTTATCAAGGGTCTATCCTATGCTTTAAAAAAATGTAGTATTAGGGATATAAAGAACCTAAATCAAATTACTTATGGTTTATCAGATGAAAACCAGTATCAGAAACATTTTATCTGCATGTTCTAAGTTAACATCAGCTTTTGGAATGCCTGTTCACTGCCAAGCACAGAGCTGGCCTTATGGCGACCTAGGACTACAATCAGTAACTTCTGTTGCAACTGCCATGTTTAAACTTTACCAGTACTACATTGGTAAGTGCAGTTTGCTTTGTAATAATACTAAATTTAATCTGTGTTTAGCCTGCATTCAAAAAATATCAAGCAACTTATATAGACCTTTGATATATACAGTTCATTTGAATTTTCACCCATGCATGAACATTGAGAGTACGTCTCAGCTAAACAACTTTATTTTAATTTTGTGAACCCTGGGCTGAATTGTGTACATTGTGAATCAGATATGTAGAAGAAAGGCATTTGGCTAGAAAATGAGCCATTTCTTGAAAAACGAATCCTGAAAAGAAAATCAACTTACAGAACTAATGAAGTGAAACAGTGTGCATTCATTTGGTTTTATAAACTAGGATTCTAGATCTATGTTTTCAGAAAGAAGCACTAAGGGCTTGAAGAAGCCACTTAAAATTTTCAGTGATATTTTGCCATGTATTATTGGGAAGAGGCTTGGAGTTCGTTTGCAAAAAATGTTAACATGTCCACTGCTATTGTAAGGAACATTAGATATTAAAGGGTATCATTCCCATTCTCTTTCTTCATTCTCCTCAGACGCCATTCCTGTTGAAAGAGCAGAGACTTGCGTCTTTAAAATGTGTTAAACAGATGTTTAGCCACTGTTTTTTTTTTATGTAATTGACATATAACGTTACCTTAGTTTCAAATACAATGTTCAGTATTTGTATATACTATGAAATGATCACAATAAGTCTAGTTAACATCTGAAAGACATTAATTTTTTACTGAAGGTTTTCTTATTTCAAGGTTGTGTCTTGTGTGATTCTTCCTACTAGATCACAAGCTCTACAAGGGCAACCTTTGTTACCTAGTACCTCACAAAGAAGAATTTAATAAACATGTGGCTTATTGGATTAATTTATAAGAGAAAGCAGGCCCAGTGTTTTTTCTTTCTATGACAGATGATTACTTGTAAAACATGCAACAGAACAGTTAAACATCATGGTAAAAGCAGAAGCTTTCTGTCAGCATTACAGAACAATTCTGCCGCTCCTACAAGTAAACTCAGCCTGAGGACACCAGAGAGGAAGACTCAGAGTTCTGCAAACCTAAACCCTGATGTGTCCGGTTCCAAAGGAAAGAGCCCAGCAATTTTCAGGTATTTTATTCACTAAGCTCATTTGAATTGCTGGTGTTAACTATTGAATATGTCTTTTAACTTTCTGTTTAATATACACTCCCTAAGTCCTTCTTGGTGGTGCAAGGGGTTGAGCGCTGCACTGTGGGGCTTCCGCAGCCACAGCAGCGCAAATTGGATCCCCGGCCAGGGAGGGGACCCACATGGCACAGCAGACCTCTCCTGTCTAGCCCTCTGCTCCCCTCAGCAGTGTATTTCAGTCAGTCTGCCTGTTCTGCTCCTCACTCTTGTCTCTGGTGACTCCTCACCCCCACCACACCTCTGGCCAGCTCTTATATACATAAATAAATTTTAAAAAACTTAAAAAAGGGCCTCCCTGGTGGCGCAGTGGGTTGGGCAACTAACTATGAAGCAAACTGCAGTCATTGCAGCATGAGTTCGATCCCTGCTGCCGGCCAGGAAGGGGACCCACATGGCGCAGCAGACCTCGCCTGCCTCGCCCGCTGCTCCCCTCAGCGGTGTGTTTCAGTCTGTCTGCCTGTTCTGCTCCCCACTCTGTCTGGTGAATCTTCTCACCTCCCATGCGTCTCTGGCCTGTACCCCAGCTCTTGTGTGCATAAACAAATAAATCTTTAAGAAAAAAAAAAGAATAAAAAAAATAAAATAAAATAAAAAAATAAAAAACTTAAAAAAATACATACACACACACACACCCTAAATTTGCCATGCAGTTCAGTCTTTGGCCTCCTTTTTTTTCCTCCATATCCTTTTCATCTGTCATGTCATATACTCCCTATCTTCCATTCTCATCTCTGCATATAACTTCCAGGTGTATTTCTTTACTTCCAACCTCTTCTGGGCCTGTTCCCACCTGCTTACTTAAACATGTTTTCACTTCATCACACTGTCTCCTCAGCTGACCACTCAAACCTGCCCATCTTCCTAAGTTCCTTATTCTGGGAATGAATGTGGCCTTCTAGACATTCTGACTTGAAATGATCAGAATAGTTGGCAGCCTTCTAAGGCTTGTGGAGTTAGTTGCCAGTTTCTTTCGATCCTAATTCTATTGTGTTTTCCTCTGTTCTCTCCTTTTTCTCCCTACTGTTGTTACCTATTCAGGCATTTATGTACATTTTGGAGGACCACTGTGAGTCTTTGAGTCTTCCTGCCTCTAGTTTTAAACCCTCTAGCCTGGCCTGCTGGTTTCTTAAAGCACAGGTCTGATGAGAAACCTTTGGCACCGACTCTACAGCATATGGTCAAGTGCTCCAGCTTGGCTTTTCAGCCTATCTGGCCTCAGTCTGGCTGCCTGTTTGACTTTGCTTTAATTCATCCTATCCCAGCAGACATGAACTACTCAGTGGATTTTCCTGCTCTAAGCCTCTGTTCTTGTTCTTTCCTCTATGAGAAATTGCCAAAGAAACCTAACTGAATTAGGGATTTGCACCACCCTAATGCACCACCAAGGAGGCTCCCCAGTTTTTCCTATTCTTAAGTATTTTGATACTGGATATGATGGGAATTCACCATAAAGTCTCTACTTTATTGGATAAATGTAGATAACAGAAAATTTGACATAATTCAGTCTCATTTAGACCAAACCACTGCTTAGATATATGCAGGAATGAGAAATTTAGCATCCAGATGGGGAGTCAGAAAAGGGATCCGACTGGGGACTGGAACACAATTGGAGGGAATGAAGCAGAGTGAGTCATAAATACACACATACCAGATGGGAAGTCATTTTATTCAATGGTTATTTTTAGAGGGCTTTCCTCATGCCCAACACTTAAAAAGTACTAGAACATACAATTAATAGTACAGAGTATCTGCCCAGTGGAGCTTGACATTCTGTTGGGGCAGGTAAAATGCAACGATACTACCTGTGAGGTTCAGATCCTTCATCTTTGAGAAAGGAAGTGGTCTTGAGTTATGAAGGACTGTGCTTTTAAAGTCTTTGCTTAGAATTTTCATGAATATTGAAGTTAAATTTAAAAGGGATTCAGAGCCAATGACACTTTACCCTTCTCTTTCACATGTGATAGAAGCTTCCAAACTATCAAAAGATTTGGGTACCTCCCAATTATTGATTATAGCCCCTTTATTCAGATGTTTAACAAAAGGATTGTGCTGGGTAGTCACTGCTCGTATATGGCCGTAGGACAAAAGAGTAGAAAACAATTCAGTAGCCGTTATCTGGGCTAGGCAGTAAGAACACGTTTAAATTGCCACTTGTCAGTATAACCAAGTGTAGTTTTGTTTCTTTTCAGAACACCAACATCTGGACAGTCAACACCCTTTTGCTCCTCAAAGAGTGCCAGCAAAACAAAGAAACACTTCTCTCAGCTGAAAATGTTGCTCAGTCAGAGTGAATCCCAAAAGAATCCAAAGATGGACTTTAGACACTTCTTATCATCATTGTGAAGGATGGACAGTGAAAATAAGTGTTTCATGTAATTTCTGAAACTAAAGTTAGAAAAACAGCTTTTTAATTCTTTGAATGTTTTTCTTTGGCATCCATCAGTGTTTATGTATTAATATAAGGTTTAAGCCTCTGAAAATCTTGTATTTTAACTTGCATTGCCATAAGTAAAATGAAATTGTCTTGCTTAGACAAATAGGATGCTAAAAAGATGCTAAGCTCAATCAAGCAGCTGAATTTTCCTGATACATCTGACTTAAGCTAGTGAGTCTGCATGGCATTTTCACTTAATTCAAAATTTCAGATTTGTACTTTTTCCATGAAATTCAAATGCGAAATGTAGAATTCTGAAAATCATTTTTATTCTACTTTAGCCATCAAGCTACTTATCAAAGGGCCTCCCTGGTGGCACAGTGGGTTAAGCAACACACTATGAAGCAAATTGCAGCCACTGCAGCACGAGTACGATCCCCCCCCCCCAAAAAAAAGCTACTTATCAAAAAGGCAGTAATAGTTTCCACTTTTGATATTATCCAGGAAGTTAGAAATAAAACCACACGGTCTTCAGCAATTAAAATAACTAAGCCTGTTGAGGATGGTCTGACCCAGACTGCATTTGTTTTCTCCTTCACTCTACTGTCCTCTGAAGAATTACAAGAGATGTGCTAGACAGGGGAAGGAAACAAGAAAATAAGGAGGGACTTGCCATCATAGAGAGAGTGGGGTTCACAATAGTTGAAATATGGCAAATGAAAATCATTTCTTGCCTTTTCAGGGAAGCACTTTTTACAGCTGCATCTGTTTGAACAAGTCCTTTTACTCTCTAAATTTCCCATACATGTGAAGAAATCTGTATGAGGTAACAGTACTGGATGCTTGCCTAGACAGTGTTACATAAAACTGAGGCATGAGTGTGCATCAGAATTACCTAGAGGGCTGATAAAAGAGACACCATTGACCTCAGATTTCCTGAAACAGTAGGTCTGGGCCAGGAATATGCACTTCTGACAAGTTCCCAGCTGGCCCATAAAACCACTAGCTTACTGGCCTTTCCTCTCTCTCAGCAAGGAGATGGTTATTTTTCATGGTAACCTACACTTTATTATCTTATTACTGGGATTAAACTACTTACATAGACTTCCATGTTGCTCTAGAACACGGGTTATCAAAATGTGGTCTCCAAACCCACTGGAGTTCATATTAAAAATGTAAACTATCAAGGCTTACCCGAGAAAGGCTGCCATTTAATGAGCGCTCCAGGTGGTCCTGACGGTCCTTCAAGTTTGAGAACCTCTGCCGAGCAAAAGGAGTTATCAGTTGGCATTTTCTCCACTATCATGTCACTGAATACTTTAAGTGATTTGCTTCCCTCCCAGTTCATTCATGTCTCCCCCGCTTACTCCGTATCTATTTAATTAAATTCACAAAAAAACTACACACTTCAAAAAGAACATAAAACTTTATTAAGAACATCTTATATTGTCATCATATACAGCCAAAGAAAAAGGGTAAAGAAACAGGGAAACTCATCTTCCCGTGTGCTATTGCCCCCTCAGAACAGATTCACATGTGGATGGCTGGGGTTACAGATGGCAACAAAAGCTCTATAAATAAATTTGGTTAACACAATACTTCCTCTCTTTAATACCGAAAAGAACTGGATTTACACTAAAAAGCTTTGATACAGTGCAACTATGAAACAAGACTACATCTTTAGGCGCTAATATTAGAATTACAAAGCAGTTTAGAAGCTTTATATTATTTCATGTAAAGTTTTAGAATGGAAAATCAGAAAGGTTGTCTGAACTTTTCCAGTTAATTTGTACTTCTCAGTTCTTTCTTTCTAAAGATTTCTCAGAATCAGTTCAATAGCTATACTGTAAGAGATGAGAAGCTTAACTACACGAATAAATGACAAACTAGCTTTGTTTTTAATTTTGCAAATCAAGATGTCATCCCAGTTTTGCTGATTATGAAGGAATTCTTATGGGAAGACCATACTTCAGAGTGCATGTGAGAAGAGATACCAAAATAGTTTCTTCTGGACTAGTTTTCCTAGAGGGGGAGGTTGGCTATCGAGTACAGCTGATTTTCTCAGACTCCCAAGTTACCCTTGTTTTTTTCTACTTACTGTAGTGATGGAAGGAGCAGAGGGGAGGCCAAGGAGTCTGTTCAAATTGCCATTCCAGACAGCTGTCTGCACTGTTTGTGGAAAAAAGAGTGATGGTATCCATTCAAACCATAGTACCCCTACTTCAAGTGAAGTGATAAGCTTTTCTCCTGAGGAGCCAAGCCAAACTACACTCAAAAATGCATGATTTTCCTCATGTGAACAATGGAAAAACTGCTCATGATTTATAATTTGGTATTATATTGTTTCCGCCTAACCCCATTTCTTGAGAAAAGATAGTCTACCTTTCAGAAAGGAAGACTACTGCTAAGGCTTATCATGTTAACTATCATAAATAAGGTTGAAAACTAAACCAGACGATATCATTCATGTTTACAGTTAGTGAATTAAGCAACAACTGAGGGTTTGTGGACAAATGGTCAAGGAGTGGGGTTGGGAGAGGATTCAGGTTGAGTACTATCACTTATCACAAGTCACATCAAGCTCTTTAAAAAAATAATGCATTTTTATCATAAATATTTAGAGCAGATACTGGCATTAAAATCAGTATCTAAGTCAGAAGTCTGCCTTAAAATGGTGAAAATAGTTCAATAAACTAATAGATTTTAATCTTCCCAGGACTACATATAGCTTATAAATTAGTTTTAAGTGGAAAAAAATATATTTAAAATGAATCAATCACTACTTTAGCAAATCATAAATAAAGTCAAGATATTGCAAATAAGTTAACATAAAAGTTTTTGCTTTCACTTTAACATCAAAAACTTACTTGCTAGACTTTTATGACAGGCATAACCAGGTTTTCTAATCGTGCACTTGTTACCCTCCCTCTCCACAATGCTCTTTTTCTCGTATTTCCTACACCTAGGGACAGAGGTACACAAGAGACACCCAACGTGTGAGTCCAGCTACTGCACACCATTTCCTTAGAGTGATGTTACAAACGCTGGTCAGGATCAAGTAGCAGTAATTTGTCAACCATATGACAAATACATTCATAGTAAGTGGGTTAGATTCTGAGGTGAGCTTTCTGTGGCATTCACAGGGAACTTAAGTACTGCTGTTTCTCTGGGAAAATTGTGCCAAGTCCCAAAGTTAACTAAAAACTGAAATATCAGCCAAGTTTGGGTGGGGAATACTTATGTTTCTGTTTTGGAGAGAGGTCAAAGTGTTGAAAGTAGTTTTTTCAGAACTGTAACTATTACAAATAAACATCTGCTATCTCCTTCACATAGAAATTCATTTTAACTATAATCTAATGCTGAGAAAGAAAGAGTGAAGCCATTAAAACTAGTGAGACATAATTGGCTTGAGGGATTTAAGAAATGTTTTATTGACTATCTAATTTGAATCTGCTTACAACAAAAAACGGTCTAATATGTAATGAATGAAAAAAATGTTTATCCTAACTTATTGAGTACAAATCCACAGCTTAACAATGTGATTTTAAAAGAAAGCACGAGAACATGCAACTGCTCTAACACACAGGGCTAGAAATAAAAGGTAAAAAGTACATTTGTTTCGGTAATTCTAAATATACAAATATAATATTTACCAGATCTACCCTGTAGTATAGCACTGCTTAATTTCCAAATATACAGTCATTCAAAAACCTCAAAGAAATGTTAAAAATGTTCCAGGCTATTTTACTGAACAATAATGAGTATTGTGTTTTTGAGCTAACAGAGCTAAAAATACTATTTGTGGAGTTAAATGGCTAAGGAAGTAAGGAAAATATTATTATTTTATGTTTATTTTAATCCCATAGATGATTTTATGTTAAAGAGATCAGTTATGTTAAAAGAAGACTGATGTGATAAAAAGAAATCAGTTCTAGAATCTAAGTTGTCCTCTTGGTAGAATGTCAAAACTTTTAACATTTCCCAAGCATATTCATATTAATGTACTCAAATAATTCTGAACAATTTATCAAGGGGACCCCTACTCAACATTATTTATTCTACACTGGCAGTTGGAATGGAATCCCTATAGTGTTACTGTGGATAGTTTCTAGGCTCTGATATGACCCTCAAAGTAACATCGATGTTTAGGGTTGTTACGCACCGCAGGGGATAAGGAATCAAAGGCATTGAGAGGCACAGAACTGATGTTTTGGTCAGGTAGAAGGGTGAAGATTAAGTTGAAACATTGAGTCCCTTCTATAATCAATTCCTAAGTATACCATAATAAAGTCTCAACCAAATCCTGATTAGTTCTTACCCTTTTGGAATTACATACTATACAGTGATTAGATACTGAAGAAAATTAAAGAATCATGAAAATACATGAAGAAATAGAAACATGGAATTTCTCACAAGGCCCTGAATTAAAAAAAAAATTTACAAAAAGATCTTTTGAAAATAATCACTATTTGTGAGCTTATTAATACAGAGATCACCACTTTGCTTAAACTAAGTTAACTTACCAATAAAATAGTAAACAAACCAACATTTTAAACAATTTTATAAATTACTTGTCATTTTTTGTTAGTGTCACTCTCTCAACAATATACAAAAATAACGCTACAGGACTATCCACCTAACCTGTCTCCATTTCTTGCAAAGTCCTGGGCCCTGGAAAGAGACTGGTCGTCAATCTTCACTATAGATGTCCCCCGCAAAGGGCAGGTGCATGTGGCTGCCCGTGACATTGGGCAATCGAGATAAATCTGGCAGGCTCTGGATCCGGGACCTGAGTTCTTTGCGCACCAGGGAAACTCTGGCTAACTTGCGCTTGTATTCCTGCAACATCAAAGCACTTTCATTAGCATTTTGGGCGTTCAGAAGAGACACTCTGTAGAATATAGTACTACAAGGTGATGGTGCACTGGTGAGATGGTGATTGGGAATACATGGGGATTACAATTAATGGCAAGTATATGTAAATTTTAAAATATTTTAATAAAAAAAATAAATTAAAAAAAAATCTGGTACTACACTCAGCTGATGCTAAATTCAAAAAAGATTATAATGTAATCGTTAGGCTCGAAAGAGGGCCTTCTTTGAAAACATACAACCAGGTAAATTCCATTATGAAATACCACAAATTTAACCTGTTGTTTCACACCTATAAAGAGAAGACTAACATGTTAATACATTTAACCTCAGCACAGATTTGTAGGTATCCTTGAGTTTGGGATAAGAAAAATTATCTATTTATTTTCATAAATCTAAACTGAAATTTAACATTGTTTTCAGTTGTGAATGCTGTAACAAACCACAGGAGTACTCAGCACCTATGAGATTTTCCTCCAATAAAAAAACAGTTGTTTCGATATTATGTTAGTTATTTTATTACAGCAATCATAAAATACTAGTCACAGTTATCACTACTTTAAAAATATGGTGATAAGTAGAACCCACTAAACATTATTTAATGTGCCAATAAAGAAGCATATAATTATTGCATGCATTTTATTATTTAAGTACTGTATTCCAATACAACTTGTTTCTTTGTAATGCTATGTATTTTATTTTCTACACTTAAAAGATCATACTTGAGAAAGAAGCCAAGGCTTCATCAGACAACCACAGAATTCCAACAGCACACTCATTCATATGCAGACAGCAGCTCAGGATGTCAGATTGGAAACCAATCAATAATCATGTTTGGCTTGGAGTAAACAGCCCATTCTCTGTAGTGGGAATACCTCTTCAGAGGGGAAGTTTTCAGACTTCCATGTAGGAAGAGAGAGGATCCTTTTATACTAATCACCAGGAAACAGGTGTTCTTCCTTCTAGAAAGACCTTTTCTAAAGTTGATCGACAAACGAGAGAGCAGGTGAGTGATAAGCTTTACATTGTGTAGAAAGCCTATCCATAAAGGACTCTTCTCTCATATTAATAAACTCAAGCACATCAAAATCAACCAGGGTATCTCTAAAGAAAATGCAGATTTTTCAAGATAACTACAGTTCCTACTACATATCAATTAAGTGCAAATCTCTGGGTCCAGAGAACACAACTTTTGTAAAAACTGACAAAATACAAATACAGCCAGAATTGTGAACCATTTCTCTACAGGTTTTCTGCCTAAAGTGAAATTTCTTTGTACTGTTGACCCTTGAACAACACAGGTCCACAAGGGTTTTTTTCTAGGGCCAACTAAAAGTTATACATGGGTATCTGACTGTGAGCTGTTGTTCAAAGGTCAACTGTATTACTGAGTCTCCTCTTTCAAAGACTCACACCCAGAAGGAAAGAGATTTCTTAGAATTATTATAACATAATTGCTCTCAGGGGAGGGGGGAAGGGGAGTGGGAAGGGGAGAGAAGGAATCCAAAGCATGAGGAACTAGGCACACTGGCAGAGGAAGCAGGCAACGTTGTGAGCTAGAAAAGCTCAAGGATAATTATGGGCACATACGAGGGGCCATGTATACATTCCTGCGTCTCTAATCTGTCATGAATGAAAATCAAGGTAAAGTAAAAGAGTTTAATAGGAATCTATAATCTCAAGGTGAGATTTCCCGTTTTCCTTCTCCCCTTCACCAGTGATACACACTGGAAAACCAGTAGGTTTCAGCATGGTAGCTCAGAGTGCCACACAAAAGATGAATCCCAGGGTATTTTCCATTCTACATGCATACCTCCCAGCAGGATCTCATTACACATCTCATTCTGCACACATTTCTTCCTCAGAACATGCTGGCTATGGGGGTAAAAACATTTCCATCTGCTCTACTGTTCTCAGCTAAATCATTCTTGAATAAAACCTAAAGCACTCTAGGGTCAGCAGGATCTATATGGATGCTATTAAAACATGCTCAAGAGCAAGTATTCTCCGTTCATGTTGAGGCCAGATGTTTTGAGAAATGTCCTACCCTCAGTAGTCATTACTGCCCACCCTAATTTCTAGTATTCAGATAGCCTGTTCTTCAAATGTTAAAAAGATAAAATTTATCTTAAACCTTTGATTAAAAAAAAGAGAACAATGACAGGATGAAGAAATGTTGCCAGTGTTAAGAAGGAATGACAAAGTGGTAAAAGTGAACGAGGAGAGAGTGGTACACATGTATTTGGAAAGCTTCAAGCATTTTCCTTGCTTTCCCAACAAGCCATCTGTCTCCTTTGGAAAAATGTCCCTGTTCTTATCTTCCCATTTTTTAATTGGAATTTTTTTGTTGAGTTTTATCAGTATTATATATTTCAGATACAATCCCTTACAGATGTGTGAAAAAAAGTTGTCAGGGCAATGCAAATCAAAACCACAATGAGCTACCACCTCACACTTGTTAAAATGGCTGTATTCAACAGGTAAGAAATAGCAAGCATTGGGGAGGAAGTAGAGAAAAGGGAACCATTGGTGGGAATGCGTATTGGAAAACCTTTAGTATGGAGGTGCCTCAAAAATTAAAATAGAACTATCCTGTGATCCAGCAATTCGATTTCTGGTATTGATCCAAATAAAACAAAAGGCACTATCTTGAGAAGATATGCACTTCCATTTTCATTGCAGTGTTATTTATAGTAGTCATGATAAGGAATTAAGCTAAGTGACCATCAATGGACAGATGAAGAAAAGTGTGCTGCTTAACAATGTTTTGGTTAATGGCAGGCCACATATACAACAGTGGTGCCAATGGGCTATACCACATAACTTAGGTGTGCGGCAGACTATTTACTATGCTTGTGTATTACTCTACGATGCTTGCACACTGACATCACCTAGCAATGCCATCTGTGACAACACCTAAGGACCTCAAGGACATTAGGCTCAATGAGGTCAGATAAAGCAAATATTGTATGATCTCACTTATATGGGCAATCTAAGCTCCCCCATCCCCCCCAGAAAAGGGCTCATAGATAAGAGAACAGATTGGTGGTTGCAGGGGGCATGGCGTGGGGGTTGAGCAAAATGGGTGTAAGAGGGCAAAAGGCTTAAACTTTCACTTACTGAATGTACAGAATAAGCAAACCTTTGGGGATATAATATTAGTAAGGTGACCATGGTTAACACTGTATTGCAGTTTTGAAAGTTATTACGAAAAATCTTTTTTAATATTTTGAAAGGACAGGTTTATTAGGAAAAGGGGAAAGAAAAAGCGGTAACTGTACAGGCACAGGCACACCTGCTCTGCTATGAAACATCTTAAAAGTTCTCAGCACACACACAGAAAAGACTTTTGTAATTACATGATGATGGATGCCAATCTTTTTGTTAACTGATACATTTCTCAGTATAAACAAATGTAGAATCATTGTGTGCTACACCTAAAATTAATGTTGTGTTAACTATACCTCAGTAACAGTAACCAAGTAAAATTAACCAGAGAACCAACTTGATAACAGTTCCTGTCTATAAAAATTCTGCTTTCCTTTCCATCTTAACCAAGGTTGCTTAGCCAATATTTAAAAATGTAAGTTGTAGTACACCATAAGTCCATACCTATTAAGTACACACTTCAATTAGTGTGTAAAAGAGCACATGTATGTGAAAACATGTGAGCACATACATCTACGTAACAAAACCTCAATTACAATATAGGCTGGTTTTAGAATCCCAGGCTTCCTCATGCCATCCCTCTGAACTTCTGTTATTTTCGAAAACTCAGTTAAACAACATCCTTCATAATATCTTTACCAATCAGTCACCTATATTCTTGATATTTAGTTAAATAAACTCACTTTATTTATATGAACTAATTTATATAATCAGACACATTGTGCCTGTTTATGTGCTTAGTATCTGACTTATATTAAAATAAACATAGCTATGACAATAAACTCTTCAGGTGGTACACAGGTGCCACTTTGACAACCAATGCTTTATCTTATTCTGATCAGTTGTTTACATGAGTCACTGTACTTCTCCCTCACAATCCCCCTTACTCAGTAAGACCCACGTTTCTGTCCTTAACTGATTTAACCCTTACTTGCCAGTTTCACTACCAACCACCATACAATGGGCATTTCAGTCTCTTACAATCCTCAAGACTGACCAGATTTTTCCGTGCCAGTTTCACATGAAGACTCACTTCTGTCTATCCTATCTCCACTCCGCAGAAATTTTACCCACGTTATAGTGCAGGTAAATTTTCCTTTTTTTGAAAAACATCCTCAGTTCCTGCCTGACATTCTGACTTCTGGCTGGCAGCTGAAACTATCTCTGCACTGTTTTAGTTACACAATATTTATGTATCCATCTCCAGGACAGGAATCTTTATAAATGCCATGGTACCTCAACATTACTGAATCAGGAGGTACCATTTTGTCCTATATGTACTGCAAGTGGGTTAGAACTAGCTTGAAATCTGAACCACCATTACAGATTTACTTTACAGCTAATACTGAATACAAACCAAGCATCCAAATCTGACATATTACATAAGACCTACTTTAAGACCAAATACTGCCAAGAAATTTTTCCTTTTCCAGCCTTACACTACTGTGATGTTATGACTTGAGCTATTTCTAAACTTAAATACTACTGTACACACGCTGCTTGACTTACGAGGGGATTACATCCCAATAACTCTACCGCACATTGAAAATAACTTCAAATCAAAAAATGCCGACTGGGAGCTAGTGCTCCTACCGCTACCCAACATCCCAAGACTATCATAGTGGTGTTTAGTGAATGCTTCCCAATTTCACACCGTTGAAAAGTGAAATAATTGTAAGCCAGAGATTGTATTGTTTTTGCAGTCTTCCTATCTGGTATGTTACTGTGTCCAGCAAAGCACTGGGTATTGAAGAGGTTCCCAGTCTCTGGGTGTGGTGACAGGGCTGGATGCCAGTACTATCTCCTCAACTTACTACCTATGTGATTGTAGGCAAGGATCTAAGATTATCTAAGCCTCAAGCTTTCCTTTTTGAAACAGTGGTATGATACAGACTCAGAGGTATAAATGGGAGTTCTGAAATTACTAAGTGTTATGTAATTCTGGTTATCATTCTTAGAGCCATGTTGCGGTAAGAACGACGAATTAATTTCTTGAAATTTGCAGTTCTATGGGTTGACCCAGAAGTAGTTATAATTCCAGTTGCTTTTAATAACTAGTTAACTATAAATATATGACTTCCTTTTGCAGATGCTAATAATTCTGCTCTCATACATGAATGTGACTTTAAAAAACATATGAACTTCAACTGTGTCCACATGTGATCTTTAGTGGGCATTAAAGTGACTGCAAACATCACAACTATCTTTGCATCCTACCCACTCCCTGAAAAATTATGAACCAAAAGCCCAGTCCTGATCCTAGTGAGCGAGCCATGTAGCTTTTGCAACAAGCACGTTTGAGCACAGTCCAGAGTTGAGAGCACTCAGAAAACAAGGCTTGGGTAAGTCATTCTCTTCCACTTTTCATTATGATGTCAATTTCAGGGTTCAAGTACAATAGTATGACTGAGTTGGGCAGACCATTCCTAAATGTTTTTCCTTTTTGACATCTACTCATTATGGCCTTCATCTCTCTTACGATGTTTACAAGTCTTTCCTAAGCAACTGCATTTAATGTAACCTGAAGAAGCTTTGATTCTCATCCATTAGGACAATTTACGTTACTACAATTTACTCCATTTTTCTTACCCTGGTATTGGGGCTCTATATCAGCAAGAAGAGATAGGAAACATTAACTGAAGTATTGAGTGAGATTTTAAAACAAAGCAAGAAATTTCACTTTAGGGACTTCCTAAGACTGTGGTTAGTCATGTCTGTTGCGATCTTCAGGGGACAGAGTACAAAGTGGATGAAGATTCCAGTGATTTGCTCTTAGTAATGTCGTAGAAAAGAAATACCGAAATTTAACTTGGGACATAGCCCTGCTATTGAGATTTTTGAATTTAAAACTTAATCATCAAATCCTTTCTCATTTCTCTTCACATTATCCTACACATCTCTGATGGAACTATTTTCACTTAAAAATGAAAAGTTTTACCTTTTAGTGAGAATTTAGTGTAAATGTGTCACTATAGTCTTAACATATTTTAGCTCCTTTCAAAGTTTATCTTTCTCTTAAATAAGTATTCTCTTAAGTAAACAAGTTTATTTTTAAAAATAGCCTTGAAATAATTAATTCGCACCTGTTAAAAAGAGATTCATTTGCCTTCTATACTGTTAACAAGTGATAAAAACCAGAAAGATCCCAAATGACTACCTATTCTGGGTTTTGAAAAATCAGTTGTGCTAAATTGCAATGACAGTAATTACTGTTGTAATAATTACACTTCCACATTTCATTTAGCATACTGAAACCCTAACCAAATTTTGATGTGCTAAAGGTCAACCACTTTTATAAGGGCCCAATTTAATTTTCATAGGTAGAGTGTATTATCCCTGCATTGTAGATAATAAAAGATAGCCACAATTAATCACCTAAGAAACGTCTCCAAAAGTTAACAGGTACAAAAAGGAGAGCTAACCTAGGCCACCCTCATGCTTAACCATACTATTCTGCTTCTCATAACTTAAAATTTTTACTGAGATGAGTATTTGAAGGAGTATGTTATCCAACTGAAAGTCTAGTTACATCAAACATATGAGCACCACAGTGACAGGATTAACACTATGTCCCCTAAAACTCAAAATTCAACAAGAAAACAAACTGACTTGGATTAAGGCAATCTGGTACTGCCATTAGAATACCTTTGGCCTTCTCAGTAGGGTAGAAATCTCACTTTCTTATGATTAACAGCAAAAAAAAAAAAAGAGGAATGAGTAATTGTGACAGTAATGACAAAGTGGAAAAGACACAAAGGAAACAAGAAAGATCAACGGCTGGACCAGGACTACTGTCCAGCACCTCAGGGAACCTAATCGAAATCAAATTTGACAGTGTGGGTAGGGGTGGAGTGAGTGGCCAGTGATAATCCAGGAGCTCATAGGCAGCATATAACTCAGGCCCTTTATTAAGCATTTTCAAACTCAAGTTGGGAGAAGGTATTTAAGAAATGAATCCTAATAACCAAATTAACTCCTCTACCTATGCTATTATTTAAATGAGAACTTAATCATACTATCTTTAAGTTGTGTTCAGTTTATGTGACATTTAGCTCCAACCCTTTAGTACATAGTATCCAGTTAGTAAAGAATATTACTTCAGGATTATAAAGGACAGTTAATCTAGTGCTTCTCAATTTGGTTTCCACGGAATATTGTTCCATAGGTTTTAACAGGCAGGCCATGAATCAGGGGTTGGGGCTCATATGTGAGTACAAAAAGAAATGTTTTCCTTGTTACGACTGTTCAATCCTCAATATGCTCATGTCGAGTGAAGGTCCAAGAGTAAACCGAGGTTTGCAGCACTGCTCAAAAACATTGAAACACATTTTTACTGAATACTTACTAACATCTTGCAGAACTGATGGTTTGTGTGTAGAACATACTTAGGCGAAAATCAGACTCAACATTTCTTTCATCTTCTTGACCACCTCCAGCAACACATTCTTTACTTTATTTATCCTTCACTTCTGAATACTCATTGGATGGAGGTTATTCTAGATAGGTGGTGTTTTCCAACACTTTTAACCCCATTCCTTACTTGCTTGTGTGATTCTGCTTATAAGGCCACTGTAATTGTTATTCTTGATAGATGTTTTCTTCCTCTTGATGTTTTCAAGATTTTGTCCTTGGTTTTCTGCAGTTTAACTAACCATAGATTGTAGTTTTGTTTGCTCTTTGGTATTCTGCTTGGTTGTTTTCTGTGTTTCTGGGATCAGAGCTTTATTCATGTCTGTCATTAAATTTTAAAAATTCTTGATCAAAATATTTCTTCTGCTTCATTAGTTCCTTCTAGGATTCCAAAGGTATCTTTCCAAACTGCCCCATAATTCTTGGCTATTCTGGGGTTTTCTTCTTTCATTCTCTTTTCTTTCTGCAGTTCAGCTTGAGAAGTTTCTGTCGAATCAGCATCAAGTCCCAGATTTTTTTTTTTCCTTAGCTGTGTCCATTTGAGGTGTCAAAGGCAATCTTAATTTGTCAGTGTTTTTATTTCCAGCTTCTGCTTTTGATTCTTTGTCTTCACCTTTCCACTTTCATCTATTCTCACATACTGTCTATTTTTTCACTAGCACCGTTAATAAAATATTCAACTATTGTAATTCCTGTTCTGATAAATCCAAAACATCTGCGGTACTGAATCTCTTTCTGATCCTTGCTTTGTCTCCTCAAACTGCTTTTTACTTTTTTAGCATGATTTATAAGTATTTTGCTGAAAGATAAACTTGACATATGAGGTAACTAGGAACTAGTATTAAGTTTTGCATTAACATGGCTAGAAGTTGCTCTGAGTTTAAGGTTTGCTGGTATGTAAATGGCAGAGGCTTAAACCATAAAGTAGTGCTTTCACATTAGACAGTCCGAACTGGCAGACTGGTCTTGTCAACTGTAGTATATACACTGGTCTTTGCTCTGCTCTCCTAAGTAAACCCAGTTCTTCTCATCTGTTAAGCTTTCCAAGCATTTTAAGGTAGCATACAAATTATGCCTGTCCCCAACTCTGACCTCTGCTATTCCCCATTCCCTCAAATGTTCAAGGTATTCTATTTCCTTTACCATCTTGATTCCTGCCTTTAGGGACACAATGAGAAGGCCATTCCTTTTGCTAGTATAAATCCAGAGATGAACACAGGAACCTGGTGTCCAGCATCTAGTGAAATAGAACTTACTTTCCATATACTGGAAACTTAATCAGTAAAACTAACACTTAATTCCAGCTATGCCACCACGCTGTCCAGTAGCTACATCATCAGTGCTTACTCCTGTAAAATGATGCCAAGTCAGGTCCTCATGATACTGATGTGGTTAGGAGGGGATAATCTAAATGTAAAAACTGAACAGAAGTTTCCAGAGATCGAGGGTAATGAGAGCAATGCAAGATTTCCCACCAGTCTCCTTCCAATTTGCACTGATTATGGACCAATGATCATGGACCACTGGTTCAACTGTGAGCCACAGGTATGTATCTGAGGCAACCTTGAATCAAATGAAGCTGTGAGAAAATCTGTATGCACAGGTGGATTTTTAAAGCTCAAAAATAATGATTAAGAATGTTCATGTTCTTTTCGTTCTATAATCTTACTGTTTACAAACATGTACTTTTTAAACAACACATTTAACCAAAAATTAAAATTTCAGTACAAATTAGAAAATAACATTGACTGTAACATAAGTAACACTTATCCAAAATTATCAGGTTTATCAATGAGCTGCCTACTTAATATCTGTGCATTTTACTGAACATTAACTATCTCGATTCTAACATGCATTAAATTTTATTAACCCTACCTAATAAACTCCTAAGATATATCAGAATAAGATGACCGGATCTTAGCAAGGCTCTAAGACTTGAAAGAAGCTTTGTTCTAAAGCAATGAATTTCTCTAGAACTTAATTTAAACATGGTCAGACTTGGGAGATGCTTTAACTTTAGGAAGTTAAACCTGAGAGAATTGTACATTATGTTCATCTAAATGACACAGAATTCTCTTTAAATTTTTGACAGATGGATAACTACTTAAGGGGGTTACCTTTTAACAATTTGAAGCGTGTAATATCAAAATTATATTACATCTAGATCTAACATGAATCTTACACTTAAATGCAATGAGCAGATAAATTAGATGGCATAGCTATCAATAATACCATTCCACCAATACATTAACATGACGTACTGAAGGACCTGAATTTAGATAGTCAATAGGATCTTTATTTAGTCGTGATAGTAAATATCTTCCTGTTAGTTTGTCACAGAGACCTAGTTCTTTCAATAAATCTAAGAAGTATTTAACCCAGGTAGATAGTTGGACTCTTCTTTAAAAAAAACCCACTTATTTAAAATGAAAGAAACAACAAATGCTGGCCAGCTATAATGTTAAACAGATCACTTTCACGAATATTTTTTAAAAGATGAAATTGAATATACAACTATTTAAAACAAAAATCAAAACAGAACAGGATGAAATACACCAAAATTTAAATGGCTATTCCCATTGTTGGCATAAATCTGAGTATTTTTCTTGTCATGATTTTCCAAATTTTTTATATAAACATGTACTGGTTTTTTGATGGGAGTTTTCTAGGCAAGGAAAGAAAAACCTAATCCTTGCATATTGTTTTTGTAAGTCGAATAAACTAAACTACCCAGAAGCTCTCAACTGTGAGATAAAAGATAGCAGGAAAGTCATAAACACTGGATTTCAGAACTAGAAAAGCTCTCATAAATCATTAGGTTATCTACATTTTGAAAATGAATGCTCTTGATACAGAATTTCTTCAAATTCACATAGTAAATTCTAGATCCAAAATCCCAAATTCTCAGTTCATTATACTCATACTCCATACAAACTGAAGACTAACCTAGTAGTAATTGGTTATGTACAATATGGTTATAACTGCTCATTACTGTGTCTACAAAAATGTTTTAAGATTTTATCTATTTTTGCATAGATCAGAGGCTTGGGAGGGCGGGGCAGGCGAGGAGTATGAAAGGATTCACCAGAGACAGAGTGGGGAGCAGAACAGGCAGATGGACTGAAATACACTGCTGAGAGGAGCAGCAGGAGACAGAAGAGGTGTGCCACGCCATGTGGATTAGTTCCCTCACCAGGGATGAACCCAGACCGTAGGGGTGATAACACTGAGACTCAACCCCTAGGATTAGTATTATAACACTGTCTTGACATAAAAGCTACATGTTACATTTTATATTTTTTAAAGATATCCCCTATAATGGGGCTTGAGTGCAAAAGCACGGTTTCAGAACCACTATAAGGGCACTGGTAATTTTTCACCCACATAATGTATGTATGCATTTCCTTTATGTATTATTAGATTTTACTCAAGAGGCTGAAGAATTCTGGGTAATAATTAATAAGCTATTAAAGACTTTTAAGAGCAAGGTTTCTTGATGAGCAGGACTTAGTCATTTTTGCACTATGAGTATGACAGGGCAAAACATGGAAGAGCAGGCAGAATGAAATCTCACAGGCAGAGCCTAAGTCGACAGCCTAGAAATCAGCCCAACTCACTAGCACGCTCCATTAAACCCGGCAGGTAATCAAGTCTAAGGCCTAGGTAGTGAGTAGAGGGGAAAAGCTCAGCTGGCATATGGTACCAGATGCAAGATAGAACAATACCACATTCTGAGAGGCATGAAGAAACTTGTACTGTTTGGAGCTGTGCTTCCCTTCCAGTAGTTTTTTCTTCATCTTTTTCTTCTCTGCTTTTATTCCCTTGCCCCATCAAGGGAACTCAAGAAGCAATTCATTTTGTCATTTAGAACTATACTGTGAAATATTCAGTTCTGCACCATCTACAGGGTACCCTCAGCTATTGCACAAAGCTAACTTTGTAAGGAATGTATAATAAACACTATATATATGCACCTACACAGCTTTTTTGATACTATATTCAGGTTCTCTGATGCTACCGTCAGCATCAGTTTTGAACAGCACCCTGTGGAGTTATGCGAGTGCTGACACTTGTGATTAGAAGCAAGGATGGAAACCAGACATGCTGAGAGTGGCAAATATTTAGGTCCAATCAGGTAGTCTCTGGACCTCAACTGAATGGCTGAATGTTCCACATGAAGTGAAAATGAGGCAGAATTTTGTAATTGTAAATTGGAATTCAGCATCAAAAAATGTCAGTGATCCACATGCAAAAGGAATTTCACGAATGCAAAGAGGATCACAGCACTTCCTTATATTTCATGAAAAGACAAAAGAACAGTAAATTGTTACACATCTTTTGCTTGACAAACTGAAGGGAAGTTGATGAGACTGCTGTTAAAATCAGCACTGCAATTTCCAGCTCAATTCACTAAAAAATTGAATCCTTCTTCCCAACTTCAAGATCAGATCTTCCTTGACTACTAAGTATATTCCTATTTAGCCAAGAGAATGATACATTAATTTAAAATTGACTCTTACAGTTATGTCCTTACTAATTTTACATTTCGAATCATATATCGGGGCTTTTAAAAATCATGACTGTAGTCATTTTATAATTTAAAAAAGCTCTCTGGAATAAAAGTTCCTCATAGTATACAACTTTGTCCTTAAAATTTAGTGTAACTTATTCACCTTTTAGGGAATGTATTATTTGCAAAGGTAGAACACCAACTTAGTTCGTTAAAGTTCATCAGCACAATTTCAGTTTCCCGAAATCTCCCAAATTCTCTCTCTTGTTCCACTGTTCCATTCCAATCTCTTCTCAGAATTATAGCTATGACGCTGTAACTTATATTGTTTCCTTGCCTAGAACCCCGTAACATTCCTTTATCAGCATAAAAAAAGTGGTTTCTAGTTACATGGCTGAAGATACTCTCTTTTATGATGGGTACCAGTTAGCTTGGCAAGGATTCCCATGTATTTAGGCATTTTTTTTTAATAGTTTATACTGTGCTGGTTTTCCTATTAACTATTTCCATATGGAAAGCTCTTCCCTCTAAGCCTATTTTATGTACTTTCTGAAAACGCTGTGTGGTTCCGGCAATGCTTATCTTTATGTAACTATAAAGTACATATACAACCTACTTGGGCTGTCATTAAGTTCCTAAGATCTAACTTGTATCATAGCAGTGATAGGTTTTCCAGATAGATGATCCCTCTCACTCCTGGGCAGCTGCCAGGGTGTGGAAGGGACTGTGCTCTTGTACTCTACTCCGAGTTCCCACACAGACAGACTCCTCATCACTTCTACCTGAGTCAAGAAAAGAACACAGATGTTGACCGATTGTTTCCCCTGAAGAGCCCTTAGTCATTGTGTTGTTCCATCTCCTGCTTCCAGGTATTCCATTTTGTGTAGATGCATCTACTCTTCAAAGGGTACAAATGAGGATGTGGTTTCTTCAACTCTTGTCAGTAACCAGTCATCTAAGCATATGTCCACTTGCAGTGGAGTTGACACCCATGGCCTTCCTTCTCTTATTACAGCAAAGCTTATTATACATAATACAGAGTAAATTTAATTTCTTCATTTCCTGCATATCTTTTTCTCTAGCTATACCTCTCTTTTAAACAATCTTTATCAAACATAATAATGGAACTTTTTGTACTACCCAACACAGTAGCCAAGTACCACACATGAATACTGAAATATGGCTAATGTCAAGAAATTATTTTTTAAATTTCAATTTTGGTATCAATTAGCACATGTGGCTAATGGCCACCCAAACAGCACAGCTGTGTAACTCTCTATATTTCACCTCACTGACTCCATTTCATCTGTCACTTCTTCCATTCAATTTTACCTTCTCCATTAATCCCCCCTCATTATATCTTTATGTAATAGATCTGTAACATAATATATATTTACATACATCTTTATTATAGTTATATGATAGACTTTACTAGGTTTTATATATTTACTATTATATTTAATACATATTTTCTGTAAGTTCTAGGAAGAGAATGAAGATGTATCTCAACCTAACATCTTAAAATAGAAATCAGGGGTAGAATGTCTAAGCTCCTATCCTGCTTTTCTCTAGAGTAAAAATTTAAGTCAGATAAGGAATAACATGAACACTATCCTTAACCGAACCTGTCTCTTAACACAATCAATTATATTCTACAACACTGAGTTAAAAGGTAGAAAACATTTTACACCAACCTGATTTCTTAGCACAGGTGGCTAATGGCCACCCAAACAGCACAGCTGTGTAACTCTCTATATTTCACCTCACTGACTCCATTTCATTGTCACTTCTTCCATTCAATTTTACCTTCTCCATTAATCTTAGATAACTGCTTCCGAGAAAACGTAAAGAGCTACCAAAAGGGTGAACACCAACACGGCACCTAATTTTGAAAAGGAAGATTCCATGGACAGACAAGTAGGCCTTGTGTAGCTAAGTCAGAGCCTCAAAAAAATGATTCAATGTATTATTTTAAAAAACTTAAGGGGGCCTCCCTGCTGGCACAAGGGTTAAGTTGTAGCACTATGAAGCCATCTGCAGCATGAGTTCAATCCTGACCAGGGAGATGACCTGCATGGTGCAGCAGACCCCTCCTGCCTCACCAGCTGCTCCCCTCAGCAGTGTATTTCAATGTATCTACCTTCTCTGCAACCCCTTCTCTGGTGAATCCTCTTACCCCCACACCTCTGGCCTGTGTCCCAGTTCTTGTATGCATAAATAAATTTTTAAAAAAAACTTAAGAAACCAGGTGCAGGGCCTCCCCTGTGGCGCAGTGAGTTAAGCAACACACTATGAAGCAAACCGCAGCCACTGCAGGATGAGCTCGATCCCTGCCTCTGGCCAGGGAGGGGACCCACATGGCGTAGACCTTTCCTGCCTTGCCCGCTGCTCCCCTCAGCTGTTTTTCAGTCGATCTGCCTGTTCTGTTCCCGGCTCTGTCTCTGGTGAATCCTCTCACCTCTCTGGACTCTAGCCTATACCCCAGCTCTTATATGCATAAATAAATAAAATCTTTAAAAAAAAAAAAAAAGGGAACCAGGTGCAATCATTGAGATGCTAAGAACAAAACTAGCAACAAACACTTCTTTCATGAGAGGACTATAGATATGAAAATACTGCAGATATCTTACTCTTTTAGAGTACCTCTATAAAGAAGACAAATTCACTCGTTAAGTCAAACAGAATCAGCTAACTCGAAAACCTCCACATTATTATGTTTTGACCTGAAACTTCTGAGGTACTTACTAAATGCCGAACAGTTTTAAGGACCCAGCTTGTTTATATCCCCTAATTACACTATAATTGTTGTAACTATTGTACTTACTTTACAGACAAGGGTACTGAGGTGTAAGATAAAATGCTTTGCCTAAAATCACTGAGTTAGTAAGAGGTGAAAGCAGAATTTAAACTTGGGCAAAATACAGTCCTAGATTGATCATAGATGTAAGACTAATGTCAAAGAAGGAACATTTTCAACCACAAATTTATGTATGTTTCTGGTCTTATCGCTACAATACATAAAAAAAAAATATCTTTAACTTAGACTGTATCTTTAAGAAATTTATAGATGAAACAAAGTTAAAATCAAAACAAGTGAAAAAGTAAAAATTTCAAAAATTTCTATAGGCTGAGACATGACTCAATGACGACACATTTTTAAAACGAATTACATTAAAATTGGATGAAGAATGCTAAGATTAACAAAGGCTAATGAAGAAAACAAACAAGGTTTGAAAAATTAGCATGAGGGAAGACATACCAATGCTACATGGTTAAAAATAAGGATACTCTGTTAAAAAAAAAAAAGTCTAGAAGGAAGAAAAAAAAGTTTGTGCTGCAAAAATAAATGCCACAAATCATTTACACGACAGTAAAGAGTTTATTTCAAGGTGAGGTGGGACAGGAATTTAGCACACATGCTGCAACTCTCCCCACCTACTACCTCGTTCAGTAACTCTAAGGGGGGTAGGGGGGGAGTCTGTCTACACACATGCCAGAGTAAGGTGACCTAAAATAAACCCTCTTAGTTGTAAGACCTTTTATCTCACTTTCCCAATGGGCACCACTGTCGTGTAACTCTCCCTATTTACCTGATGAAAAGGAATGTTATGATTCAGTGGTCTTGCTAAACAAAACTGGTTAGAACCCATTCAGGGTTCTAGAACCACTCCATCTATGAAGCCCTTCCCCACAAACTAAGCAAGTTATTTCTATCAGCAGCATTCAGTCTTAAATCTTTCACTCACTCTTGACTGTGTACTATCAGGTGCAGTAAAGCTTATGTGTAACTCACCTACTCTGACTCTCACATGAATTCTTTCCTGCAGAAGTCAAGAACCTCCAGGGGCCCTTAATGTCCAGGGCCCCAAGACTAGAACCCCAAATACCCTTTACTTACAGGAGAAGAAAGAAGAGCCTCATAATGTACTTGCTACGTGAACACAGTCCCACTGACAGAGTTGACGCAGTAATCACAGTGAGGGTTCAAACGCGAGAAGCAGTCCAACAGACTTGATTTTGTGAGAGCTGTACTAGTAATCACAAGTTTGCATTTAGTTTAAAGAGGTACGAACAGTGAGTCACTGACTTAAGAATGCAATCATTCCTGACAAAGGGACCTTCTAGTTTAAATAGTCCAGACCTATCAGTATGCCAATGCTCAAAAGAAGGCAGCACAGAGATGAACGGGTGGGTGCCCTGCCTCTGTTAAATCTTTATCTGAATAAAGACTAGCTTTATTTTTAGGACGCAGATTCCTGCATACAGGATGGAGCCTGTGAAGATGGCTTTGCACTCAGAGAGAATTTCATGATGCTTACATATTTTGCTGTAAATATTTATTTTGTTTACTGAAATGATCCTTAGATTCTCTTCTCAGATCCCATTGCTTTCATCAAATTTTTAATATTTCCTTACATTATTCCCAAATCTATAAGTTAGGAAAAATATTCTAAAACTGGAGAGAAAAAAAGTTTTAAGTGCTCATTGGCAGTAACATAAATATATATAGGAAGCCAAGCAACCTAAATAGCAGACTGTAGCTAAACAGTATTTTACACTTAAAATACTTAGATGGTTTTCTATGTTCATTGTGTGTACACACACACACACACACACACAAAGTAGGAACTTAGGAAAAAGCTAAAATAATTCAGAAGCAAAAATAAAAAGGCAAGTTAGATCTTCCTAATAGAAGTGTGAGGGATTTTCCCCCTAACAGAAGGGCACATCAAAAAACAGCAAAATTAACAAAGGATCAATAGCCTAGCTATAAATTCCAGTCAGAGTTGAAATGTGTAAGAGAAAGGAAGAAAAGAGAACCAAGACAAAAGAAAAAACAGAACAAGCATGCCCATTCGGCCAGTCTGTCCTCCGCGAGTAAGCACAAAGGGAAGCTACCTTCAGACACCCAAGGACTTGTGCTGTGCCTGTTACTCTTCATGACTCTGTACTTTGACAGCTGAGTGTGTCATTTGCCTCAGAAACAAGCAAAAACAGTAAGAAAAATGATTCTTTACACACCACTGAAAGGACTTAAGTCTTTCACAAACACAGCTTTTCTGAAAAGAGAGTTTGGAAAACTAAGAGGCATAGATTTCACTGTATACATTCTACATCAATGGCAGGCTGTGATTTTTACCTTCCATTCTTCAGTTGTGGTCTTTTCCACATTTCCTCTAATGCATGAATGTTTGTGCATACATGCACAAGTGTGTGTATATATACAACTGTATACACACACAAATATTTGAACAAATACTTTGTGAAGCTTCTTTAAAAAGTATATAACAAGTATCTATCAACTGTATACAAAATGGAAAAGACTACCCTCAAAATGGTGCTCCATTTACCTAAAAAACATTCAAGCAAACATTAGCTGATCTGTCTATCTCATCTGGAGAATTATTGAAAAGTAATTTCCAGTACCACACATCCTAGATAGCTCCAAACTCTAGTAACAAGTAAAACTAAAACTGTAACACCACAGCAACAAAAAAACAGGCTGGTTAAAAACTGGACAAAGGATCTGCATAGTCTAGACTCTAGAGAAATAAGCAAATGACCAACACGCACATGAAATATTCAACATCACTTGTTAGGGAATGCACATCAAACCACCACAGGATACCACCTCACACCATTAGGATGTCTAGTACCAACAACAGAAGTAACTTCTGGCAAGGATGTGGAGAAACTAAATGCTTAGACACTGCTGGTGAGATGTAAGGGTGGGGTGGGATGGTACAGCGGTTTCTCAAAAAAACTCAAAATAGAATTACTGTGTGACTCACTGACTCCACTTCTGAGTATAAACCCCAAAGCTGTAAAAGGACACAGAAAGACATCTGCTGTGAACTCAGGCCCATGGCAGCATTATTTACAACAGCCAAAAGGTAGAAGCAATCCAAGTGTCCATCAACAGATGACTAAGAAAACAAAATAGGCTATATAGACCATGGAACATTATTTAGCCTTTAAGAGTAAAATAACTCTGGAACATGTTCTAACATGGAAGAACAGAGAGAACTTTATGCTAAGTGAAATATGCCTGTCACATTATGAAAAACTTCATGGTAATGGAAGTTTGTGTTGTAAGATAGAGTTCTGGAGATGGACTGCAAAATAGTGTGTCAGTACCCTGAACATAAATGCTCTGGGGAATTCCCCCCTCCCAGGCCCAGCAAGGCAAAGACCAGAGACAACTGGAAGGGCTTCTAAGTCAACACTGACTTGCTATTGCGAGGCAGTTATGCAAGAATCTCTGCCTGAGGGTAAACCAGCCTTAAGACCAACAACTCCAATAAAGATTTAAACAATGGGTACCCATCCCTTGCAACTGCAGAAACATTCTTCAGACATTGGTGGCTGCTCTTCCCTTAAGTGGCCTCAGGTGACCTGGATAAGGAAATGTTACTCACAAGACCTAGGAAACCCTATTAAGTGATGCAAACCAAGGGGGTCAAGTCTCAAATGCCCAGGCCATTAAAGATATGCATATCTGAAAGGCCATAACTCATATGAAGACTGTCACTCTACAGAATGTGTGCCACTTGTCACAATGGAGTTGGCAGGTGTGCACCCATGCAAACGGTGGGGCCGAACATGTTAATGGCCCTACATGAATGCAGAGTTTTCACACACACGCGTAAACATGCAGAGAGTGAGGCTGCACTAAGGGTTATAGATGTACACTTTCTGGCCATCAAGCATTCAGGTAGTCAAAGCCACCACAATGTGTCTCAAAATTTTAGAGCGCATGGTCAGATTAACTAGTACATGAGCTCTCCCTGCCACGCTGAGATGATCCTTACTGAAAAAGAAAAAAAAAAAACCAAAAAAACACCTATTCCTAAACCAGAATAAGAGGTTGCACAGAAGAAAGGCTTCCCAGAGGAAATGAAAGAAAAATTTATGGCCCAGAAAAAAATTCTACACAAGACAAATGCATATAAAAGCCAAGAACAAATATACAAAACAAAATCAGGTCAACATTTGTCCTCCTTTGTGCATAGAGAATATCAACGTATCTTTAGGTCAAAACAAAGTAAAACCCAAAGCTCCCTGTCAAGAATATCATATTCTTTAATGCTGATGACTACCGTTTTTGCTTATATAAACTCAACTAGAATTTGGTAACTTAGGATTGTTACAACAGTTCTCAGAGTAAAATCTGTTGAACTGCTTCTTGGGTTGAAATACTCACACTGGAGGGCCTCCCTGGTGGCGCAGTGGGTTAAACGCACCATGAAGCAAACTGCAACTACTACAGCACAAGTTTGATCCCTTCCTCTGGCCAGGGAGGGGACCCACATGGCACAGCAGACCTCTCCTGCTGTGCCCGCTGCCTCTCAGCAGTGTTTCAGTCAATCTGCCTGTTCTGCTCCCTGCTCTGTCGCTGGTGAATCCTCTCACACCCCCCCACACACTTCTGGCCTGTACCCCAGTTCTTGTATGTATAAATAAATCTTTAAAAAAAAAATCCTCACATGGGGCCTCCCTGGTGGGTTAAAGTGTCAGTGCTATCAAGCTATAACCAGCAATTCCAGAGAGGGCACTGGCCCACAAGGTACAGCTCCCCTTAGCAGTGTATTTCAGTAGATTCACCTGTTCTGCTCCCCACTCTGTCTCTGTTGAATCAACACAACCCCCTGTGCCTCTGGCCTACACCCCAGTTTAATTTTTTAAAGATTCATGTATGCATATAAGAACTGGGGTATAGGCCAGAGGTGTAGAGGGTGAGAGGATTCACCAGAGACAGAATGAAGAGCAGAGCAGGCAGATCTACTAAACTACACCGCAGAGGAAAGCAGTGGGCGAGACAGGAGGGGTCTGCTGTGCCATGTGGATCACCTCCCTGGCCGGGGACCAAACTCATGCCGCAGTTGCTGCGAATAGCTTCATAGTATTGTGCCTTAACCTCTTGTGCCACCAGGGAAGCCTCCACCCCAATTCTTGTATGCATAAATAAATAAAATCTTTTTTAAAAAATGAAATTAGAATATTTAAGATCATGAGAAAATGTTTCCAGTAAATGTATGACTCTATCTTGCCAAAGGTTATTTTGAAGGATGATGAGATTTTAGGTGCTATCTATGTGTGTTCTTAATGGTCTCTCAACTATGAGGAACATGTACTACTTTTACAATAAAAAAAAAAAAAACAAAACACCATTTCCCCCCCTCCCAAAACTAGCTCTCTTTAATAGCCTTTCAATCATTACCAAAATCTCATTTATCACCAATTCCTCTTACTCCTAGACCAAATTAACAAATTACAGTGATTCAACTATTCCCCACATCTGCCCCTTCATTTTCTCAGTATCATTAACTGTATATTCAGACCTTAGTTACCTACCATGTACAATTTTCTGATTAAGTTCTATCTGGCCTCCCTATTGCACATCTTTCACCATTTTAATCCTCTAAGCAACTATAATCAGGTTTTCAAACATAACCAATACCAAAACCACTTTGTCATCTCGGCATAATATTCAGTATCCTTCACAATTTGGATCTAACCTACTTTTCTTTTTAACAGTTTTAACTTATTTACTTTTTTATTTATTTATAATTTTTCCCCATAACTTATACATATTTGACATCAATTGTAATCCACATGTATTCCCCATCACCATATCACCAGTGCACCACCACCTTAGTCCCTAGTGCTCCCATCTTCCCTCAACCCTCCCCCTCCCCCCCCTCCCCTTTTTTAAAGAGATTTATTTATATGCATACAAGTACTGAGGTATAGGCCAGAGGGGCAGGGGGTGAGGAGTCACCAGAGACAGAGTAGGGAACAGAACAGGTAGATCCCCTGGCATACACTGCTGAGGGAGGCAGCAGGCAAGGCAGGAGAGGTCTGTTGTGCCATGTGTCACCTCCCGGACCAGGGATCTGAGGACAGCTTCACAATGCTGTGCCTTAACCCCTTGCACCACCAGGGAGGCCCCCAAGTAAGTTTCAAGTCTACTTCACTCCCAGGAATACTCAATTGCTACAGTTAATAACAAATAGTTGTTTTAAGTTAATGTGCACTTTGGCTCAGGCAGGGTGCTACTGCTTCACACACATACATTTTTTAATCACCACAATGCCGTCCTTGAAGTACATTATTATTATTTCTATTCAGTGAATGAGGGTCCAGGCAGAAGGCAATTACAGCTCAAATTCCTCTTTTTATTTCAAAGAAAAAACACTGTCTTAAGGAATGATTTTACTTGTAGCTCCAGTTCTTCCATCAGGCAGCACTTAGGCACTACTAAGTACCATGGTACTCATGTTTTCAAACACTGTCAATGTGTCACTGTACTAGAGGAAAAAGTAAACTGATAAAAATAACTTTACAATTTCAAAATGGTTATGCATCCCTTTTTTCAAAATGCATTGCTGCAGTTCTAGAAACTGTGGTCTCTGAATATCCAGTCTATCTTTTAAAATTAAAATACTGTACTGTGATTTTTAAGAAACCAAACCTATTGCACTGGATACAATCTTCTTCAAAAACATAAAGTTTCTTTAATCACTTTATTAAAGCAATCTTTTTTTGATTGTTATAAAAACAAATCAATAAAAAATGTCATATAATTGCCTTATTATAGGAAAGCCTGCTATCCTTTATTAACTCAACAAAACAAGTAAACAGCTATCTACCAGGAGAAAGGTATTGCTCCAAGCACTGAGAATAAGGAAATAAACATGAAAAACAAAGTTCTTCCCTTCACGAAGTTCATCTTCTGGTGACAAGTACTGATGGTATAACTAAGATCACAAACTTCAATTTTCACGAGCAATAAAGAAAAGACAAAATTACAATGTGTGAAAAGAAGAAGGCAGGTGAAATGGTAGGTGAAAACAAATGGAAAGGGATTCTGGAGGTGACACAGGAACATCCATCTCAAGGGAAAAAAGGAACCAGTTAAGTAAAGATCAGGAGGCAAGAGCATTCCAGTCATTCTGTCCTCCATTAGCAAAACAAAAACAACTTATTTCATGTGCTTGAGAAGCACAACACATACCTGTAAGATGGTACAAGATAACATTAAATGGGCACTCGTGATTAGCGATCTCATATGTGGGAGTTTAAAACAAAATGCAGAATTACAACAGGAAGTATTAGTCTTGGGGTCTCTCTGGTGATGCAATGGGTTAAGCACCGCACTATAACGCAAACCACAACCTCAGCCACTGTAGCAGGGAGTTCAATCCCTGCCGCCAGCCAGGGAGCTGACCGACATGGAACTGTCTTCACCCGCTGCTCCCCTCAGCAGTGTTTCAGTAGATCTGCCTGTTCTGCTCCCCACTGTCTCTGGTGAATCCTCTCACCCTCCGCACCTCTGCCCTGTACCCCAGCTCTTGTATGCATAAATAAATCTTTTTTTCTTTTACAAAGATTTTATTTATCTTTGTGTAGAAGAGCTGGGATGTAGGCCAGAGGTGGGGGAGAGGGGTGGTGAGAAATCACTAGAGGCATGGCAGAGTGGGAAGCACAAGCAGATTTATTGAAATACACTGCTAAAGGGAGCTGCAGCAAGACAGTAGAGGTCTGCTGCGCCATGTGAATTAACTCCCTGGCTTGGAATAGAACTCAGGCCATCCAGGTGGGCCCTGGAGGTGATAGGATTGAGACTTAATCCCTGGCCTACCAAGGAGGCCCTGATGGTTTCTTCTTAAAAGAAGAATCTGACCAATATAGGGAATTGGAGTTAGAAACTTTTGAAAGATGGGGAAAATTAAGTGATAATGAAAAAAAAAATAATATAATTCCTCTAGGGGAGTACTGTATATAGGCTCTGGATATCTGAATAAGTTCCTGAAAATATAATGATTAGTCTTAAGGCTGATAATAAGAACCCACTAAAAATCTCCACCTCAATTATGTTACAGTCCCATCCTTTAGAGCTTAAAGATGGGGAATAAAAAGGTCAAAGACCCACATTTGGAAATCCCAATTACAAAGGTAAAAAGTAAAGTACTGTTCTGAAAAGATAAGCCCTATTGTCTATCCAGCAAAGTTGCCATATTTTCTCTGAGAAAATGGCCCAGAGGAGAAGACCAATAGATACTGATAGATGGGAATTATCAAAGACAATCTAGTGCAATCTGAGAGTCAGCTGGTAAAATGGATCAGCAATTTCATCTTTAGGAGTTTATCTCAAGAGATGATATATGTGAGTAATGAGTTAACTAAAGACGAGCAATACTGTTTATACTATCAAGGCAATGGAAACACTTAACCATAAAGAACACATACAGCAGTTAAATGACACACCATCTTAAAAAAGCAAAGTGACAAGGTAAGCTGGACATACATATTACTTAAAAAGGACAGGATACAAAAATAGTACAGGGAGCCAATGGTTTTATATGATGAAAATGGACTATGTTCATAATAATGAAAATTATTAAAAGATTACATGATTCCTGAAAAAAGGATAAATTAACCAAAAAATTTTAGACTCAGTGTGACATTAGGTATCAAGAAACATTTAAAAAAAAGAAATGAGTAACATTTGCTTTTTTGAAGAAGTCACAAAACATTAAGTCCATCATATCAGATTACTTCGAGCTTCTAAGTCAGTACTATATCAGTTTTCAATGGAAAAGGGAAAATGTGGAAAAAAACAAAACAAAACAAAACTGAAGCATGTAAGATTTCCTAATGCTCCCACCTTCTTCCTATGTTCTTGAATATTTGTATTTGATATTATCAATAACCATAAAAAGGCTACATTCAAATAATACCTTCAGCAATATTTTTTCATCTGCAATTTCAGTGCTATATATTTAAAATACTTATTGCCTATATTTATAGTGCATTGCTTAACCGGCTGCGCCACCAGGGAGGCCCTATTGCCTATATTTAAAAAGCACATTAGGAACTTCTAACCATTAACTGTCTTAAACAAAACAAACTTAATCTTAAGCATAAAATAGTGGAAACTGGGGCCTCCCAGGTGGCGCAGTGGGTTAAGCAAAGCACTATGAAGCAAACCGCAGCCACTGCAGCACAAGTTCGATCCCTGCTGCCGGCCAGGGAGGGGACCCACATGGCACAGCAGATCTCTCCTGCTGTGCCCGCTGCTTCTCTCAGCAGTGTACTTCTGTTGATCTGCCTGTTCTGCTCCCTGCTCTCTGTGGTGAATCCTCTCACACACACCCCCACACACCTCTGGCCTGTACCCCAGTGCTTGTATGTATAAATAAATAAATCTTTTAAAAAGATAAAATAATGGAAACTGAACCTTTTGGAAAACAAAGGTTTCTAATAAGTAACCACACTTTATAAACCTAGAAAATACTTTCTAGCAAAAAGAGGGACAGACCTAAACGCAAAAAATGTGTCCAAAAAACCAGGAAAGGGCCCAGTAAGTCCAGTAATTCCTACTGAGTAAAATGTTATGTAAAATACAAAATACATAGGTAAAATATGTATAGAAGAAGTGGGAAGAAAAGACTGTAAAAATGCACATACACAATAGTCATGATTAGCTAATATTACAAATAAGAAAAACACCAAGAAAGTAAAACAAAATCTGTATAATTGAAGTCGGGTAAGACAAATACCCCAGTAGAAAAGGAACTGCATTCCCAAGTATACACATGAATATTTAAGAATTAAGTATAAGTTTAAAAGAGTAGAACCTTTTGGAGGGTTTGCACATACTACCAACACTTAAATATGGATTCCCTATGGTTCAGCTATGTTATTCTACTTCTGAGAATCAAATCTATAGATAAACTTGCACAACTATAAAAAAAACTCCATCAGCAGGCCTTTACTACTATAATACACAAAACTAATAAAGGCACGTCAGTGCATACAATCAAACACTACACACTCAAGGTATGAATGATGTAGATTCTAATGTACTGACGTTAAGAGTGCAAGAAACACTGCTGATAGCTTTTGATCCTGATTTCTAGAACTTGGAACCATAATTTGGTTCCCCTTTTTAGGAGCCATTTAATTTCCAATTTTTTGAGACTCTCCATAAACTAGAAAATCTGTTTTCTATGAAAGTCTAGTAATTTTATCAATATACTATGAGATAAATCGGGACTTTATAAAAGCACATTTCCTTTTAACAAACACGTAATAAGAGTAATCAAAACTAATCAACAAAGACATTTGAATATAGAATTTCTGATCTCTATACTGCCCCTCTTCCAGAAATATCAAAGTCAAAATTTTTATTCCTTTATCCATGATTGTCTTCCAAGAAAATAAGCTAGGTGAACAAGAGGTTATACAAAAAAATCAGCTTTTGAATAGTGCAATATGAAATCCAAAAATCTACAAAGTAGATTTTATAAATATTTATTACAAACCTATTTAACGGATATTTGATTAATAACCAGCTAGTCACCTTTCAAAAATGATTCAGATTTCTAAAACTTTTTAAAGTGCTTCATGTTTTCATTTATTATAAATGCTTCCATAGAGGTCTCCTTAAGAAACATGATAGTCACAATTCTTTAGTAAACTGATACTTTAAATTTATGTCCCATTTTCAAAAATAAAAAGAACTATTAGTGACATCAATATCTGGTCACACGCATTTTATATTCAAAGATGCACAATAAGTGAAAATTATATGACTTGTTAAGTACTATCAATTAACTAGTTGATAACTATAAATCTTGATCTCTTAGTCTCAACTTCAAAGTGATACCACCTACTTGGTACAATGATATCAAATCTCAAATCATTTTCATGTCTTCTGACAAAGGAATCATGTTGTTCTAAATGACAACTTTTACAAGGAGCTCTGTGGAATAACTTGTTTACTAGAAATCTAAACAAATCTCTAGTTATAAAAATAAAAAATGTTCCATATAATTAAGGTGGTTTATGATAAAAACAACATCAATAAAAGTTCCTATAACCCCTTTATTTCAAGCCAGTTATTACCTCTAAGAAAGGTGGAAGCAGAAAGAGTTGGAGAGATGAATAGTTTTTGCCTTAATCATATATTTAAATAGTAAGTATGTAATTTTGGAGGCAGATTCCTTGAGTTCTGAACAATTCACTAGCCTTGTACGACCTTGGGCAAGTTATTTAATCTCCTTATCTCAGTCTCCTAATCTGTAAAATGGAGCAATTAATACTTCCTGCTATACAGGATTAAATCAGTTGATATGTGTTAAATGCTTAGAATACCACTTAACTTCTGACATGTGGCAAATGTTATTATCATCAGGTACCACTTAACACTATCAACTGTGAAATTTGGAAGGTACAGGGGAATGAGAGGTTGGAGCAGTATCTCATCTATTTTCCACACACACATTTCAAAATATAAATTGTTCTGTAACCAGTGACAAATGGCCAATTTAAGTGAGAGAGCAGTATAAAGCAGAATAACAAAGTTTCAGTCTTGTTTTGATTTTCAAAAACATGAGACAATACAGGCTTTGGAGTTTGATATTTATTTTTAGCAGGAAGAATATGCTAATGATGATGACATCGTTAGAAGATACGCCATGTCCAATATCTGCAACAGAAGCTCAATACAAGTTAAAGAAACCAAAAGACTGAAGACATAAAATTCTACGACATTACTTACCCTTAATTCTGCTAACAATGTGTTTAATATTGAAATTCCATCACAAGATCAAACACTGACATATTAACCATGAAATGTATCTTTTTGAAAAAAAGTCCCATCTTTTCTTTCCACATAGACATGGATAGCTCTCTAAAGGTAGAGCATGGTGCCAATAGCTACGCTCTGGGTGTGTATATGGACAGAGGGGGGGATAAACTGAAAAGGGGCAATGCTAACTTAAAAGTATTTAGGATTGGAGAGCTCTGCTTCTGGTATTTAATCAAGTTCCTGCTTTGACAGGCAGAAACAGCAACTGTCTTTGGCCCACTTAGACACTGTTGGAACAATAACTAAACATTAGTAAAAGCAACTTAATAGTTATACCTATAGCATACCTAAAAATTTACAGAACTGCCTAGGGATTAGGAAAAGAAATCGCCATGGCATTAAACAATTTTAAAAAGAACTCATCAAATTAGTCTTTTAAATAAAGCCAAATCTGGTTCCTCCACCCTAACAGCAGCTATTCTGCTCAAAGCACTATAAGAGTGTTTTGTTTTGTTTACCTATGCACTCCTAGATAGCTCACCAACAGCATCAATTATCACCCAATGCAGAGAAGCAATGACTTTCTACTTAAGGGTGTATACCTGCAGAGAGGGGAAGTGGGAATATCAGTCTTAGTATCAGAACAGGTGTAACAAAGGAGTAATTTGAAGACCACCTTCAGGAACAAAACTGATGAGCTTCTTGGGGCAGAGAAACTGGAAACTAGAATATCCACAACAAATTCTACAGCCAAAAAGACTGCACATATTCACAAAAGAGTTAAATAAATGCAACCACTAATGTACTGTAGTTGACACTAGATTTTATACCAAATGCTATTTTCCTTCTTGTATATAAAGGTTTACACTGATAGGATACAAACCTATTAATGCAAGGATATGCTTACCTGGGCCACTTTAAAAAGGTCTATGTCCAAAAAATGCAAAATGTGCAGAAACAGTAAGATATTTAAAAATTCCTATCAAAATATAAATTAAATAAATAAGCACCATAAAAGGAAAAGTTTACGCACTTCCAATTTATGCTCTTTCTCTGCAAGGGCTTCCTTTTGACAACGAAGAAAATCTGCTAACATTCGAGTGAGTTGTTTCCTATCATCTATTTCAGCCGCCAATCTGCCATTGTAATCTGCCAGCAACATACAAGCATCCTCTACCATTTTAGAAAGCCTTTCTCCAGATTCTTTATCTAAGAAAAGCACAAAAAATAAAATTGCTACACAGTAAAAACACTGACATATATTATTCCCTCATCCCAACTGTAAATTTCCAGGTACCATTTTCTTTTCTTACCTGTTATTTTATCTAGTAGGGATACTTCTTGGACTTCAACAGGCAAAGAAGCTATCCTCTGGTGAACTGCTGCATCACCTGAAGCTGCATTTTCTAGATCTTGTAATGCTCTAACGAGATCTAGAGTCTAAAAAAGGTGTACAACTTCAGAAACAAAATAAATAAAACTTAAACACAAACGACTCGAGTTTATTTCATATTCCCTAAACCTTACTAGATATTACCTAGTTCCAAGTTTCTACCATAAGCTGTTTTCAAAGAAGTATACAAAGATACTTCTTTTGTATATTAAGGAAAAGAAGCTACATTGTGTTAGGTTTTGAAAATAATCAAGCCGTAATTCTAGTTAAGAAGTTCACTCTTCTTTCCAGTGGTAGACAGATAATGAAAAAACAATCTGACTATTAAAATGATGTGACTGATTCAGATGACAAACACAGTGGTAAAAGGGAATGAAGTTTATAATGCCACTCTGGAAAATACAAGGTTTATGTGAGATCTATTTCTCCTATTACCACTGCATATGAAAAGAATTTCTTTTAAATATTGAACTGGATAATGGACAAAGAGGGATAACAACTTCTACCACTACAGAGAACCTCCTAGAATCCATTTCTAAATGATGTAATTAAAGCACAAAAGAAATGTAGTTTCAGAATATGTTGAAATATGACACTTTCCACTATTCTATGGTTTATTATTAAAATAATTAAAATATTACAAAGTTACATGATGACTGATATTGACATAATGCTTAGTATAAAAATTATTTTGTCATTAGAATATTTTTGGTGGGCCTCCCAGGTGGCGCAGTGGGTTAAGCAACGCACTATGAAGCAAACTATAGCCTCTACAGCACAAGTTCAATCCCTGCCACCAGCCAGGGAGGGGACCCGCATGGTGTAGCAGACCTCTCCTGCTTCACCCACTGCCCCCCTCAGCAGTGTGTTTCAGTCAGTCTGCCTGTTCTGCTCCCCACTCTGTCTCTGGTGAATCCTCTCACCTCCCTGGACTCTGGCCTGTACCCCAGCTCTTGTATGCATAAATAAATAAATCTTTAAAAAAAGAAATATTTTTGGTGTACTATTTTCATACAGCTGTAATTAGGAGGGAAGAGCATTCTTTGCTGGAGATTTCATAATTCATGATGTTTATAAAGCTCCAAAGGAAAAGGAGTAAGTTTTCATTTTACCAGTATGCATTCTCATTCCACCTTTCTCTGTCTGTTTTTAAACTATAAAACTACATTCTGGAACACTCAGAAACTACACATGCTTAAAATTTGTAGTCCATTACTAATTCTAAACATGTATCAGGATGACATGGGCAGCCAATGTAAGCCAGCCCCTTACAAAAAATGCTTTCACTGGGATCTTCTAGCACAGAGCAACTGATTAAACATTTTAAGAATGACTGAACCTAATAAGAAATAAACTATCTTAAATGTGCTTTTAATTCACTATACATATTTAAAACCCCAATATTTAAAAAATACTTTTACTATAAGATATCCCCTCTACAAGGTAAGTGAGCTTAAAAGCAATGACAATTACCAAGCAGTTTGCCTCTTCTGGTGTCCCAATTAACTGATATATTATTTTTCAGTCAGTCATGAAATACTAAAATTTTCTGGAGTTCTAGAAGAAATTTGGCTTTAAGGTACTGACAATATGTGCATGCTTTAACTACAACCTAATCTCATACCCTCACATTTCTACATGAGTTAATTCTAAGTTCCCAAGGTTGGGGTCAAGAATCAGATAAGAAAACAAAGTTGTCTTTGTCTGTTAGGACCTCCTAATAAAGAAGAATAAAATGAGCTCAACCCTGCAAAGAGAACTTAACTTTTCTTATAAACAAAAATGTAAACAAACCGGTGACTACAAGGTTAAACCATTGAGATTTAAGCACAACTAATCTGAAAATGGTCATAAAATGAAAAGTAGCAGCATTTTATACAAGTACTGAAGAATCTTACTCAAAGACACACCTAAGAAATACAACTAAAAATTATTCTTTCATTGGAGAGTGGGAGAAGATCAGAGTCTCTATCTAGAACTCAGGTGAAAAACCCTGTTCATGAAATCATTTTGGGGCTCCTAACACAAGTGATCTGTTTATTACCAAATAGTGTCTAGTCATTCTAAGTGTTATGTTCTTATTATTTTTCTATCTGTGGATTTTTTTCTGTGGTGATCATGTGAACTTCAGCATTCCTGCAACTGAGCCAACTGCCTCAGGACCTAGCTGATTGCCCTGGTAAAATTCTTTTTCCCTCCCTAGTACTACGACTGATATAAATCCACAGTTCTAGAGAGGAGTTAGTTGTATCTTTCTTTCACGCTCTACTCATGGAGGAAAGCGCTCCACCCAACCTCTGGTTTCATGCAGTGAGTTTGGGTCCAGCCCTCCAACTCTCGTGGAGTAATCTGAGTTCTTATTACCTTACAAGAGACTAATTTCTAGCAACCCATGTCTACTTCTGGACCAAAGCTCAGCAGGCACCAGGCTCTAAATCACACCCTGAGCTGTGCTTCTATACCATTTTCTAGCCCACAAAGATATTTACCTTGTTTTATGAGTATGGCTATGTCTTCATTTTCTCCTTTTTAATTTTATCTGTCCCTCCTATATGTTTGAAACATAGAAGGAGGAATTTTTAAGACTCAATGTCCACGTAATTAAAAGTTAAAATTGTCTTTCTAGAATTCATTTGACGATTAAGTAATGTTTACACTATACCAATCAGGGAGGACATGGGTATTAAGATGATTCCAATCCGTCTACCATAGAATTACATGGTTGTAATATAACCACACAGAACTGTACAAATACATACTTGTTACTTTAACAGTCATTTTTACCTGTTTAAAAAGCCAGGTGCTTTAAAAGGCAGTGCTTATCTCTAGGAATAGGATTTATACTTAACTCATACAACAGGACAGTCTTATTTAACTTTTTTTTTTAAACAAGAAAACTTTAAGTGGTAGCTATTTCACCATATCTAATCATACTAAGCAATAAGCAATCCTCTTTCTACTTTAAATATAATTTCTTAACATATGGACCCAACATAATTCATTAAACATGAGCAATTTTACTGACAATAAAATAAGAAATGCTCAGGTAGCTTCTTTCTTATATTCAACTTACAGTAGTCACTGAAATAAAGCTTAGTGACCATATAAATAACACCAACCAGAGTCTCTTAACAGAAAAATACTTCTACCTGTGGTGGTTCACTTGGAGATCCCAGAGAGGAACAGTTTTCATTTTCATCCACCTTTATCTGTTCATAAGTTCTCTTCCTAGGCTTCCTGTCACCATCTGAATGGAAAGGACATTTAAATTTTAATCAAAGAATACATTTTAATGACAAGATCATGAAAAAAGATTATATACTTACATAGAGCTTGCTTAAGTTGTTCTAATACATCATTTTCATAAACAGACCTTTCTTCCCAAATAGATAACACTCGTCCAAGGTGCTTCTTACAACTTTCATCAGTTTCACTAAAGAAAAAATATCAACAGTAAAAATGCAGAGTACTTTTAAAATGGTAATAGTGATTTTAAATAAAAGCATGTATTTATCATCTGGGGAGGTTGGGGGGTGGGGGTAGAGGGTGAACTGTCCAAACATTTAGCACCATTATGTGACCAGCAGTTAAAGGGTGAAGTGACCAAGACAGACATACTCCTTGCTTTCCTTGAGCAGCTCATAGAGATATTTAAAAAAAAAAAAAAAAATACAAAAACCTGTGAGAGTGTTAACAGCAGCTAGTAAGGGTTTATAAACAAGATGCTTCTAGCCTAACAAGGACTGAACAAGAGCTAAGGAAGATTTCTAATGGGTGATTTTTAATTTATTTAACAAATATTTACTGATCAAAGCACTTTGACACTGGAGACACAAATGGAGCTTTATAGCAACTATTATTTATAAATGATAAAAAAGAAAGGTTTAAGACAGGAGTAACAGAGAGGTTTGGCCCATTTCAAAAAGAGTTAAAAGGATACTGAGGAAGATATATTAATCTGCTATCAGATGATAAGCTACAGAGAGAAGTAGAAAACAAGACTACTCCTAACCACTTCCTATCTCTTTCTTTTTAACTGCTGATAGATTTTTTTTTTTAAGTCTTCTCATTCACTGGCCTCCCAAGCTCTATCAACTATTTCACTCAGTATTATTCTCTACTAAGTATCCTGCTAATGTCCATCACACCATAGCGCTTTCATCTTCTGAGAGCTATTCATCCTAACAAGAATTAAAAGCAAAACCCTTACCTCATCCTGGGTTCCAAAGTGGACATGTTCTGTTTCTGGTCTCTCAATGCACAGTCCTTAAACATCTTGCCCCATAAAAAAAAAATCTTCTTGCCGACCCTCAAATATGCCCAGCACACAGCTGTCTCATTGTTACTGCCAAATAATCTCTCTGCTTAGACTCCTTTCCTCCCATAGTCATAAGGTTCACTTTGTCCTTTCTTTATTTAGTCTCTGTTCAAATGCTGCCTCCCAAGAAGTCACTTTGATTATATAATTGAGCAACATCATATTCTCTAGTACCTTCCATGCTCTATGCCTTTTCATAGCGTAACAGGGTCGTCCCCAGGAAAGGGGGAAGTTCCAGAATCACGGTTCCGCCCCAAGTGGGTAGAGCTAAGCAGGGAAAAAAAGATTCTGCAGAAAGGACAGAAGGAAGGAAGAAGGAAGCAGGATAGAGAGTAGCAAGGAGACCTGGAGGAAACACGTGAAGCAAAGCAACATGTGAAGAAACTGCGCTTGCTTTCTGGTCTTGAACTGATTGCAACAGATGTGGGTAAGAAACCCGTGGGGGAGGTTAACAATGGCAGCTTTCATCTTGATTTTGATTTTGCTCTTTTCCTCCCAAATTTGTCTAACTCTTTCTAACCCTTTTCTATGAATCTCTACTAAAAAGTCCTTTAAACGTGTAGCAGGCTTTTGAGCCTTGATTTGAGTCAATCCTATTTAGCTAAACTTTTACCCTCAAAGAAATGGATAACTTTATTTTTTTTTTAAAGATTTATTTATTTATGCATACAAGCACTGGGGCACAGGCCAGAGGCGTGGGGGGGTGAGAGGATTCACCACAGAGAGCGGGGAGCA
>JAGFMF010011464.1:6859426-6877194 GCA_019455555.1 Galemys pyrenaicus | reverse complement strand
CAGCGGGCACAGCAGGAGAGGTCTGCTGCACCATGTGGGTCCCCTCCCTGGCCGGCAGCAGGGATCGAACTCGTGCTGCAGTGGCTGCGATCTGCTTCGTAGTGAGTTGCTTAACCCACTGCGCCACCAGGGGAGGCCCAGAAATGGATAACTTTAAATGCTTAATTTAGTAACTATGTTCTTTATCCTTTCTGTATTGTACTCTAATTGTATTAAAATTCCTTTCCATTAAAGGTTTTATATGTTTGTCTTAATGCCGCGAATGGCAGAACCCATTCAGAGAGGGCAGGTTTGGGGGTTCTAAGGTGCTCCCCTCCCTGCCCTGTAACAATAGTACTTCTGAAATTAAAATATATTCACTTTTTTATCTAGTTATTACTGGTATCATCCACTGAAATATAAGTTGCTCTTGAACAGAAAGAACTGTCTTCTTCACTACAATTTCTTCACAGGACTTAGCAAATAGTCTGCAGTCAATAATTTTTTTTTTTTAATTCAAGGGAGGGGCCTCCCTGGTGGCACAATGGGTTAATAAGCACCGCACTATGAAGCAGCTGCAGCCACTGCAGTACAAGTTAGATCCCTGGCCAGGGAGGGGACCCACATGGCGCAGCAGACCTCTCTTGCCTCGCCTATTGCTCCCCTCAGCGGTGTACTTCAGTCAATCTGCCTGTTCTGTTCCCTATTCTGTCTCTGGTGAATCCTCTCACACCCCCACACCTTTGGCCTATACCCCAGTTCTTGTATGCATAAATAAATAAATATTTAAAGAAAAAATTCTAGGGAGAGGCAACATGTATAAAAAGCCTTAAGACACAAAGAATTAAAATAAGTTGGTTAGTCTAAACTACAGTTTATCATGTGTATGCATGGAAGAAATAAGAGACAGGAATCTGAAAAGGGAGACATGCCCATAAAGAAAATCTTAAGTCAGACCTCCCTGGTGGCGCAGCAGGTTGAGTGTCGTACTGTGAAGCATCAGCAGCACAGTAGTGTGAGTTCGCTCCCCAGCCAGGAGGGTACCCCACATGGCACCGCAGACTTCTCCTGCCTTGCCCACTGCTCCCCTCAGCAGTGTATTTCAGTTCATCTACCTGTTCTGCTCCCTGCTCTGTCTCTGGTCAGTCCTCTCACCTCCCTCAGCTCTGACCTGTACCCCAGCTCTTGTACCCCAGCTCTTGTATGTATAAATAAATAAATCTTAAAAAAAAAAAAGAAGAAAATCTTAAGTCTTGCTCAGGACTTTAGATTTACTGTTCAAGAGAAATGATGACCACTCAAAGACCAGGAATATTATGATCAACTCTGCAACTCATAGCTATTTTCCCTACATGAACTAAAACAGTAGTAGAGGCTACTGCAATTAAATGATATCCCAACTGGAACGGAAAGATTTCTAAAAAACTAAGGAAACCACAGGTAATACATGGGATATGGGATGAAAGGGAGAAGAAAAGTTAAAGATGACACATTTTTTGCGTGGACATCTGGATAAATGGAGATGACATCCATTCAGAGTAAGAGCTGGAAGAGAATCAAATCTGAAAGGAGCAAGGACATAATGAGTTCACCATCAGACACTGAGTTTGAGACACCTGAAGGCATAAAACAAGAGATTCAACAGGCAACTGGACATACAGGTATGAAACGTAAAAACATTTGACTGCAGGGAAAGACTGTGTTGTTAGGGGATAGATATTAACTAAACACAGTATATGAAATCACCCAAAAGGCAAGTGAAAAGTGAACTCTAAAATACATCCTCAATATACAGTAGACAAGAGTATCTTAATTGAAGGATAAATAATCTTTAAGAAAACAACGTCCAGCTGTACTTCACACTCTGTAATTGTTACTAAGAGTATCCACTGTGACTAAAACTGCCAGAGCATGTGGTATGTTTCACCCTTGACTCAGTCAATAGAGATCATTATGCACCACTGAATTCTATAATTTAGACTGATTAAATAGTGTACCCAGTAATCTACCAAATAATTGTGTATAGTAGTTTCACTAGTTTGCCCAACAATCTACCAAATATTTTCATAAAACCTTTGGGAATTAGCATTTAAAAAGAGCATAAGCCAAAACACAGACTTCTAGTCTCAGAATTTTTCTACAGTAAAAATTTTAAGTTTTATCATTATTCTAATTAAACATTCTATATTTCCAAAACACTTAAAAGTGTTATAACACATACCCACACGCTAGAAAATCTTAAAGGCATTATAAGCAGTATGAGAAGAAAGAGTATAAGTTTATCCAGAAATAGTAATCAGAAGATTGACAGTTTTATAAACACACAAGTTTTTAATTCAGTGTCTTCATTCTTAATGAAATTTAATCGAATATGGCAATTGCTTTTGGTCTCTTAAAGGGAACCAGTAATTCAACTACATCAAATGCCCACAATTTAACAATTCAGAAACATTTTCCTTCATACAAAGTATTTAATACACTTACAAATGCATTTATAGGTCTTCTCAAATGAAAACTTCAAAGTAAGATGTTCCCAATTTACTTTAAGGTTTAAAACAGATTTTAGCTAAGTGACATATTATGGGTTTAAGAGATATTACCTAGAACTCAAAACAATGATCATACCTTGAAACATGCTTAAAAGCCTCCACTATAACTGGTGCAAAATCTTTTGTGAACTCCGGTCCCTTCCTTTTGCTGTTCTGAATGACATCATTGGCTAGGTAGAGGAAAGTAAGCTTCCTGTTTGGTTTGGCTGAAAAATAAAAAAAAATTTTAAACTTACTTAAAATATCCTCATTTAACTTGACAAATGCTCTCAGTACCTGAAATTAAGCAGTTTAAAAGTTACAATAAACCTACTAACCTTTATCATGTTCAACCCTAGCTTCTCATTCTGCTTATCAAGTCACTATTCCTTAACTCACCAAGGTAACGACTCTGTGTTCTGAAAATTAATCGTATGAGAACAAAGGGTAAGTCAAAAGTCAATGATAAATTGTTCTGTTTCCTTGCAGTTTATTTACTCTTGGTCCCTATCACCATTCCAAACTACGGGTTTTCTACACTGAAATCCTCATGCCTGAGTAAAAATGCCTTTCGATGACTCTACCCTATGCTAAATTTTATTAAAATAATTTGATGATTGGTCATGTTATGAAGATGGTACCTTAAATTTTAAACTGAATTTATGATTCCTTTAACTTTAGTGCCAGGCTGATTTTTTTTTTTTTTAAAGCAGTCACTAAGTTAAAATTTTCAAAGAATAAAGGGAAAAATATAAAATAGATTGAAAGATCAAATTACCAAGCTACAAAAAAAAAAGAATCTAAGCTATTAGATAAACAATATGAAATAAATATTACCAGAAAAATGATTACAGAAATGCCATCAAATTTCACTAGTCATCAGTTCATAATCTAACTTCATTCACTCATAATCAGAAAGTGACAGTTAGGATCATTACTTATTTTTGTACATTGTACAGACCAGATGCCTACTCATTTGTTAAAATGCAGACTATCACAATCTAGTCACTGATGTTTTTATGAAAACTGAAATTTAAAGTAACAGTGAGAACATATATTCAATTCTATTGTGTTATCTATAAACATAAGTATCCTCTTTCCAGGGGAAACCTACATGAAGAGAAGCAAATAATTAACATATAAATATCAAATACAGCATTGCTGAAGATCTTACAGAAGGAAAATCAGGAAAAGTCATTATCTTGAAACAAAGATATATTACAGATTTGTTAGCAACATTTGACAGTCTCATTTTATTTCCCTGGTAAACTGAATTGCTACGGACTATACTTTTTCATATGGATGATTCTGTGGTTTTTAAGGCAGAAACTGCTCTTAGTAATATATTCATCGCCACAGAAAGTACATTATCAACAGATGATTCTAGAATGGATTCTGTCTATCCCAAACAGGACAAAGAGTTCAGTCAGACACAGGTGGCTGCTTACTAGCTGAGGTAGGTGAAAAATGGATAGCGCTGGTGTTTTACTACAGCACTGCCAGAATGCCTCAGACTTTTGATATAGCCCATTCCCTTGGAAGAGTTCTTTTTCACATTTCAAGTTATCCACCAGGAATTGATGCTGTTACTTCTTGCTTAAAACCTGTGAGATTTTCCACCATTCTCCATCTAACATTTTTAATCCTCAATATGGACGTAAGACCAAAAGATCTGTCCCCAACCTATACACTATTCTCTCTTAATAGCCAGCATTATTACTTCTCCAACTCCCCCAGCTCCTACTATCCTTTACATCTCAGTGAAATGAGTTCCCCCAGTTTTTCCTGACTACCCATGCCACATAGTTAGGTATGCTTTGTGTGCTCTCAGCACCTCACACTTTCCTTCAGAGCACTTATACCAAATACATATATTTTAATATCCTGGCCTTTCAACTAAACTAAGTTCCATCAAGAATAATTATCAATTTCACCTACCAATCTATGGAATCAAACCCAAAAAATGAATGACAATTGGCTCAGTACTTGCTAAATCAATGATTTCTGACCTAGACCCAAGCTTTTAATTATTTACTCAATTTGGCTTCAGGTATTAACCTTACCAGTTTAGCTGAAAAAGAAACATATTAAAAAAAATTACACTGCCCTCAGAAATTTCAAATTCCAGATTATGAAAGACAAACTTCCTTACGGACTAGCTACTCTTGCTGAATTTCAATGCATTGCACTCAAGTAATTCCCATTTCTAGAGTTCTCACAAATCAACACTTATAGGAAAACAGACAAGCACTATGAATGAAAGGTCAAAGAAACACAAATATTAAACAATAAAAATCTATCATTTTCTACCTATTTGATTAAAATGAAAACACACGGAAGTTGGCAAGGAAATGGGTAAGATTATCATTTTTAGATCTCTGCTGACATTAGTGGTTGAAATACAAATTAATTAAAGCAATCGCCTAGAAGTATAACTTGGTAACTGCCAATCCAAAATGTAAATGTACAAATGAAAATTTCACTTCTAAGAATGTATGTAACTATTATATTTACAAAAACAAATGAATACAGGAATCAATAATATTCAAGATAACATCAAGAAATGACTAAATAAATATTGGTACATACATAGAAATCAGTATTTCACATTTATTAAAGATGAGTTTTACATACTAATCAAAAAATATCTAAAACGGTCTACATACATGGCAGAAAACGCTACTTTGGGGGAAAATCAAAAAAGAACTTGGGGGAATCAAGAGTTACCAACACAGAATTAAACCATAAAATGCCAAAAGTAATTCAAGTTCCTACATAGTTTTAATAAATGAAATCATTTAAAAAGTCCTGTTTGGTTTTATGCAACAAATGACTTTCTAAAATCTTGGAAAGAACAAACTTTAACTTGAATATCATGTCACTATAAAAGATTGTCAATTTGGAGTTCTGAAAGAATACATATCACACTATTTGTTCGCTTTATACTATAAGAGTAAGATTGAGACTAGAACTTTTCTGCTCTTAAGAATTATTTAAGGGGGGCCCTCCACTGGTGGCGCAGTGGGTTAAGAAATGCACTATGAAGCAAAACACTGTGGCACAAGTTCGATCCCTGCCGCTGGCCAGAGAGGTGAACCACATGGTGTGGCAGACCTCTCCTGCCTTGCCCGCTGCTCCCCTCAGCAGTGTATCTCAGTCAATCTGCCTATTCTGCTCCCCACTCTGTCTCTTGTGAATCCTCTCACCCCCTGCACTTCTGGCCTGTACCCCAGTTCTTATATGAATAAATCTTTTTTTAAAAATTATTTTAAAAAATAAATAAAATAAAATAAAAAATTATTTAAGTGGCCTCCCTGGTGGTGCAATGGGTTAAGTAATGCCATGGCAAACCTCAGCCACTGCAGCACGAGTTCAATGCCTGTCCCAGGCTGGGGAGGTGGCCCACATGGCGCAGCAGACCTCTCCTGCCTCGCCTGCTGATTCTATCAGCAGTGTGTTTCAGTCTATCTGCCTGTTCTGTTTCCCACTGTCTCTGATGAATTCTTTTACACCACCCCCACCCCCGTACCTCTGGCCTGAACCCCAGTGCTTATATGCATAAATAAATCTTTTAAAAAAAGAATTATTTAAAAGTAGGGCCTCCCTGGTGGTGCAGTGGATTAAGCAGCACACTATGAAGCAAACCCACTATGAAACAAACCGTAGCCACTGTAGCATGAGTTTGATACCTGCTGCCAGCCAGGGAGGGGACCCACATGGCGTAGCAGACCTCTCCTGCCTCACCTGCTGCTCCCTTCAGCAGTGTGTGTTTCAGTCAGTCTGCCTGTTCTGCTCCCCACTCTGTCTCTGGTGGATCCTCTCACCGCCCACACCTCTGGCCTGTACCCCAGCTCTTATATGCATAAATAAATAAATCTTTAAAAGAAGAAAAAAGAATTATTTAAAAGTAGTACTAAATAGCTTAAGGACCTAAGGATTTTTCTTTAAGTCTACTATGTGTCTCACTTAATCTTCAAAACAACTCTACAAAGTATGTTATTTATTTCATTTACCAACTAAACAATTATTGAAGTAATTAAAAGCACTCAAAGAAATGCACTGAAATCAATCACCAATCCCAGGGCCTATATGTGGTACCTAAGTAACATTTTACCAATGAAAACAGGAAATACATGTGATGAACCTGGAACATCTTCCCATGATTAAAAACAAAAACTATTTTAAAACTACTGGGGGTTGTATCAAGAAATACAAGCGGGCCTCCCTGGTGGCTCAAGAGATTAAGTAGCAGCACTATGAAGCTGTCCGCAGCCACTGCAGCATGAGTTGGATCCCCGGCCAGGGAAGTGACCCACAAAGCGCAACACACCTCTCCTGTCTCCCCCACTACTCCCCTCTGCAGTGTATTTCAGTCCATCTGCCTGCTCTGCTTCCCACTCTGTCCCAGGTGAATCCTCACCCTGCCCCTCTGACCTGTACCCCAGTTCTTGTATGCATAAATAAATCTTTAAAAAAAGAAATACAAGCAATCCTCCAAGAGGCTGCCAGCAATCAAACAAAGAATATCAAAAAGGATAACCATAATGGTCTAAAACAAAAAAGACATGAAAATTCATGGGCTCACAAAGATAGTTTAAAACAAAACAAAATAAGAGGCTGCTAAATAACTAACTTGGTTGGCAAAGTATAAAAATTAAACATTTATGCTTTCCTGTAAGAACTGTATTTCAGAGTCCCCAATGGGTACTGAAGGAAAAAAAAAATTTATAAACAAATGATCATGTCAGCATGTCTCACCATCACCTGGATGGCTTGTTAAGTTGTATGGGTTCTGGCCCATGTAAAGCCTGATGTATATGTGGGCAGAGCCCAATAATTTGCACTTCCAACAAGTTCTCAGATCACACCAGTGCTACAGCATGGGCCTGCGCTTTTGAGAACTCCTATTACACATAAATACTGAATAATAAATTTGGAAGGGAAATAATTAAAATTTATAATTTTTACCATCCTCTATTTTTGATAAAGGATCTGACCAAATATAATCAGTAGTAAAAAAAAAAAAATCACTAGGTAAAATTGGTACTTTAGGGCCTCCCTGGTGGCGCAGTGGGTTAAGCAATGTACTATGAAGCAAACCACAGACACTGCAGCATGAGTTCAATCCCTGCCGCTGGCCAGGGAGGGGCCCCACATGACGAAGCAGACCTCTTCTGCCTCACCCACTGCTGCCCTTAGCAGTGTGTTTCAGTCAGTCTGCATGTTCTGCTCCCTGCTCTGTCTCTGGTGAATCCTCTCACCTCCCGTGACTCTGGCCTGTACTGTACCCAGAGTCTTGTATGTATAAATAAATATGCTTGTATGTATAAATAAGTAAGTCTTTAAAAAAAAATTGGAACTTTATACCACATTCATAGAAACAGAACCCATTGATCAAATTTATCCTTAAATATAAAACAACTTGACTATGTGTCTCTTACTGTGCTGCAACAGAAATGCACAACACAGCCAATAAAATATTTCAAGAGTAATACCTTAAGGAGGGAATCCACCACCCGAATAATGAGGGTAATTCTACAGCCCATGTGAAACTCTGCCCAACAAAAAAATTACATGAAAAAAATGAAAAGGGGAAGTGATGAATATAAGCGACTAGATGTCATTAGTGGACCCTGCTGGGTTTTACTGTGAACATTAACTATAAAGAGAAAACTTTTGGAGGAAAGCTGGGCTACTGAACAGGAACTGGGCTATAGAAATCAATAATCAAAGTTAACTTTGTTAGATGTATCAGAGTTCTTAGAATTACATTAAATTGTTAATAAAGGTATAATTTATACATTCTGAGTTTTTTTTTTCATTCTGAGTTTATAATGATGTTGTTAAAATGACTTGAGGTCTGAGAGTTACTTTCATAACTAGAAAATAAGAAGGCATCAGGGTAGGGAAATTTTAGGGCATGAAACCAAAAAGGTACAATCTTAATAACACTGAAGCTTCTGTGTATAATTTTAAGACTCCATCTTAAAAAGTTAATAATTAACTGTGTTTCCTTTTAGACCATTTTATTTACCTGTGCAAACACTGTATACTTATACACAAAGACACAGATATACACATATGCTGAATTTTTCATAAATGAGATCTTGCTATACATATTTGTCTAACAGCTTTCTTTACATTTCATGCATCCAAGAGATTTTCGTATTTATAGACAGATTACCAAACTATTTTTAAGTCTTGTTCCTTTTAATAGCTATGGCACGTGACATAAGTGGTTTCTAAACTTTAATACTTTTTATCTTTATAAACCTGAGCAAACATTTCCATTGATAGGTTCTGAAAGGCAAAGGCGATAGGTTAAAAGATATGAGTTGAGGTTTTTCAATACAAGAAAAAATAAAGAATCAGTGTAGTAATTACATGAATACCACCTGGATACGTGGGCAGGCCCCAGCACGACGGTGCTGCCTGCCTGTATGGCTGTAGATGCCATTTTAAAGAGCCTAGATAACAGATGTGGACTATTTAGGGAAAGGAAATAAGGTCAATTAGGGGGGTTACCTGGAAAGGTACAGCAGACAAAAAATATGCACATTAAGTTCTGACTTATCCATTAAAAAGAGATGATTCCTTTTTCCCAGCACATCCTGTTACAGCATTCATATGAAAATATCTTTATCAAAAGCAACCTCCATGCAGCCTCCAGAGGCCCCTCACAAGAAACTCATCTTTTGCCAAAGACAAGTTTTAGCATGGTAGACTTTTGCTCTTCTCCAGTCCTCAAGATATTCCACAATTCAGAAGTTGAGCTGTTCAGTTATAAACATATTTTACTTACATGATTTCTAGAGTTGATTTTTTTCAATGTGTATCTTTCATTCCAATGAATTAATTTTGTATATACTATTAGATAAAAATCTAAGAATCACTTAATATTCTACTCCTTTTCTCTTGCACTTAAAGTGCCTAATTTACCAAATACCAATACAAATGTTTCTTCCTAATTCTCAGGTACATACCCTATTCTTGTACCAAAATAATTCACACATAGTTTCAATGTCTTTAACAATGTACATGGCTACTAAAAAGGCACAGTATATCCATTTTTGGATACAGTTTTCTTTCAAAACTGTCAAATTTCCCAAGTTAAACATGGTTCTTCCTCCATACTGATTATCGTGATCTTAGAATTTGTTTTAAATTTCTTACTAAAAAAAAAAAAAAACAAGAATTCCCTATAGGTTGCATGAATTTACAGGCTAATTTGGGGGCAAATTTAGTAAAAATGAATTTTTACTTAAGTAGTTTTACATACCACTATTCTGTTTTAAATCTTACAGCAAATGTATGTTTCGAGTCAAAAAGGGGAAAGTTAGCACTTAACACAGGTATTATTAAATAAATTTGCTAAAATGTTAGTATAACATGTGAACCACGTGTCCTATAATATGTAACACAATAAAATACTAATAGAAAACACAAGCATGTGCATTCCAAATTATTGTCCCAATTCCAATATAAATCACAATTTGCCAACAACTTCTGCTTCTGGGAAGAAAAAGCAGATGTACTTTTCCTTCCCTATTCCTTCTGCTAAGCACAACTACTAATTCCAGACATTATATACAAAACAAATATAGGAAACAAAGGCAGACTGACTACAAAGCTTGGGAACCAAGGAAACTGACAAAGTGAGTTCCCTGGAGTTTCTATTTGCCTTCTCTATCTCAGATTTGGTGCAGAAGAAGGCATCAACCCAGAAATCCTTTACAGTGCACACATTAAAAAGCTCCAACAAAAACTCTAGCCAAAGGACCAGGATATAGGCAGCTTAGCAAGGCTGAAAATATTTAGACACTACCCAATCAAGTCTAGCCCAAAGCCACAGAAAAATGGCCCATCCCATACCCAGCAAAGGCTGTCATGTTGAAGCCCAACACCTCTACCAGAGTAGAGTCAGAAAAGGTAACTTAAAAAGACTGAACTTCAATCCCCACCCAGCAATAAGCACAAATTCCCTATTGGTGTCACAGAAGGCCCAGTGGAGTCGGTCTCTCACTATAGTCCAGCAGTAGTAAGGCGAAACATTCTGCCCTGCTACCAATTCCACAGTGTCAGTGTCACTCTATTAGGTAGCTGAACTCCAAAACAGATCCAACAGGAACAAAGAACACCTCTTTCTGCCTCCACCCATGAGGTGGTATCAGAGAAATCCAACTAAAACAGGGTTAAATAGGGTCCAGACTCTCATAACATCTCCCCCCCAAAAGCATCAAAAATGAGTCATCATACCAAGATCCAAGAAAATCTCAAGCTGAAAGGCAGATGTCAACACCAACATAACAGAGATGTTTGAATTTATGACAAAGATTTTAAGCTAGTCATCATAAAAATGCTTCAAGAAACATATGCAAATTTGAATATACAGCATATCAAAATTTGTGGGCTAAAACTGAATCAGGAGAGAAACTTGCAATACTAAATGTTCCAATAGGTCCTCAAATAAATAATCTCATTCCATATTATTTGGTTATAGCACTGAGGAGGGAGGAAATCTTGGCACATGTTGAACAAAACGTTATTCAAGGACCTACTTTCATTTTAAGTTGTTTCATTTAACACTGCAGTTTCAAGAAACTTCTGACAATATTATAAATAAATATGAAATCAACAACCTAAGCTTCCACTTTAAAAATCTAGAAAAAGAGCAAAATAAACCCAAGCAAGCACAAAGAAAAATAAAACCTCTCCTGTCTCTCATACACAACCTCTGCACCTCTGGCCTGTACTCCAGTTCTAGTATGCATAAATAAATAAATCTTTTAAAAAGGGGGGGGGGCCCTCTCTGGTGGCACAGTGGGTTTTAAACAATGCACTTGAAGCAAACCACAGCCACTGAAGCACGAGCTAGATCCCTGCCTCCCTGCCGCCCACATGACGCAGTAAACCTCTACTGCTGTCCCCGCTGCTCCCCTTCCCTGCTGTTCCCCTCAGCAGTGTATTTTGGTTGATCTGCCTGTTCTGCTCCCCACTTTGTTTTTGTCTCTGGTGAATCCTCTCACCACCCCCAGCATCTATCATATGCACCCCCTGTTGCATCTCTGGTCTGTACCCAGTTCTTGTATGCATAAATGAATAAATATTTTTTAAAAAAAGAATAAAAGGGAAAGAATGAAATGAGTTTCTTTTTTAATTTTTATTTATTTCTGCATAGAAGAACTTTGGTGTAGACCAGAGGTGTGAGGGGTGAGAGGATTCACCAGAGACAGAGTAGGGAGCAGGAGAGATCTAATGTACTATGTGTGGGTTAGCGCCCTGGCCAGGTATCAAACTAAGGCCTTCACAGTGATAGTGCAAGGACTTAACCCACAGGACACAGGGAGGCCTCCAAGAGTTATTTCTTGAAAAGATAAACACAAATCTGTAGCAAATGAAAAGAAAAAAGTGAAAAAGTAAGTTACCATTAGGAGTCTCATGATCAAAAGGATAATATAGATAAAAGAGGATACAATGAACAACTATGTAAACTTGATAACTGAGTAGAAACAAACTACTTCATCAAAAAACACACAACTCACCTATATGATAGAATTTAGCAGCCTGATTTTAAGTTAAAACTTGTAAAACAAAAACACTCAGAATTCTACCAAACATTTAAAAGAATTTTTTTAATTCTGCACACTTTCAGAAAAGAGAAAAACATCCCAATTCACTTTTTTATTTTAAATTTTACAACTTTTTAAAAAATTTTTTCCTTTAATTTATATATATTTGACATCGATTGTAATCCCCATCACCATATCACCAGTGCACCATCACCTCAGTCCCCGTGCTCCTATCTGCCCTCAACTCTCCCCCTCCCCACCAAGCGCCTCCAATTTGTCCTTGTCTTTTCATTTTTGGTTTTTGTGTCTTTATTATTATTATTGTTATTGTTCTTATTCCTTTCCTTGATCCTTATTTGGTTCCCTTATATTCCTCCTAGGGGAGGAACCATCTGCTATTTTTCTTTTGCCTTCTGACTTACTTTGCTGAGCACATCCCTTCCAGTTCCATCCATGTTCCTATGAATGTCTAGTTTTTCTTTTTTGATTGCTGAGTAGTATTCCATTGTGTATATGTACCACCGCTTCCCGATCCAATCATCTGTTTTTGGGCATTTAGATTGTTTCCAGGTCTTACCTATTGTAAAGAGTGCTGCTATAAACATAAGGGTGCAGGTATTCTTTTGATTCAGTGTTTTTGTGTCTTTTGGGTATAGTCCTAGGAGTGGGATCATATGGAAGTTCCAGTCTTAGTAGATTGAGAACTGCCATACTGCTTTCCATAATGGTTGAACCAGCTTGCATTCCCACCCAAATTCACTTTTTGAAATAGTGACTTTGATTTGAAGATAACATGAAAAAGGACAAACTATGAACAGCTCTCTAATTACAGATGCACATATACTTTAAAAAAATAAACAGCATTCAACAATAGGAATTTAGGAATTAAAAAGCTGGCTCAAGATTTGGAAATCAATCAATATAATTTACATTAACAGACTGAAAAAGGAAAATCACATGATCCTATCAACTGATGAAAAAAAGACTTTACAAAACTTAACCCTTTATGCTAAAATCTCTCAGCATCAGGAGTATAGAGGAACTTCCTAAACTTGACAAAAATAAAGCCTACAGCCAATATTATACTTAATAGTATACTACTATTTCTCTAAGGTAAGGAACAAGGTAATAATGTCTATTCTAGATACAGTGGTCAAAAACAAAAACTGTCCCTATTCGTATATGACATATCTACATATTTCATAACCCTATGAAATCTACTAAAAAAACAAAACAAAACTACAACTAGTATGTTCAACAAGGTCACACAGAACAAGTATTAAAACATGAATTGTACTTTTAATACATTAGTAATGAACAAGTGGACAGCACATTTAAAAATACACTATCATTTTAAATTGTTCAAAATACTTGAAATACTTAACAGTAAATACAGAGATATATGCACAGGACTCACAAGCTGAAACCTGCATAATTTTAATAAAAGCATCAAAGAAAATCTAACTAAATGGAGAGATATGCCATATTCACAGAAGGGAAAACTCGATGTAATAAAAATGTCATTTCTCTCTAAACCAATACAGGATTAATGCAGCTATTTTCAAAATTCTAGCCAAATATTTTTTATAGACGTAGGAGAGTACACTAAAATTTGCACAGAAAGGCAAAGGAACTAGAATCGCTAAAACATTCTGGAAATGAACATAGTGGGAGCAATCAGTCTACCTGAATTGAAGATTTAGTATATAAAATTTTAATATCAAGGCTGTCTGTTATTGGTAGGCCAAACAGAGCTCAGTGGAATAGAGAACCTAGAAATAGACACACAAATATGCCCGTCTATTTTGACAAAAGCATAAAAGCAATTTTTAAAAAAGAATCCTTTCAACAAACGGTACAGTAGCAACTTAACACCTAGCGGCAAAAAGAGAGACGACCTAAATTTCATTCTTTATACAAAAACTAACTCAAATGGAACATGGACAAATATAAAGCTGTATACATTTTAAGTAAAACATAATGGGAAAATCTCTAATTCAGAGTTTTGACACCAAAATCATACTTCATAAAAGAAGTATGTGATAAATTGGAGTTGAGGAGGGGCTGTGCTGGGAAGACAGTGAACATGGCTATAAAAGAGCAGCATGAAGCTCCTTGTGGTGATGGAAATGCTGTCTTGGCTGTATCACTGTCAACAGCCCGTCTGTGATACTGTTTGCAATAGCTGTAATTCAAAAAGCTGCACGTAGTTTTGCATAATTCTACCAATGAGGGAAGTTGGCAAAGGGTAAGCAGAACCTCTGTATTACTTCTTACATGTGAATATAAATCTGCAATTACCTAAAACAGTATTTTTTAAAATTCCACATTGCAACCTCTAGTTTCAGCGCTAAAGAATCAGTACACAACGCAACACTCGCAGAAGAGTGGTTGAATCGAGTTCAGACAGTATTTACATTTTTGTTTATTTATAAATATTAATAGCAACTTCACTGACTCAACTCCGTAAGTATACATTTTTTAAAAATCCATTCTTACTTAACTTGAACTTTTTAATGAGCAACAAATACTGTCAGTGGTCTTCATGAAATGGGCTTACTACATTCAATTTCAAGAAAACATCTGCCGAATACCCATCACGAAATAAGTTTCTGTTTCTTTTTTCCAAATAAAAATGGTGTTCCAAGAAAAAAAAACTGGTTTAGCTCACAACTTACTCACGCAGGCTTATTTGTCCACAATATTCAGTACATAGTACTAGACGAATGTATATACTGCCCATTGTGCATGTGAATTATTAAAAAGCTGTGCACTCATATCTAACACATCATGCTTAACAGCAAAAATGGGAAAGCTTTTTCTCTAAGATCATAAAAGGTGTTCATTTTTACCTTTTAGTCAACACAGTATTGCAGGTTCTAGCTAAAAGAGTAAGCCCTCCCAAAAGGGGGAAAGTAAGTAACAGCATTGAAATTAAACAGGAAGAAGTAAAATATGCATCTGTTCTCAGATGCATAATCTTATATATAGAAAACCCCAATGAGGCCACAAAAACTTAGAACTACATTTTGTGTGAGTTTTAAGCATATCAGTAACAAATGTTGTGGTTGGTCTGGCCCTGTGGTTCCTTTTATGACTGCAAGATGTCCTTCACCAGGAACTATGAAAAATTAAGTTTATTACTCACAGGGCCTGAAAAGGACACAGCACACCTGGAGTCACATAGCATGATCACAGAGAGAGGACAGAGGGGTGGGAGCCAGCAAGAGCCAGGGTTCTGCTTTTAATGAGGTTGAGAATTGGGACCTAGGGATTCATGGTGACTCCCTTACTGGTGAATTTAAAACATAGGAGCAGGGGAACTCCCTGGTGGTACAAGGGGTTGATTGAGCACTGCACTGTGGAGCATCTGCAACCACTGCAACGTGAGTTAGATCCCCGGCCAGGGAGGGGACCCACATGGCACAGCAGACCTCTCAGACCTCTCCTGCCTTGCCCACTGCTCCCCTCAGCAGTGTATTTCAGTCCATCCGCCTGTTCTGCTCCCCACTCTGTCTCTGGTAAATTCTCTCACCCCCAACTCTGGCCTGTACCCCAGCTCTTATATGAATAAATAAAATCTTTAAAACAAAACATAAGAGCAGGAATTTACAGTGAGGGAAGAAAAAAAAAGTAGTCTTATTAGTTACAGAAATCAACCAAAATCTCTAAAACAAGAGTCTCAGTGTAGCAGCATAATCTCTTTATCTATCTAGTTATGTGGCTGGCAAAGCATTCAAGAGAGCTAGCCAACTTTGAAGGAGATGCATTTCTGAAGAAGATGCCTGATAAAGCTTAAAGTCAGACACTTGCACTATAAAAAAAGAAAACCCAACTCTTCAGGCTTACTCTACAAATTCAGCCAAGCTGCAGGATACAAAATCAAGACTCAAAGATCAGCTGCATTTCTACAAATTAACAATGAATAATCTGAAAAGGAAACTAAGGAACAATTCCTTACAGTTACAACTACATATCAAAGTAGAATAAAACTGTTGAAAATATTTAAACTGAGTTGTAAGACCTATAGGCTGAAAACTACAAACTGCTACTGAAAGAAATTAAAGACATAAACTGAAGTACAACCCATGTTAATGGAAGACTAAATTTTGTTAAGCTAGCATTATTCAAAGTGACCTACTAGATTAAAAGTAATCCTTATCAAATTCCCAATGACCTCTTAAAGAAATAGAAAAAACCCACCTTAAAATTCATATAGTCTCAATGGGTTCCAAGTAACCAAAACAGTCATTAAAAATAAATTTGGGGGGCCTCCCTGGTGGCACCAGTGGGTTAAGCAATGCACTATGAAGCAAATCGCAGCCACTGCAGCATGAGTTTGATCCCTGCCACCAGCCAGGGAGGAGACACACATGGCGCAGCAGACCTCTCCTGCCTTGCCTGCTGCTTTCCTCAGCAGTGTGTTTCAGTCAGTCTGCTTGTTCTGTTCCCGGCTCTGTCTCTGGTGGATCCTCTCACCTCCCTGGACTCTGGCCTGTACCCCAGCTCTTGTATGCATAAATAAATAAAATCTTTTAAAAAAATAAAATTTTTGGTGGTGCAGCGAGTTGAGTGCCAAACTGTGAAGCATTTGCAGCACAGAGTTTGATCCCCGGCCAGGGAGGGTACCCACATGGGGCAGGAGACCTCTCCTGCCTCGCCAGCTGTTCCCCTTAGAAGTGTATTTCAGTCAATCTGCCTGTTCTGTTCTCCACTCTGGTGAATCCTCTCACTCCCACACATCTGGCGTATACCCCAGTTCTTGTTTTGTTTTGTTTTTTTAAGATTTATTTATTTATGCATAAAAAGAACTGGGGTACAGGCCAGAGGTGCGGGGAGGTGAGAGGATTCACCAGACAGAGTGGGGAGCAGAACAGGCAGACTGACTGAAACACACTGCTGAGGGCAGCAGCGGGCACAGCAGGAGAGGTCTGCTGTGCCATGTGGGTCCCCTCCCTGGCCGGCAGCTGGGATCAAACTCATGCTGCAGTGGCTGTGGTTTGCTTCATAGTGCGTTGCTTAAGTGGCTGTGCCACCAGGGAGGCCCTACCCCAGTTCTTGTATGTATAAATAAATCTTTTTTAAAAATTTAAAAAACCACCAAATAACATTTGTTCTATATAAAACCATATTCAACTGATAAAAGGATGAGTAAAATCTATGTCTAATGTTATTTCCATAGCTCCTAATACATTCTACTCATACAAAAATATTATATCAAAGAAGCATTCTTTGTGTGGCTAACCGAGGATAACAGTTTTTCAGTTTTACTTTTTCTTTGTATCACTGTTCAGTAACTACATTAGCAGAGTCTGTTTCCTGACTAATACTTAAGCTCCAAGAAAACAAACTATGTGTCACTTATCTGCTGAATCATTTCTGATCTAACAGAGCAGCTCACTATTTGGTTTACAAAGGAATCCATCAGAAAAAACTTTTAATTGCATATTTCAAATGAAAATTTATTTTACTCAAAAAACTGTATAATTATGAATCATTATATTATGTTTCTTTAATGTAGGAGCACACCTTTATTGCTATTAGAAATTTAAAAGTAATTCGCTTAAATTAAGTTTTGCAAGAACAAATCATACTTTTTTTTTTTTTTAAAGATTTATTTATTTATGCGTACAAGCACTGGGGTACAGGCCAGAGGTGTGGGGGGTGAGAGGATTCACCACAGAGAGCGGGG
>JAGFMF010011464.1:6848767-6859330 GCA_019455555.1 Galemys pyrenaicus | reverse complement strand
CCTGGCCGGCAGCAGGGATCGAACTCGTGCTGCAGTGGCTGCGGTTTGCTTCATAGTGTGTTGCTTAACCCACTGCGCCACCGGGGAGGCCCCACAAATCATACTTTTTTTAAAAAAAGAATCTTTATATCAAAAAGAGAACCTAGTAAATTTTATAGGTAGAAGTGAAATTTCATAAATTCAGTTTATGTTCACATGGAGTAGGGACTAGGATACTGAAGGGAATATTTCTGCATAAAGCAAAGCAGTGTATCCAAATTTCTTGATCTAAATACTAATTTATAGGAAATGGTCTAGTTCTCAACATATGGTCTGTGGATCCTGGGGAGTACAAGACCCTTTTACAATGTGAAATCAATGTTATATTGTTTTGTTTTTAAAGATTTATTTATTTATGCACACAAGAGCTTGAGGTACAGGCCAGAGTCCAGGGTGGTAACAGGATTCACCAGAGACAGAATAGAGAGCAGAACAAGCAGACTGACTGAAACACACTGCTGAGGGGAGCAGCAGGCGAGGCAGGAGAGGTCTGCTGCACCATGTGGGTCCCCTCCCTGGCCGGCAGCAGGGATCTAACTTGTACTGCAATGGCTGTGGTTTGCTTCATAGTGCGTTGTTTAACCCACTGCGCCACCAGGGAGGCCCTCAATGTTATACTGTGATTCATATATAAAAGTTATTAAATAGATTTGAATATTTTAATTTCCAATCTAGTAAACGCCAACAGATATAAACCACATAAGCAAAGGATCTGTTACCTTTAGTAATTTTTACGAGAGTAAAGGGATCCTTAAATTATACAGTCTGATAAACCCTGGCCTAGATCATGAGAATTTCTTTTTCTTTTTAAAAAATTTTTTGCATAGAAGAACTGAGGTGTAGGCCAGAGGTACAGGAAGTGGGAGGGTTCACCAGACACAGAATGGGGGCAGAACAGGCAGATTTACTGAAATATACTGCTAAAAGGAACACTGAATGAGACAGGAGAGGGCTGTTGTGCCATATGTAGGTTAGCTCCCTGGTCAGGGATTAAACTCAGGCCATATAGTGGTGACAGCACTGGGACTTAACCCCTAGGCCACTAGGGAGATCCCAGATCATGAAATTTCTATGGAACGATCAGATTTAAAGTGAAAGACAGAGGGAATCCATATGTATGACAGGACTTAAAGACTATAATAATCAAATGCAAAAATGTGTTTTACTTGGACCCTGTTTCAAACAAATGGCTTTAGGAAAAGCAGGACAATCAGGGAAGCGAACACTAGCTAAATATTTATTAATTTTTCACAGTTTTTTTTAAAGTTGATAATAACGATGATGTCCTTTGAAGATGGGTGATCACTACCTTGAAGCGCCTAAATTTGCCCAGTTTTAGAAAATCAAATTCTTTTAAGAACTTACAAAATATTAATTTACTAACTTGTTCAATTCTGCCTCTTAAAAGTAATAGTACAGGACAATTCAATAATATTGACAATTGTCAACTCGAAACAGAATCACTTCATTTTAAGGATTTATACTGCTATATTTTTAAAGCAAATGAAAACTGTTCTGTAATGCTGATTCAAAATATTTAAGAACACTCACCAGTATTTTGTGGTTATGGGGTCTAAAAATTGAAAAAAATCAAACAATCACCTAAAGGAGACCCCATTTGTTTCATACCAAAACACATAACCCTCCAAACTGTTATAAGTAGTCATTAGTCCCTGAAAGATGTCCAATATAGTTTGTTGATAATAAAATACTGATTTTAACAAATCATTACAAATACAAAGGAAAATCTATACTTTAAGCAATCTAATATTTTAATTATATAATATTGTAGAATATGGTAACAAGCACTCAAGGACTGAGATTCCCAGGTTCCACTCTTTGTACGCAAAGCTATGTCTCACTTCAGCACCTTCACATACTCCCAATGGAGTATGGACAGGCTTACAGAATAGCTGATTCAGAGAGGACTTTTAGTAAAGAACATTTATGCAGATATGTTTGCCCTCACCAGCTTTACTAGGTTTTCCTCTTTTAATGGACTTAACACAAAATTTATATTTAAAATTTTCTTGTACTCTATTATTTGACTTTAATTTTGAGGCAAGAACCAAACTCTGTCTTATTACTACACAATGCAATGTTTGATACACAGAAGGTAATAAATACAAAATGAATTAACATATTCTAAAGGGCTGACCCATTTATGAGTTTGTTAAGACTGAAACATAAATAATACCAGAGCCTGGAGTAAGTTCAGTCAATAGATTGGTGAAGGCAGTGACTCTACTCAATTGCAAAAACACTACTAAGTGAAAGGATACTATAACTCACCTAATGGGAAAAATATTTTCAAGTCATGGATACAATAAGGGACCAATATCTAGAATGCATAAAAAGAGCCCCCTGGTGGCACAAGGGGTTAAGTCTCAGCGCTATCAAGCTATCACCAGCCACTGCAGCAGGAGTTCAGTCCCTTGCCAGGAGGTGGCCCACACGGCACTGCAGACTTCTCCTGTCTTGCCCACTGCTCCCCTTTCGAGTGTATTTCAATAGATCCACCAGTTCTGCTCCCCACTCTGTCTCTGGTGACTCCTCTCACCCTCCACATTCTCTGGCCTGTGCCCCAGCTCTTACATGCATGAATAAATAAATCTTTTTAAAAAAATGAATAAAGACTTACAGCTCAACAAAAAAAGACAAACAGCCCCATTTTCAAATAGAAAAGTATCTGAAGAGACATTTCTCCAAAGATAATATCAAATGTCCATTAAACACATAAAAATATACTCAAAATTACTAGTGATGGGGGAAACAGAAATTAAAACCACAAAGACACCACTTCACACCCAATTCTGTAAACAAACAAGATGTTAACAAGTACTGGTAGAGATGTGGAGAAATGGGGATCTGTACTCATTGATGGCAGGAATATAAAATGGCGCCGTCACTATGGAAGTGTGGCACACTAACCATAGGGTTCCCATATGGCCTAGCAATTCTGCTCTCAGGTACTTATCCAAAAGAAGAAAACGGGCCCTCCCTGGTGTCGCAGTGGGTTAAGCAACGCTATGAAGCAAACCACAGCCACTGCAGCACAAGTTAGATCCCTGCTGCCGGTTGGGGAGGTGACCCACATGGCATAGCAGACCTCTCCTGCTGGGCCCGCTGCTCCCCTCAGCAGTGTGTTTCACTGTTCTGCCTGTTCTGCCCCCTGCTCTGTCTGGTGGATTCTCTCACCTCCCCGCACCTCTGGCCTGTACCCCAGTTCTTTTTATGCATAAATAAATAAATCTTTAAAAAAAAAAATAGAAAACAAGCTCACACAGAAACCTGCATGTTAATGTTCACAGCTCTATTAACCATAACAGCCAAAAAGTGGAAACAACCCAACTGCCTATCAACGGGTAAATGGATAAATTCACACAATGGACTATTTGGCCATAAAAAGGAATGAGGTACGAATACATGCCACAACACAGATAAACCTGGAGAAGTTATGCTCATTAAAAGAAGTCAGTTACAACAGAGCACCAAATGCATAATTTCAATACATAATACCTCAATAAAGCTGTTACAAAAACAAAATCATCAACTTATATTTTTGGATATGCTTTATTGTATGTATCAGAGAACTTATAACTACTCTGGGTCTTCATAAAGATCTTAAGAGTATAGCCCTCCAAAGACTCAAAGACAGTAAGAAAAAAAGGGGAAATCATCATAACTGCATGATTACCACATCTGACATAATTTTAGCTACTCATTCTCATATTATGAGCAGTAATTTTTCCTACTAACGTCACATTTCTGTCTTTATACACTTCCAAAAACTAAAGAATGCCAACCTTAATACAAAATGCTAAACTAATTTTGCTTAGTTTATTTTCTGATTTGTTCATTTCAAATTTGACCAAATCACAACAAACTTATTCTGCAGCGATATGAGAATACAGTTATATCACAGGAAGAAAGCTAAAACAGCGCCTGCCTGGTACTCACTCTATGTACTATTACCACTATGCTACAAGAGATGCAGAATCCTAAAGTTAAGCAAAACTTCAGAGAGAGAGGAGGACATAAAGGGTACGCCCTACAAAAGCAGTCACATGCCAAAGACAGGAAACCTTGCACAGATTAACCCAGACCCAACTGAGATCTGCAGCAGCAGCAAGAGCACCTCATCACTACCACCACAGCGATCATCAACGAACATCGCTCTACCTGCCAAAGCATTTAGTTATGTGCTTTTAATTTTTTCTAATTCTGTGGCACTTACAGATATGGAATATCTCCAAATCCAGCTAATAGCACATCTTATTATATCAATTTTTCTTTTAAATATAAAAAACAAAGGATAACAGATTCATTTTTGTTTTCTCCTTCACCATAACCACTATTCTGAAATATGGTGCCCATTACTATGCATGTTTTAACTATAGCCTTTGGTATCTATAAACAATATAGAGTACTGGGGCCTCCCTGGTGCATGAGGGGTTGAGCGCCACACTGTGGGGCCTCCGCAGCCACTGCAGTGCAAGTTCAATCCCTGGCCAGGGAAGTGACCCTTAAGGTGCAGCAGACCTCTCCTGCCTCATCTGTTGCGCCCCTCAGCAGCGTATTTCAGTCATCTGCCTGTTCTACTCCCTACTCTGTCTCTGGTGAATACTCTCACCCCACCCCTCCATGCCTCTGGCCTGAACCCCAGCTCTTGTATACATAAATAAATAAAACCTTTTAAAAAAAAGAGAGAGAGCAGAATGTTTAAAAAAAACAATAGAGTACTGCTTTGCACGTTCAAACTTTACAAAATGGCATATTGATCTGCACCTTGCTTTCTTAGCTTAGCATTTTGCTTATTTGTTGTTATTTAAATTCAGTCATGTTGTTTCATGTTGCTCTAGCTCATGAGTAAAAATTACTGCACAATATTACAATGCATGCATAACCTAATATATTTGCCATGCTGTAAGTAATGAAATGTTTGAACTTTTTCTTATTAAGAGCCTGCAATAAACATAATTCCTTGGGCACAGGTTTTAATTTCTAGGAATATTCCTAGGAGGAATATCGCTAGATCAAATGATTTGTACCTTTAACTTCATTAGATGTCTCAAAATTACTCTCCTTTTTATACCCCCATAAAAGATGCTTCTCTTCATCCCCACCAATTCTTGGTATTGTTATACTTTTTAATTCTGCAAACTGATGTTTATAAAGTGGTACCTTATTGGTTATTTCTTCCCTGATCAGTTAGGTTAAGTATCATTTATTGGCTTTTCAGGTTTCCTCTCATATATAAAATCTATTTAAACAGTACTGCCATTTTTCTATTGGTGCCATTTTATTTTATTGATTTGTGTTAGCTCTAAGGCAATCTGGGTATCAATCCTTTATTCATTATAAGCTTCTAAATGCTCTTTCCAATAAGTACATACCTGTTACTGATGTTAAAATCTAATAAGACACAGAAGCAAATTTCTGTCTTCTCGAAGTTTCTATTTTCTTGGGCCTTTATATTTGTTTCTAAAATGTTTTGTTTTGGGCCACTCAAAAAGACTAATTCCTTGCTGAGAGCCAAAATACACAAACTTCCTATGAACTGAAAAAATGGGGCTTTAAATTAATTCCAAGGGATGAGACTTTTTTTAACCACAAACAAATACACAAGGACAGTCTTCATTCTGTCCAGTCAATGCCACAAATTTGGCTCTCCTGTCAATCATAAAGCTTTCCAATAGGTCAGTAAACAATTGCCGATTTTGATTAATAATGTTTTAAAACTTAATAGTTCATAACGATCATATGTTGACAAATCAGAATGCCTGAAAAAACAATGAGAAGTAACCATCTCTCTACCCAATAAATTAAGAATTAAAGCACAAATTCAGATTAAGCAAATGAAAAAAACTTTCATTTCACGTGCTCTTACAATCAGATCTTAGAGAAAAAGGTGTTTTGCAGAATGAAATGATCCTGGGTATTTTAGTGACAGCAGACAACTTCTCAAAAAAGTTAACTTCATTTTCAGCTCTATAGAATGCTTTGCTAAAATAAAGAGGCTGAATAGACGAGAAAGCATCTTCGATCATTTACTCTAACTCCCTCAATTTCAGGTGAGGCATCCGTAATCCAGAAATAAAGAAACATGCCCAACAAGCCAGGTCCTCTGTAATCTACAAATTTAAGGCTCTTTCCATCACATTGAGCATCTTCTTTTTTAGACTCCCCAGTTCTAAAACTGATTCCTCTGTTAATTTTCTAAGACTGGGTTGACTGGTTACAGTAACTCCCAACCCAAAGCCAATCTTTGCGTTTCCACGTCCCTCCCCCCCCACCCCGCCATCCTCCATTATAATTTACAGAATGAAAATATGTCTGAATTCCTGGCCTTACTCGATGCGGAGTTCCGCGTCCTTCCCTGACTATCTCAGTGCTCAACTGAAGGGTTTTTTGGGGTTTTTTTTTTTTAAGTCCTTTATCCAATAACCATCTAGCAGGCGCCGACTTTGCGGGTAGCGCATGCACGCTGCTCCTCCCCAGCCCACCGACCACCCAAGCCAGGGAGCCAGGGAGCCGAGAGGCTGGGGAAGTGGGGCTGGCGAGGACAGAAGTGGGGGGTCCCACAGGCGTCTCGGGAGCGGCCGGGCGGCGGGAGCGGCCAAGAGGCGCGGGCGACTCACCTTTCCGCAGCTCCCGCTCCCACACGGTGACGATGGGCCGCGAGTGCTTGCGGTGGTGGATGAGCCACAGGGACAAGGTCTGCACGCTCTGCTGCGAGTTGCTCAACTCCGACAGCTTCTTCTCCAGCGCCGCCTCAGAGAAGGCGGACATCCCTCCGACACCGCGATCACGCCGTCCCACGCGGTGGGGCTGAGGGGAGGAGAGTTTCGCCGCCCTCGCCGGGGCCTCGCCCCCTCACCCCACCCTTCCCCACGCCCTCACCGCCACCGCCGCTACATCCGAGAGCGGCAGCAAACCAGCAAGATGGCTCCTGCCCGGCAGTGACGTCACGGTCATCCGCGCCCCGCCCTCGGAAGAGGCGGGGCCTACGGGGCGCAGGTACCCGGGAACCCGCGCGGTGGAGGTGGGCGGGGGCGTGGCGCCCGGGGCGGGGCCGGAGGCGGCTCTCACACGCCTCCTGGAGGAAACTGTATCTGCAGAGAAAAAAGGGATTAAAAAATCTCTAAGAGTGTGAACTGGGGCTGCCTTCTTTTGAAGACTGTTTCGTTTTTAAATACACTTTGTCTCTAACTCTGCATTTTCACTAATCGCTAGTCCTGCTAAAGAAACAGCATCTTTGGACCTCCCTGGTAGTGCAGCGGGTTGAGCACCGCACTGTGAAGCATCCACTGCACAGCAGCACAAGTTCGATCCCCGGCCAGGGAGGAGACCCATATGGCGCAGCAGACCTCTCCTGCCTCGCCCGCTACTCCCTTCAGCAGAGTGCTTTGGTTGATCTGCCTGTTCTGCTCCCCATCCTGTCACTGGTGGGCTGGCCTCCCACCACCTCTACCCTGCACCCCAGCTCTTGTAGCATAAATAAATAAATCTTTAAAAAGAAAAGAAACAGTATCTTTGCTCAAGGAGCTGGATACTGGTTTATACTATTTGTTCCATCCAGTGTAGCAACTGTAAAGTTGGGAGATTCACAGCAGGTAAATGACTAACTTAATTGTCATTTATCCATAGTTCAGGATACAAGTAGCAGGTTAAAAGTTTAATACGTCCAAGATATAGTGGATTTGGGCTTTTATAAGTTGTAAAAGCAAAAGTATAGTATAGCATTTTTAAAGTATATTATATGTGATTTATTAAGTATAAGATCTAGAAGAATACACAATACAGTAGAAGTGGTGTCAGAGGGAGTATCAGAATTGGAACCCTTAAGTTGTGTCTGTGTTGTTTTTATTTTTTATAAGAACTATTCATGTATTACTTATATAATTAAAATTAATTTTAGAATTATCACAATTGATACAGCCCATTTTAACATAGTACTTGTCTTAGAATAGTTCACAAAGGAAATAAAAGGGTTAATCTGCAAATGAATAGAAGAAACTCAAGAGGATTTGTGAGAAACCACAGGAATTCCTAAACCACCTTTTAAGAAGCATTCTTCAAGAACTTTCCACTAAATAACACCAAATATGTTTGTTTCTCCTCTTTTTTAATATTACTACTGCTTGAGGTTCAGAGACAAGGTAAGAGGTAACCTACCACTCTTTCTCTTCCTCTCATATCTTTTCCTGTCTCTACATTCCTCTCTTTCCCAACTGTACTTCTCATCTTGGCCAAACTGCTGTATCTAGTTTTTAACCTTAGTCCAAGTTCAACTCATCTTAGGTAAAAGAAATTGCAAATGGTAGGATTAGTCATCCCAAATTCTCTTTGAGCACGTTGACAAAAATTATGTACTGAAGAGTCCTGTCCAGGGTACTTGGCCTACCACACTGACCATGGGGCTACATGATGGACAAGCAGCCATCGACCCTCACAAATTCCCTTGGAGAAGGCCAAGAGCCAGCATGCACAATTGGAACGTAGTGCATTTTCCCATGGGTGGGCATAGGCCACTCCACCACAGGGCCTCATGGACCTTCCCTTTAAATATTTGCTCCCAGGAGCCTTCCTGGTGGCGCAGTGGGTTAAGCAACGCACTATGAAGCAAACCTCAGCCGCTGCAGCACAAGTTCAATTCCTGCAGTCAGCCAGGGAGGGGACCCACATGGTGCAGCAGACCTCTCCTGCCCCACCCACTGCTCCCCTCAGCAGTGTGTTTCCCTCTATCTGCCTGTTCTACTCCCCGCTCTGTCTCTGGTGAACCCTCTCACCCCCACACCTCTGGCTTGTACCCCAGTTCTTGTATGCATAAATAAATAAACCTTTAAAAAAAAAATTTGCTCCCAGCCCCTTCAAGGAGCCAGGCTAAGTTCTCCTTTCACACACTGGCTCCCTCAACCTTAAGTCTTTATTAAAACTTGCTTGTCTCAGCTACACCTAGTAGTCTGAGGTGAAATCTCTCCCTAAAGAGCAAAGAACCCACTCTTTTGGGCTGAAACAACAGTTATTTCAACACTATTCTCTCCCATGAACCCTGCAGCCACCAGTATTATTACTTATCTTCTCTGAAATTATCACTTAGAATTCCAAATCTTCACTACTCTACTTAATCAGTTCTACCTGAACTAAAGACCACCTTAAATTCCACCTACTTTTTTTCCTCAATCAGTTGAAAGCAAGATTTTCCTTCTCTTACTTGAATGCTATACTTGAATGTCGTGTGCGTGTGTGTGTGTTTTTCTCACCCCCACTAGATTTTATTCAGTGACACTCAGCCAAAGCACCAGTCTCCTGTCTTCTTTGGTCTTCAGTTTGATTTGATTGCTTTTGCTCTTAACTTCCATTGTATGCTGTACATGAGTGTATGGGGGTTTTCCATACCACCCTGTTAGATCTTTAGTACTGACATTGTTACATAGTGTTGTGTTTTCAAAATATTGACTGTAATTTTTTATGTCCTTATATACATATAACTTATTTTCATATCCAGTGTCCTCTGAATATATTTCCTGATTCCGTTTTCTCAGATATAGTTCTCAAATTCAAAATAATACATTTTTTCCATAAAATAATTTTTACTTTCCTGTGATGGCCATCAGTAGCAAAAAGATGTGCTCCTTCAACTTTAAAAAGGAGAGCTATCACAAGAAAAGACTATAGAGTACTATTGCTTATGGTTATGAATGCAAAAATCTCTAACAAAATGCTGGCAAGCAGAATCCAGCATCACAGTGATCATGCACCATGAGCAAGGGTAGTTCAAATACAAAAATCAATCAGTTTAATGAAGGGGACAAAAACATGATCATCTAATCTCAATTTGTGCCCCCCCCCCAAAAAAGTATTTGGCAAAATCCAACACCCTTTCATAGTTAAAAAGTTTTTTAAGCCTCATCAAAGAAGGAATAGAATTTTCTCAACATAATAAAGGACATGTATGGAAAACCCCACAGTTAACATTACACTCAGTGATAAAATACTGAAGGTTTTACCCCTAATATCAAGAACAAGAAAAGGATATGTTCTTTTGTCACTTGTACTCAGTATTATACTAAAAGTTCTAGCCATAACAAGTAGTCATGAAAGAGAAATATAAAATATCCAATTTTAAAAGGAGGTAAAAATACTTCCCTTATACATAGAAAATCTGAAAGAATCCAGATTTTCTGGATTTGTCTGAAAGTCAAAGTTAATAAATTAATTTACCAAAATTACATGATATCAGATCAACACACAAAAAACAGTTGTATTTCTGTGCATGTAATTTAAAAATAAAATTAGGAAAACAAACCCATACACTAACATCAAAAGTAATAAAACAGAAATAAATTTAACCAATGAGATTTTCAGGTGTACACTAAAAACTACAAAATATCAGAGATGACCTAAAGAATTGGTGAGATGTACTGTAACAGGGTGGTCCCAGGAAAAGGGGAAGTTCCAAAAATCCTGGTTCCGCCCTAAGTGGGTGGAGCTGAAGAGGAAAAAAGATTTCTGCAGAGA